>CM060639.1:5285234-5885234 GCA_030578275.1 Meda fulgida | reverse complement strand
CATTTGATACAGTGGACCACACAGTGCTTGAGCACAGATTGTGTAGGCCTGGACTTTCTGAGCAAACTGTCAGCTGGTTTGTTAATTACCTTATAGACAGAACTCAGTGTATGCAGGCGGAGGGCAAAACCTCTCGCTATCTCAGAACAATAAAAGGCGTGCCTCAGGGGTCAGTCTTGGGGCCACTGCTTTTCATCCTCTATATAAATAACATTGATTGTAACATGTCTAAAGGACACTATTGAAAAATAGATTTTTAATCTCAACGAGTCTCTTCCTGGTTAATTAAAGGTAAATAATTATAATATTTGTTGGACAAAACAACGAGAGCTGCTTTTGTATTTTGCTTTTCACTTTTCGTTTTTCAGTGTTTCAGCCACTGTGACAACATGCCCCAGTATTGGTATTCACTGGAGTGTTAAGTGTGATAACTAGCCTTGGGTTCCCCTATTATAAGCATACATAACCAAAAATGTCATTGGGTTCATTAAAAATAACGTATGACAGGTCCATTATTGTGCACAGTCCGCTAATGGTGACCCTGAGGATTCTGAGACATAGGCAGATGAAACAGAATATTAAGCTATTGTTGCTCTCATGATTGAATCTCAAATGAGATTTGGAGAACCCCCAGTGATAAATTCTGCCCTTTAATATCGTCATCTACTATGTGACAAGAAACGTGAGAGAGCTGATTGGAAATCTCCATTGCCATGACAACTCACTCTAATATGGTTATGAGTGGTGAGCAAGAGGTAATAATTGGATTGTTCGGAGTGAGGGGGAAATATGATATAAATGTTATCGCTTACCCCTCTATCTTCTGTGTTCCCTGAGGAACTTCCATTGTGAGTCATATAACCACATGTTTTGCCATGTGGAGTGTGTTGTAAATCCTTTCTGGTATGGGATAACGGTTAAGGCATAGAAGATATGGATAAACACATGAATATTTTTTTCTACTCTTTTATGCTCCAAAAGATGGAATAGTTTAGTTTAGTGTAATCCTTTACTCACCCTCATGTGGTCAAGGTTTGGCTGGTTAGCATGACCCAGTTAGCCTGGTAGAAGCCGTAACTACACCATCTGATTCAACCAGCATTTTATGTTGTTTGTGTTTTACTTTTATTGATGTTCGATTCTCTTACATGCATTCGGTAACACTTTATTATAAGGTAAATACTAATAATAGTAAATTAATAATATTAATAATTAATAATAGTAATTAATAATAATAGTAATTAATAACATTACTCAAGTATATACTGAGTAATATTATTAACTAAGTACAATGGCCCTCATTTATCATTCTTGCGTAGAAACGGGCGTATATGTTGGCGTAAGATTATGCTTACACTCCCCTCACCGCCTGATTTATGAAGCTGTGCGTACCTTTGAAATCCAGGTGTACCCAATACCTGCCCTTGATAAATGCCGCGGCTGAAAATGATCGTCATTTGAATAACACGCCCCTACATATTCAAGTCTCCGCTTCCCCCACGCCCTCATTTTATGCCATGGACACACGGAAGACGGCAAAGAATAGAAGCTTCGAAATGACCTATCACAATAAAAATTTTTACAGCACGTGTTTTGAAACAATTAGCATTTAATTTCGTATCACGTCACTTGTATTGGGGTGTACAATAGTGATGATGATGTGATGTGGAGTACCATTCATTCACATTAATAATTGCATGACAATTTGTAATATTCTTATAATAAGAAGAATATTACAAATTGTCATGCAATTATTAATTTTTATTATTAATGACGCTTATTGTTATTTAGAAGAAGAATGTCATTTTTATTATTTTGTCAGTCTGAATTATTTTTTGGTCATTAAAAGCCTTTCATTACTGAACCCAGTCCATGCGCACCTGCCGGACCTAACCCTGAAACGTCAGTTAAAGCGCACAGGCTCGCAACTGAAGGAATACATATGCATACAAATCAAATGCTTTGGTAAAATCACACAAATTAAACATTGAAAACAAAATATTTATTATTGAAATGATACATTCATTAAATATATACAATCCTTAAATTCTTTATGTATTTTTTTTCTTTTCATCTCCATTGTTTGTTTGTTTACTGTTTTGCTCCAATTTTTATGCATTCCATATCTTCCTATGAGACATAATGATTTTGGATGTGAGTAATGCCACTTCGTTCTGTTATTGTTGTTGTTGTTGTGAATGCGTGTGTGCTATCAGATGTCTGTATTACTCAGAAATTAATCAGAAATGGCACACATCTACTCCCACTGCAGTCTATACTCATCCACTGCTGCTGTCCTAACACATCTCACACTAAAAGCTCGACCCACACTGAGCCTTTGCATTCCAGATGGAGTTTTAGTTCAGCACAAACCATATGAACCACACAAGGAAAACTCTGTGCTTCTTGTGCCTAGCAGGAGAGAGGTGTGCCTGAAAAAACACAATGTTTTCATTAAATCATATATACATTTTAAGCCTACTTTCAGGCTTAGAGGTTAGCCTGACTTCCAGTGAACCGAGCAAATTTTGTGAACATGTAGGAGTATATGAATGTATAAGATATGAGACAATGGGGAGGTAGTGGGACTTTTTTTATTATGTTTTACTGGCTGATATGACCAAGGGCAAGGGGTCAATGTTGTGGCTAGTCTCAGCCTCAGACAGCACACCCCAGGACCGCCCACAGTCCGTTCACTACCATCTGATGCATGATGCACGCACAAATGGCAAGCTCTGTCTGAAATCGCCAGTTCAAATCTGATTGGCTGTTTTATGGTGCCTGTCAACAGATTTAATTATGAACATGATTATTCTCATGACTTTTGACCAGATTGTAAAAAGCAAAATTAAACCATAATTATACACACTAATATTCCCTTGTGGCAAAATCCAGTTTGAAAAACCCTTGTATTAGAGTTTTGCGTTGTCGGCTAAGCAAAATAATAATGCTATAACTGAAAAGATAACCCAGTTGTGCACTTTGTATGAGGAACATTATTAAATAGAACCAGTGTTGGGGCAAGTTACTTCTAAAAGTAATGCGTTATATTGCGTTACTTCCTAAAAAAGTAACTAATTGCGTTAGTTACTTTTTTATGGAAAGTAATGCATTGTTTTACAATTGCCTTTTTCTCTCCTGGACTGGGCTTGCTTGTTTGTTATTTAAATAATAATAATAATAAACAAAATAATGTATATTTTTGACAAACATAAAGGCCCTTGAACCAAAAGTGAAATGAATGAGCTGATTTGTAAATGAATAGGACGCAGGAGAAGAAAGTTTAACATTCTTACTTCAACAATTTAAACTATGATGTTCAAGTAAAGTAATTTGTTACGCATATTGAGATGATGTATTCTCACATTAAGTTGAGAACTACAATAGCCATCATGTTTAAAGCGCACACAGCACCTTTGTATTACTCCCGATTTCTCTCAACATGGGGACAGGAGCGATGTCAGTCAATAAATGGGAAAACAAAGTAGCTTGTGTTATTTACTTGAAAAAGTAACTCCGATATTTTGTTGTAAATTTAAAAGTAATGTGTTACTTTAGTAGTTCCTTGAAAAAAGTACTCTGATTACATTACTCGCATTACTTGTAACGCATTACCCCCAACACTGAGTAGAACTACTGTATGTAAACATTCAAAATTAGTTGAGAATCTATTTCAGTAAGATGTTGCCTATAATAGGTAATTTACTAGGTTTTGGAACAGAGCCATCATGTGTTATGCTCTGTGAGTGAGCAGGGCGAAACATGCCGACTCTACTGCATCTGTATGGGCTCTGGTGCTGGTTTGGTGCCTAGTGGAACTGGCAGGATTTAGGAGCATCAGTGCCAGAGCGTTTCACAGCAGGTTGGCTTACTTACACAACACAAGAGTTTAGCTTGCACACAAAACACATACCCACCTGAGATACACCACACATATACTATTATGCGCACACCCAAATACAAACCTCACACACCCTTTAGATAAACCTAAACAAATATGGTCCAAAAATTAGCACTGGAAGCTCGACTGGGCCCAAAAAGACTGAGAAATGGGATATTTGGATAAATACCGCTGGGCACTTTTAGCTCAATGTTCCGCCCTGTCATTCAGCGAAATATGACCGCTGGAGGATCAAGGTCTCAGCAGTAATGAAGGAAAAAGAAAAAAGGTGACTAGTATCTTTTGTTTTAAAAAACTAAAATGGTCCAAAATCAGAACAGAATCATAACCTGGTGGACCACACGGCTTTTGCCAAAGATGATGTCACAAATACTTTCTGTTGCTGAAAAATGGACACTTCTTCAAAGGGCTGCTGAAATGTCATTGTCTGAAAGAAATGCATTATTTGCAGGACTCATGTTCCCTTGGTAAAAGAAAGCAATGCATTTGTCTTAAAAGTAATAAACACAATAAAAACTCTGAGTTTAGAGAAATGGTTTATGAAACTGAGAGATAATCACACAGATGCCCTGGAGTGCTCTTGCATGGTTGTAAAAGACACTTCAATGAGAATTATTCCCCACAAATTCAAACCAAGGCAGATGAAGCATGTTTCAGTTGCTAACTATTTTGGTTTGGTTTCTAGGGTCTTCAAAAATGTATCAGACTTGGTTTGAATAGCTGAATGTACATAATTATATAGAACGGTAGATTAGGGGAGCTGAAATGAAAACTACTTTTGTAGGAAGTGTGTTAGATGATAAATGTGAACAGTGCTTCAAAAAGTTTACTTTCTCCTGTAGTGTCTTTATATATATATTTTTTCTCTTGCATTTGATTTATGAAGGTTCTTATTTCTGCATCACAAACCTGAACCTTCTTCTCATATCCGGTAAGGACTCCAGACAGTGATCTGGTGATCATAAAGCTTAGATGCGTCCATGACAATACAACCATTTAATCGGGCAGTTACCGTCCTGCACCCCTTGGCAATTTCTGCAGAGACAGTAAGAAGTGCTTCACAATCTTTCATCATTAATAAAAATACTCCGACTATCCTGCTGATGTTTTGCTCTTGGAGGATGTGAAGGTTTATGGATGCTGACTCAATTTGTAATAAAAAAGAAATCTCCAACCATTACTGCAGTGCTGGTCTGATAGAGGGAAATTAATGCAGATTCTGAAAGTTAACTCAAGGCGGAGATTTTTCAGATTTGTACTTAACAAGTAAAACGTTTCCAGAAAAAATAATACTCAAGTAAAGTACAGATACTCAAAAAGTGTACTGAAGTACAGTATTCAAGTAAAAATACTTTGTTACTCTCCACCTCTGTGATTCAGTAACTGTTCTGACTCACTCAGTGCGTACATTCAGTGAATGATTCGTCAGACTGATTCAATCCATTATTTCCCGAGTTTGTGATTCATGAAAAGAGCGAACTCATCGAAGTGATTGTGTGTGAATCGGCCTACACTGTTCATGCTGGTTTTTGGTTTTTGAAAAAGAAGAAAAAAGTTGTGTTCAGACGGCACAAAAGTTGCACGAATGTTGCAGTCCTGAATCATTTGCTGCATGTAGCAAGACAGCTGTTTATCTGTTTGGATGAAAGATTGCTCTGTGATTTATTACATTATTAGAGATGACCCGCATGTGCTGCTTTCTCATTAGCACATATTATACCAGCTAATGAAGCAAGACCTTACAAGATGTTGTAGTGGTTCTTCCTGTCTAAACCCTGCCCATGTGCACTTGAACCATTTACGGTCAACAGATGAATAATTAGTGCCGACTTTAGCATATAAGGAGAAGACAACTGCAAACTCAGGTGTTTGTGTAGTGTAGTAATGGCTAATTTGTCATTTAGTTGATGCTAATATCCAAAGCGACTGAAAGTGCATTGAAATTACACATTTTGTGTGTGTGTTCCCTGGAATTGAACTTGAGCCTTGCCGTTGATAGCACTCTAGCAGTATGCATACTTCCAAGAAGTATGCTACACACGAAGTATACAAAAACATGTCAATCACTCATTTGATGTTCAAAAACTCTAGTTGCGCCCCAAATGACGCACTATACACTTTGCAATACTTATGCATTGTATACTCATCTGTATGGATTTTAAGGTTATATTGTTTTTCAACATTGGAGTCTGATGCCCCTCCCCCTCCACTACGTAGTTAAAGTTGCGACAGTTTAGTGCATAAGGTGACAAACATTTCACACTTTTTTCCCGTTAATTTAGTGCATCGTCTGAGTATTTAAAGTGCATTTTTAGAATTTTCAGTGTGAACACTACTCGCACTATTCATACTTTAAAAAGTCATAGAACAGTGCATAAGTACGTGAATTGGGACGCACCTTCTGCATAGGAAAACTCATGGACTGTGGATGCGGAAGTCTTGGCTGCTTCCCAATAGATAAATTTATCAGAGTGACCAATAGCACTGCAATAAAACCCTCCAGACAAGAGCAGACGTAGAGTTTGCATTTTCAAGCGATGCTAAATGCTGCATTGGGAACTCGATTACTAGATACGCTTAGTGCACATTAAAAGAGCCCATTCAGTCCCGTCTGCACTAGATTATTGACTGCTAGTGATCAGTCATCAGCTTTCAATGAAGCCCATAGGGTTTGTGGTGCTAGACAGCTGGGCTCAGAATCAAAGGCAGTTTGGATTGAGTCCATCAGGAGTGCTGAACATGTAATTTCCAATTCTAAACACTACATTCCTGGAATGGAACAGATTAGCCTTGTTCTTCCCTTGTTCTTCCTTTCGGAGCAGCAGGAAAGTGTGTTCGCAAGACTTTGGAAGCCTTCATTTTAAACTATCTGTGTCTGTGAAGGGAGGGATTGCACATTTTGCTGTTTATTTTTGATTGCTAATTTAAGACTTGGTATGCTATAGTTATTGCTAAAAATCAGATTTAACTGCAAGTTACAATGTACAAGCACATCACTGCAGCTAATCGACTTAATGAAAGGCGAAAGTCCATCAGGAGTCATTCGTTAAAGTCTATTGTGGTAGACGTTTCTAAGTGCTGGCATCTGCCCAATCCCGAGACTTCAGATCGATCCATCTTGTTCTGAGGATCTTTCATCAACACTTGAACTCTGCCTTTCTCCTCCCACTCTCTGATCTTCTCCACATCTTTCTATCAGTCTCCAACCATCTGTAGCTCCTGGCATGACTCTGCATGACAATAAATAGAATTAAGACCATTTCTACATTACTGGGACTTAAAGGAATAGTTCACCTACAAAAAGAAAATGTGGTAACACTTTAGATTACAGCCCGGAAAGTACTGCATAATTAAAGCGATTTTACAGTGTAACTTTCTGTAAGTATAGTGTACCTATAAAGTACTTACAATATAAATATATATTTTTTTTATTCTCCTGGTTGTTACTCCTTTATTCCACAAACTTTACATGTTATTCCCTTATACTTACATGGAAGTATTATAGAACTAAGGTGGACTTATTCTACTATATAATGATACAACAGTCACATTTGGGACCAATTTAGCAAGAACATAAACTGCGTACCTTTTTGTAATAATGGTGTACCAATACATACTGTATAGGTTTTTTAAAAATTACAGGGTACTACGCATCTATACAGCATATTTTTAACAAAAGTGCACTGAAAAGTAAAACAATTGCAACTTTTGCTTAAATATTGGGGAAAGATATACTTGTTTCATGTAGTGGTGCTTGTTACTGTTCCATGTAGTTACAAGTGTGACATTACGGCCGTAAATTAAAGTGGTGCTTGTTACCCTCTTGTTCCATACAGGGGAAGTACAATAAAAATACATGCACAATATCACTGACTCAGAGACCTTTATTTGAAAAAAAAAATTTTTTAAAAAAGAAGCATTGTAAATCTGTTTTGAATTGTTTAAAACTGCTTTTTAAGCTTAAACATGGTAAACACTGCAAACTTAAACATCTGCACTATTGCTATAATATTAGAACAAAACTGTATAAATGCATGGATATGTACCCTGTAATTTTTAAAAAGCCTATGCAGTTTGTATTGGTACACAATTATTACAAAAAGGTACACAGTGTATGTTCTTGATAAATTGCTCCCAAATGTTAGATTTTTGTATCATAATAGTAGAATAATTACCCCTTAGTTCTATAATATGTATAAAAAAAATTTTAATTCTCCTGTTGTTACCTCTTTATTGCAATAAAACAATGCAATAAAATTATCAAAAAAGTAGTTTATATGACTCACATGCTGTGGATGTTTTCCTTTTTAAACAATTTAATAAACATTTATAAAGTCTTCATTTTTAAACGTTACACCATCAAGGTTTTATTTTGGCGGAAAACTGCAGAGAACATTTAAAGCTTCTCGTTTGTTGCTATCAGCTGATTTACAAGCACTTCTCATTACAAGTTCATAAAGATGGTTAGCACATTTAAGCCACTAAGCCATATCGTGATTTTGGTTTTATTTTGTATTAATCATACAGCTTTATAAGACTAGGAGTAAAACATGAGACTGAGTTGTTATTAACAGAATTGGTGTTTCATTTCAGAAGAAAGAGGTTCCACCAGTGGAGAAGACTTTTCGTTTGCGTTTTTGAGTAAGTTCTGAGTGTGTTTATGGAGTGTATGGTGGGGTATTTTGTCACATGTGTTTCATTATAGTCCATGTATGCATGCGTATGTATCTGTTTGTGTTCTGTAAAAAGACTAGGGCGGACAGGGGGATGAGGCATTCCAGGACACAGGACACCTGACAGTGACATGCAGAAGGAAACATCTCAGAGGCGATGGACGCTGCATGCGTGAGCACTTTTTCAGTTTTCACTGGCATGCTACGCTAAGCACTAACAGGATGGAAATCGACCCTTACCATCTTCCATGAAAAGGTTATGAAGGATTTAGTTGGCTTAAGATCGTAAGCGCAACAGCGTTTGAGGAGGAACCAGGTTGTGTCTTCTGAAATCTTATATCCCTGAGCCAGGACCATCCCATTCAGCAGAGCAAAATATATTCTGGCTTCCTTCCAATATAGCTATGGTCCTCTATTAGGAAAACAAGATCATTTCTGTTGAACAATATAAAAAAGCACTATAATATTGGTCCGTATAATGTGCTTTATTCCAAGACTCTCAAATCTCATTTGCATGCCATGCACAATTCAAATGCCTTGATGTGCTTTCAAGTTAGTTTTAGTTTCCATTACCTTTCACTCGAGGACTGTTAGTTTTAGTTTTACAGTTTTATTTTTTATAGTTTCAGTCTTAGTTTTTATTTTAGTTTTAGTATTTTTGAACCACTTTTACGGGCAATAACTAAAACTAAACAGTAAAAGTAAACTGTTACTTGAAATAAAATAAACATTAAAAGGTACACAACTTTTTTTTTGTTCAAAATTAATACAATATAAATGAGTCAATACATCATTAATCCTTTTTCCAAAACGTGTTTTTGTCTTACACTGATTAATCAACCTGGTAATCCTATTAGACTTGATGGGATGGTTCGTCACTTGCATAGGTCTTGTCACATCCGTAATACAGAAGAGTTGTTCCGGCTACTTGTCTATAGTGTGTGAGTAGCATAGGTTAGTTGTCACAATGAGCGAGAAAGTTTGATGAAGCTCCGGAGAATCAATCGTTTTAAACAAACACCAAACAGAGGAGAGTCTGCCGGCAAAAAGAGAACGCAACAGAGCATGTGATGAAATCAGAATCAACATTGGCAATGGCTTGGCTTTTTGGAGGCGGTGATAGGCTAACTGAGGGATTTTAAATGTTGGAAAAGCGATGCGGAGATGGTGTTTTGATCACTCAACTGGTGAGTAAGGTATTTTACTGAACAGATAAATTACAATGAATTATGTTAGAGCTACATATGGCAAAGTATTATTGTAAAGAGTCATATTCATCCGCACAGTCACACAGAGCCGAAGCACAACCAAAACAATCTTCTTCCGCAAAATGCGGTTTTGTTTTTAAACCGCTTGGGTCAAAACTTACCCAGTGTAACTTTAACTACATTCTCTCATTTTAATGTAGTTTACTTTGATGTACTAAAATAACAAACTAAAACTGAAATGAAAAAAAACTATAGGTTATAGACATACATACATATATATATATATATATATATATATATATATATATATATATGAAACCCAACAAAATGACTTAACTCTAACCAAAATTAAAATGAAAACGGAAAATATAAAAACAAACTGTAATTGTATCTCAATACCAAAACAACACACACGTAATGCATTTTATTTTTGCATTGCACTCCTTTTCATTTGTTTGTTTATGTAAAAGTGTGTTAGAGAGACAGGTTTGACCATCGCACTAGCCTTTCATGTCTTTTGCAGTCTTGCACGACACATCTAAAAATGCGGCACTCAAGCTGAAAGGAAATTTTAAAAGCATCTCTAAACCTTGCTATTACCATCTATTAGGAAAACAGGACCATTTATGTGAAACAATACCCCAGTTCTGCAATTATTTTTCAAACGTGCTTATTTTTCAGTGCAGGCCAAAAGGCTTACCCTGATTACTTTGTAGGAAAAACTTCTAGTGAAAGCAGACACTCGGTCCGAAGGGGCCTCCGGCAGGTGTTTCAGTTTAAAACTTCAGACAGAACAATAGTATAGGATGTTTTACCCAGACAAAAGGATCTTGCATGAGGAATGGTATTTCCTTTTCTTTTCAAGGCTGAAATCAATTTAACAACTAGTACATGCAGGACGCACCCCTCTCCCCCAACACTGCTCCCCCTGTTGGCTCTGAGGAAATCCCAGCCGGCACATTTCCTCCACCTTTGCCCTGTATTCTAGGAATCCCCTAGAAGTCCAGTCCCAGCTGGTGTCTCCCTTGAGATGAGGTTTTCATTTCCTCCCGAGAGCAGATGTTTGCGGTCACAGAACATCAGGCAGAATAAGGGAGCATTTTTTGGTGTAGGGTTCGCAAGGTCAGCTGTCTCTGGACCAACACTGTTCCAATGAGACTGTCTTGCTGATTAAAGGAATAGAGGAATGTCATCAGTTTTTTGTTGTTGTTGTTTTTACCCTTATTGTCTTCCAAAACCATACGATTTTTTCTGTTCTTTTCCATACAATGAAAATGGATAGGGTGCTTTTGACATACTAGTGTTTCACATCTTTTGCAGCATCTCACCGTTCTAAAAACATGGTGCTTGAGTTAAAAGTAGTTGAACTTTTCAAGAAATGCATTCTGTGTGAATGGCCCCTAGTCTTTTTATTGAATGAAGGTCCTCAAATTTAAAATCATTATAATGTATTGTTATGAATTTGTTATGAATATGAATATGTTTATCTTAAAGAGAAAGTTCAACCAAAAATGAAAATTCTATCATTTACTCACCCTCAAGTTGTCAGGTTGAGTGAAGGGAGCGAGGACTCAACTGCAGGAGAAATAAAGGGCTTTATTAATAAAAAAGAAAACACAAACAAAAACTACCCCATGGGGCAAAACAGGGCATGACTTGACTAGAGCAGGGAAACACTCAAGGTAACATTAAGTGACGATCCAGCACAGGACCGAAGACACGAGGAGAATAGGGAGAGCAAACAAAGCAGGTAACAGGGAGGAGAGGTGGGGCAAATGAACCAATAATCAAGATGGGTAACGAGATGGGCGGGTTAGACAATCGACAGGAGAGCACATGGCTCTGAGCAAACTCGAAACCGCACGCTCACACAACTAGACAGAGCACACGAGAACAAGCGTAAGCTCATCATGTGTGCTCAGAAATGCATTCTGTGTGAATGGCCCCTAGTTTTTTTATTGAATGAAGGTCCTCAAATTTGACAAAACATAAACCGCGTGCTACACAAAACACAACACACGTGGACAGAAGAGCATATGGCCTGAGCAAACTCGAAACCGCAGCTCACACGACAAGACAGAGTGCACGAGAACGTCTCGGGTTACGACTGTAACCCTCGTTCCCTGAGAAGGGAACGAAACGCTGCGTCGAAAATCGACACTATGGGGAACGCCTTCAGCATGATGTGTCTGAAGCCTGTATGGAACTATTCCAATCTTGATTGGTGCTGCGTGATGACGTCACTCGTGACGCCGCATGTGACGGTGAACCGGAAACTATAAAAGGACACCGGCAGCATAACAGCGCTAGCTTTCAATTGGTCGAAGCAAGTCGTTCTCAGGAGCGCGAAGGAGTGGCCGAGGGACGCAGCGTTTCGTTCCCTTCTCAGGGAACGAGGGTTACAGTCGTAACCCGAGACGTTCCCTTTCGAGGGAACTCCTGCTGCATCTAAAAATCGACACTATGGGGAACGAATGCCCACTGCACCACTCCTGAGAGAAACGCCCTGGTATGAAATCTGGCATACTCAAGACGAGAGAACTTGTGATCCTGGTGTAGAGGGCAGATCCAAACTGTAATGTTTTATGAAGGTGTGAGGGGAGGCCCAGCCTGCGGGCATCACAGACCTCTTGAAGAGAGATTCCTGACAGAAGAGCCTTAGAGGAAGCCACTCCTCTAGTCGAGTGGGCTTTTACTAGAAGAGGCGAAGGCAAACTGCGCGCCTCGTAAGCTGAAGATATAGCCTCTACTATCCATCTACTGATAGTCTGTTTAGAAACAGGAGAGCCCCTTTTAATTGACCCAAAACACACAAGAAGTTGGTCTGACTTTCTCCAGCCCAAGGTCCTCTGAGTATAGACCTCCAGGGCTCGGACCGGGCACAATAAATGTTGCTTAGCTTGCTCATCCGACACATGCAGTGGAGGATGAAACGCCTGAAGAATTATAGACCGTGCCACATTTGACGGCACTTTAGGCACATAGCCAGGTCTAGGGTGGAGAATGGCCTTTACCCGGCCAGGAGCGAACTCGAGACAAGAGGGGGCAACCGATTAAGCCTGCAAGTCCCCAACTCTCTTGAGGGACATAATTGCAAGCAGAAAAGCTACCTTAAAGGACATAAATTTCTCAGCCACCTCATCCAAGGGCTCAAAGGGGGCCAGGGATAACCCTTCGAGGACCACTGTCAGGTCCCAAGAGGGAACTCTGGACTGGACGACAGGCCTCATCCTCCTTGCTCCGCGAAGGAAACGAACAATAAGTGGGTGTCTCCCCAAGGTGCCCACCCCTAGAGGCGTGTGGAAGGCAGCTATGGCCGCCACATAGACCTTAAGCGTGGACGGGGAGAGCCCGTCAGAGAAGAGACTCTGGAGGAACTCCAGCACTGAAGCCACCGGGCAGTTAACTGGGTCCAACTGAAGTTCTCTGCACCATAGTTTAAAAATATTCCATTTTAGAGAATAAAGTTTCCTTGCGGAGGGGGCTCTAGAGTTTAAAATGGTCTCCACAACCTCAGTTGAGAGACCAGTATTTATGAGCTGGTCCCCCTCAGGGGCCAGACCCACAGTTTCCACAACTCCGGCTGAGGGTGAAATATCGTGCCCTCGGCCTGAGAAAGAAGGTCCCTCCTGATCGGGATTTGCCAAGGAGGGCCTGCTAGAAGAACCATGATATCCGAAAACCATACTCGGGCCAGCCAGTACGGGGCTACTAGGAGTAAGCTGATCCCGTACCGCCGGACTCTCTCTAGACGCATACAGACGTAGCCTTGGCCACGTCTGCACCAAGGCATCCAGCCCCAGGGGACCTGGATGCGATAGGGAGAACCAGAGTGGACAGTGAGTATTCTCGTGAGTGGCAAATAGATCCACTTCGGCCTGTCCAAACTCCTTCCATATTAGCTCCACCGACTCTGGGTGGAGTCTCCAATCCCCGGGCCTCAGCCCCTGCCTCGACAGAATATCTGCTCCCACATTGCTGCTTCCAGGGATAAACATAGCCTTGACTGAAAGAAGTTTGCCCTGGGCCCACAGGAGGACCTGGTACGCCAGTCTGCATAGAGGGCGCGATCTCAGGCCCCCCTGTCGATTTAAGTAGGAGACCACTGACGTATTGTCTGTTCGCAGCAGAACATGATGGCCTCTGAGGTCCGGAAGAAAGTGCTTGAGAGCCAGAATTACCGCCAACATCTCCAGGCAGTTGATGTGCCAAGATAGATGGTGGTCCTTCCAAGGACCCCTGGTGTAGCGGCCTTCCATAACCGCACCCCAGCCTGTTAGGGAAGCATCCGTGGTCACAATTTTTCGCTGACACGGTGCCCCCAACACAGGACCTAGGGAGAGGAACCAAGGTTTCTTCCACATTATCAAGGAATGAAGGCATCTGCGCGTTACCTTGATAATGCGAAAGGGTTCCCCCTCGGGGAAAACCCCTTGGTCTTGAGCCACCACTGTAAAGCTCTCATGTGCAGCAGGCCAAAAGGAATTACGTTGGACGCCGCTGCCAGGAGACCCAGCACTCTCTAAAAGTGCTTGACAGTGATGGTTTGGCCCAGCCTGACACTCCTTACTGTGGTCAAGATGGTATTTACGCGAGCAGGAGACAACTGTGCCCGCATCGTAAGTGAGTCCCAAACTACTCCCAGGAAAATAGTCCTTTGCAGAGGAGTCAATGAACTCTTCTTGACATTGAGTCTCAGTCCCAAGCACCTTAGATGGTGCAGAACAACATCTCGATGTTGAACTGCCAATACCTCCGACTCTGCTAGAATTAGCCAGTCGTCGATGTAATTGAGGATGCAAATGCCTTGAAGTCTGAGAGGAGCAAGAGCAGCATCCATACATTTGGTGAAGGTGCGAGGCGACAGTGCTAGACCGAACGGAGGAACCCTGTATTGGTAAGCCTTTCCCCCGAAAGCAAACCTTAGAAACTTCCTGTGCTGCGGAAGGATGGAAATATGGAAGTATGCATCCTTTAGATCTATCGTTACAAACCAGTCCTCGGACCTGATTTGACTTACGATAATAGGTATGGTCAACATTTTGAACCTGTATCTCCTCAGAGACCGGTTCAATACCCTGAGATCCAAAATGGGACGTAAACCCCCATCCTTCTTGGGAACTATGAAGTACCGGCTGTAGAACCCGGTTTCCTGCTCTTGAGGAGGAACATACTCTATGGCCTCCTTTGCTAAGAGGGACTGAACTTCCTGTTCCAACACCTGACCCTGCTCGGAGCTGACCAGTGTGTGCCCGACCCCGTTGAATCTTGGCAGGCGATATTCGAACTGGATTCTGTAGCCCTTCTCTATTATTTGCAGGACCCACTGAGATATATTTTGAAGACCCTTCCAGGTGTCTAAATATTCTACTAGGGGGATCAGTCTCTCGAGACTGACCTCTGGTGTTAAATTTAAAACCTCGGTGACCTGAAGCAGATGACTGGCAGGTCTTAAGCGAAATCATTTTTCTGAAGGCCTCATGAGAGGAAGCGAACTCGACCGGGCCACCAATATTACGGGTGGACGCTGCGATCCGCGTTCGCTGGAAACCGATGCGTCCCGAAGCACCTTTGGCGGCGGGAAGCGAATATCGATTTCCTGAGGGCTCCACGAAGGAGTGAGTTCTTGACACTCGATCACGGGGGGGGGAACGCCCTCAGAGGCCTGCGCAACATGTCAGGACCTCTTCGCCGAAGCCTTCCTTGCCTGAATAACAGTCCTCAGATCCGTTTTCGGCAGGGAAGACTTCGGCTGAGAATGTTGCCTCTGGCTCCAAGCCTTATTCGGGGGAACACGAGAAGCAACACTCTCTTTCTATACTTGTATGTGGGAGGAGCCAGCGACCGCCCCGTGGGACTGCCCCCTGGCAGCAGACCCACAAGACTGGGGACGACGGCGGGAGATTAGCTGCTTTAATGCAGCTGATTGACGTTTCGTCTCCTGAAACCTCTCGACGACAGTGTCGACTGCGTCGCCGAAGAGGCCAGAAGACGAAATCGGGGCGTCGAGGAGGAAGGCCCTGTCCCTGTCTCCGATGCCCGAAAAATTCAGCCACAAATGTCTCTCCGTTGCTACCAAGGCTGCCATAGAACGGCCGATTGCGCGGGCCGTCTCCTTGGTAGCACGGAGAGACAAGTCAACCGCTCGACGCATCTCTTGAATATCGTCGAGGGCGACCTCCCCGCTATCGTCCACCTCTTTTAACAGGTCGGCCTGGTATGCCTGCAGGAGCCTCATTGTGTGCAGGCATGCACCAGCCCGACCTGCCGCCATATATGCCTTCCCAACCAAGGCCGATGTTGTACGACAGGGCTTGGAGGGAAGTGCCGGAGCCCTCAGGGACGATGCAGCTTCGGGCGAGAGATGAGATGCAAATGTCTCTTCAACCCGAGGCATCGTCCCATAGCCCATCTCTCTCGACCCCATTATGTAGGAATATATATTTACATTGGGGCTGGAAAGTCGAGAGGAGAAGGGCTTATTCCACGATCTTGACACCTCGGTGTGAAGATCGTGAAAAAATGGAAGACTCCGGTGTGAAGGCTGCGACTGGGTTTGCAGGAAGCGCTCATCGAGTTTGCTTTTTACTGTCGCTTTCTGCACCTCTGGTGGCCAACTAATATTTAACTTGGCCACAGCCCTAGTCACAACCTCCAGCAGCTCCTCAGATGCAGGAGAATGGGGTGGCAGATCCCCACATTCCCCTGCACCGATGCTCAAATTATCCACCTCCTCAGAGGCAGACAATTCGAGCATCTGGTCCTCATCACGGGCGGGAGAAGCCGCAGAGCGGGCTCCCGAACCGTGAGCGGGACCATGGGAACTGGTTGATGAATGTTGAGAGAGGGCCTCAGCCGTCTCAACATCCCCAACCAGATCCCCATGAATGCAAGCGCCTCGCTGCCTCGACAGACGCGGGACCTGATCCCTGGGGAGCGCGTGCCTGACCTGTTTTATCATTAAACAGGCCCAGGCGGGAACGTGTGTGTCAGTGTGTGTCACCCTCGCTCAAAAAGCGTGGACAAGGGGACGCACACTGCCTGAATTGCTTCTTAGCTGCCATATTTTCTAATATAAATCACAAACAACACCAAATAAGACACACAGTCACATATAACGCTTGTTGAAGATCAGAAAGCTAGCGCTGTTATGCTGCCGGTGTCCTTTTATAGTTTCCGGTTCACCGTCACATGCGGTGTCACGAGTGACGTCATCACGCAGCACCAATCAACATTGGAATAGTTCCATACAGGCTTCAGACGCGTCACGCTGAAGGCGTTCCCCATAGTGTCGATTTTCGACGCAGCGGGAGTTCCCTCGAAAGGGAACGAGCGTAAGCTCATCATGCGCGCTCACAACAGAGGAAAAACACGCGGAGCATGAATTTCCGAATCCTAACACAGAACCGAAACCAAACTAGACAGATGTGCCGGGATCCAAAGACCACGCCCCGCACATGTAACAAGGCATACAGACGAGAGCGCACGGCCCACACAAAGACATGACAAAACAGGAGTGTCAGAGCTCTGTCACAAAACTAAGAAATACATTAGACAGAAGTGACAGAACCCTAACACAAGTTGTTTCAAACCTGTATGTGTTTCTTTCTTTTGTTGAACACAAAAAAAAGAAATTTTAAAGAATGTTGGTTATCAAACAGTTGATGGCACCTGTTGACTTCCATAATAGGAAAAAAAATACTATTAGTCAATGCGGGGTCCAACTTTCTGAACAACTTGAGGATGAGTTTTTATACTGGTTTTATATTTTTATTTCAGTTAATGGAACTATGTTTTCTTTTTAGTTTCCAAAAACCGTAATAGTGGCTTGACGTGCCGTAATAAAAATGAAAAGTGTTCAAAACATGCTGTTTTGAAGTGTGGGGTCAGTAAGATTTTTGTTTTATAGAAATGTATACCTTTTTCAGCAAGAATGCGTTCAATTGATCAAAAGTGACAGTAAAGACGTTTATGCTGTTCTTTTGAACCTGGAATTAATCAAAGAATCTTAAATTTAACAAGGTTTCCACAAACTGTTCCACAAACCATTCAACTTTAATAATAATAAGAAATGTTTCCATAAGCATCAAATCAGCATATTAGAATGATTTCTGAAGGGTCATGCGACACTGACGACTGAAAAATTCAGTTTTGCCATCATAAATGACATTTAAAAATATATTGAAATACAAAACAGTTACAATAATACTAGTTCTGCTGTATTTTGATTAATAAATGCAGTCTATGTGAGAATAAGAGTCATCTTTCAAAAACATTAAACAAATCTTTCCAAACCCAAACTTGATCTGTGCAATAAGATACATGGACTACAATTTTGAGCCAATGAGATTTCATCCTCGTGACCCAGCACAATGCAACAGAAAGCAGTGGATGTGCTTGTTGGTTTATCATGTCACATTAGGACACAGTGTAAACCTGCACAGGAAAAGGAGCAAATAGAATGCAGGAGGACTGTAGTGGAACAATCACGATGACATCAAGAGTTTAATGAGCAACAGAAGGACCGTGTGTTGTTTTCTTAAGAGGAACGTGATATTTGAAACCCAGTCCTGGCCATTTGTCAGAGCAGAACTGGTGCATGTTGGAGCTCCATGTGTTTCTGACTCTGAAACAAGGACATTTAGGTGACCCCTTCTGATCAGACCACGTCTACACAAGGCGGTCCATGTCCATATCCTGTTAACATACTCTCAATAGGCATGTTATCTTGTTTATGCTTGAGTGAATGTTTGTGTGTTTTTAATAGAGCTCATTGTTCACTCATAAATGAGCTTTTGCTCATTAGCTTTTGTCGAACTAATGCGACAATGTGTGAATTTTTGCTGCAACTTAATTTCTTTGTGTGCAGTTAATTTAAATGACTAAAAAGTAGTTTACTTATTCTTAAGTTTTCAGTATTTTTTTGTTTGAGATGGGGATTTCCAACATGTCAGTGTTTCTTAGCTTCAGATATTATTCACTTCATGCCAGTGTATTTTTAGCATTATTTACGCTAGTGTTTGGGGAGAGAAATGAATTGATTGAGCAAGAATGCATTAAACTGATCAAAAGTGACAGTTACCTTAAGTGACAGTAAAACCTTTTTTCTTCTCAAGTGTAGGAAAACTCAGAAGCGCAGACCAGGAGACGTTGGGATATCTTTCAGCAAGATTCTTTATTGAGAAACGAGCTGTAGGCAGCTGTAGTCCCAAACTAGTCTAACTAAGGCAAAATACAGTCTGTATTTTATACCTTGAAAGGGGGAGGAGTTACATAGAGGTGAAGACAATCTAAACAAAGCATGTAAATGAAGTACAGGAGTCAACTCTTCCTGATCTCATCAGCATAACAGTGTGAGATGGTAATCCACTCATCCTGATTGTATACCTTCACATTATCATAGAGACAAAAGCTAAGGTCAGACACCGGAATTGCTTGACTTAATCTTCCTAAATATTCAAAATGGTAAACACTCTGTGCACTTTCTCAGTTAAAATACTGTTGAAACTAAACTAAAACATTTAATAAATTTGTAATCCTTCACAGTGAAGGCATTTACTTTGTTACAAAATATTCCAAATGCTGTTCTTTTGAACTTTTTATTCATTAATTTGATTCAATCAAGAATCCTGAAAAAAAAAAAGTTTTCCACAAAATTTTAAGCGGCACTACTGTTTAACATTAATAATAATAATAAGCAATGTGTGAGTAACGATGCTGAAAATTCAGCTTTGCATCACAAAATATAATAAAATAGAAAGCAGTCATTTTAAATTGTAGTAATATTTCACAATATTACTGTTTTTACTGTATTTTTGATCAAAGCAAGAGACTCAAAAACATTAAGAAAATCATACAGACCCCAAACTTTTGAACTATAGTGTGTATATTATTATAGTATGTATTCATATTTTTAATTCATTTTATTTTCATATGTTCAGTTTTCTTTTGAATTATAGTTTCTTTTTTTAGTAATAGAGAGCGAATTATTACAATCTGGCCACAATTTACTTAAAACGAGGGAATGAATTAGTAAAACATGCTGATGTATTAGTAAGCCGTTGGAACACATTATTAATTTGTGGCCATGATACTCTTATTTTTTTTGCGCATATTTCAATTATCAAAAACAATTTTTAATTGTTTTAGTTAACAATAACAATATCGCTTCAGGTGCCTGTTTTTGTGCATGTTGAAATAATATTGCATTTGGCATCCTAATGTGTTACTAGATACTTGTGATTCAGTTCAGTTAACTTGACAATTTTATTGGGTTTATTTAATTTTGTTATGTTTCCTCCACACATGCTATTTAAGTTTACACTTTACTTTAATGTTAAAAAATAAAACTGATTTCCAATGTGTGAAACAACACACTGAATTAATTTGAAGCCTTAGAATAGTTTTTTGAGCATTGCTGTTTTTTTGAGTTTTTTTTTTAAGTTGCCTCTCACTTTCACATGTGCAGGTTTAGGTTTTCTATCAACACTGGCCTAATGTAGCCCATTTACCACAAGAGCCTCTCTGGAAGAGTGTGTGTGTGTGTGTGTGTGTGTGTGTGTGTGTGTGTGTGTGTGTGTGTGTGTGTGTGTGTGTGTGTGTGTGTGTGTGTGTGTGTGTGTGTGTGTGTGTGTGTGTGTGTGTGTGTGTGTGTGTGTGTGTGTGTGTGTGTGTGTGTGTGTGAGTGTGTGTGTGTGTGTGTGTGTGTGTGCTCTTGTTTTTGTGATTTGTGAGGACACAAATGTGTATAATGACATGGGTATTACACTGGTATTACAACTTGAACGTGATTTATGAGGACATTTCCTGAGTCCTCATATTTCAAATGGCTTTAAAAACATACTAAGCAGTGTTTTATTAAAAATGTAAAAATGCCGAATGTCTCCTGTGATGGGTAGGTTTAGGGATAGGGGCAGGGTAAGGGGATAGAATATACAGTTTGTCCAGTATAAAAACCATTACGCCTATGGAATGTCCTCACAAATCACAAAAACACAGCTGTGTGTGTGTGTGTGTGTTTGTTTATGTGTGTGTATGTGTGCGCGCGTGCGTGCGTGGTGTGTGTCTCAGTGGTACTGAAGCTTTTCAAAAGTATGGAAAAATGTCTACTGAGACTATATTTTATTTTATTTATTATGACTTTTGCAATGTTGCTCAAGCTCTTTCTCTGCACTTTTTCAAAACAATCCCACTATTATGTGTGAGGATTTCTTTGCCCTTACGCCCCATTTCTCCTTTTTCTTTTGTTCTTTAATTCTCTGCTTCTTGTACTCATTCCTTTTATGCTCTTTGTTTCTGAGCTCTCTCTCTTTTTCTCTCTCCCACTCATCTTCTCTTCTGATATCTTCATTTTTTTGTACTGACCATCTCTTCATCTCAGCCTCTGTCCTCTCTCTTTTCATCTGTCTCAATTTTTATCGGCGAAAGATCTCTCTCTAAATTGGTAATCGTTCTATATCTCTCTCAGGAGATAGCTGGCATCTCTTCTCTATGTGATCAATGACTGGTGATGCTCTTGCTGTTTCTGTCAAAATTATCCCTCTGATGCATCAGATTTTTTTATTTGTCTTGGCCTGCATTACACCTTCATCTTTTACTCTCAATTCTACCTTTTTTTTCAATATCAAAGTTCTGTATTGGCATGATTGTGTATATATATATATTTACACATTAGGGCCGTCAATAGTCTCACATTTATTGCGAAATTAAACCAATTAAAACCCTAAATTCAATCTGTTCATAAGGTGATCGAGTCTCTTCAGAAATTCTGGACTGAACCGCTCAATTCATATGGATTAGTTTTACGATCTCTTTATGAACTTTTTGAAGCGTCAGTTGCGTAGCTGTCAATGGAGGGACAGAAAACTCTCAGATTTCATTAAAAAGATCTTCATTTTGTGTTCTGAAGATGAACGAAAGTCTCATGAGGGTGAGTAATTAATAACAGAAATGTTTTTTTTGGACGAAATAACGCTTTAATAAATTTGGCGAGAACAGATGTTTGCCCTCTAGTAGCACTTTTCTCTCTGTCTCTCTTGTTTATCACACTGTTTTTCCACATAGCTTAAGTGCAGTTACCCCATGGGCACGGTTGCTGCACAAACATCATGACTGATATCCTTGTGTGGCATCACAACAGACACACTCTCTGTTGTCGTCAAAGCCTGTACTATCCAAGCACGAGGTCCACACAAACATTGCAACATCATGTTCAGCCACACAGCTCTCATTCAAACCCTTTTCAATCCATCACACTGTTGAAGCTTGCATGAGGGTTTTGTGTTCTCTGGGGTTACAGCACACAGGCTCCATTTAGACCTTCTGAAACGCATGTCAGTAAACTTCTCTATCCTGCATGGAGACAGAGCTTCTGTCTGGCTCTGTGGGGACCAGGAGACCTGACAGGGGGAATCGAAGTTTATTTCGCATGTAGAGTTGGGCTGGGAGAGACCAGACCGGGCAGGAAGTCAATCCGCCCTGCCTGATATTTGGTTTATTTACACAATGGCCAAACGGAGGGATGGAGTTAAAGAAATGTGAGGGGTGGAAGAAAGGAAAAGGAAGAGCTCATACTGTTGGTTTGGGGCAGATTCGATCTGAAGTAGAGCTAGAAAAACTGAAGGGATATTTCAACCATAAAATGCAAATTCTGTTATCATACTTTTGACCTTTTTATTGTATAAAAAGAAGCATTGAACTTTCCGCTAAACAATTTATTTTGTGTAAAATAAATTCAATTAGTCATGCACACTGTCAAAATGTATTTTCTAAGTTATAAATAAAATTGTTTTACGAGAAAATGTCGCTTCAAAATTGTATTGTGGTTGAAAATGCCAACATACATCTGGTTCTGACGTCAACCCGACTTTCATTTCCAACCAAAATGCAACCACTGCAACCAAAATCATCCCCTGACTGACGTTTCTACTCAAGGACCTTGACAGAAATGTAGTGGATTAATAAGTACGATATTTGTCTTTCAAATGAAGTGAAGTTAAAGTAAAATCTTTCCAGAAAAAATAATACTCAAGTAAAGTACAGCACTCAAGTAAATGTACTTTGTTATGTCCACCTCTGACCTTAAGGTACTACTTTGAACCTTTTTGTGGTACCTCTAAATGCACAATTTGTACACCTTTTTTTCTGTGTATACTTGCAGTTTCTTTGTAATTAATTTAGAAATTTACAAGAAATTTCTAGGTGTAAATTAATTCAACACCTTTTTTTCAGTGCAGGTTTGGAATGATATGAGGGTGATAAAAGAATTAAAATGTTTTGGTGAACTATCCCAAACCTGCACTTAAACTGCAGCATGCACTCAGTCATATCAAAATGAACCACTATCAGAAGAGTATTTACACACGGCTCCAAATAAACCACAGGGCATTCTGTCTGATACCTCGCTGAGCTGGTCTGGCCCCAGAGGAATTCAGTTATTCCGTACTTTGCCATATACCCTGTTCTGAGTCAACTACAGGAGTGGAAATGGTGCATCATTTACTTCGATATGATGCTGACTGCATTTCTTATTTACTGGCTGTAATTGATTAGTAGAGGAGAAGCACATTCAGAGAAAATGATCCAGCTTTAGACTTCAGCTGTCTGCCACCTAATTTTGATATATGTCACATGCAAACCATCAGGGCACAATTTCTTTATGCCCTGTAAACTGCTAACCCCAACTTGTTTCGAACATTGCAGGCCTCTGATGCTTTCTTAACCAGATATATACATTTTTTGTTGTTGTCACGAACCAACAAAATTGCAGAAGATCAGAAAATATTTTATGTTTAAAGCTGTTAACCAACTTGGGCTCCAAAAATATGAATTTGGCTGCTACCACTGCATGCCCTCCCCATTAGCAGTCCATACAAATTTGTATTTTAAATATTATTTTATTGTATTTAAAAATAAATAATATTTTATTATATAGCATAATTTATTTTATTACATTTTAGTAGCTTATTTATAATATAGTGTAATATTTTGTTTATTTTTAAAGCATATTTAATTTCATTAAATATTTATTTCATTTTTTGTTTTAATTTATAAATAATTGATTTTTTATTTTATACTTATGACATTTGTCATTAACTAGTTATCTTTATTCCGTTTATCATGCTGTACTGCTCAGATTGCCATTTGATATTTCAGTAGTAGCGGCATTTTTGTGTGATATTCCAAAAAACAGCATAACAGTTATAGGGACAGATTTACTAACAGCTTTTGCCAGCGAAAACCCTCTTTTACCTTTTAAAAACTACAGCGCTGAAAAGGTGTGGACACAGTTCTTTTTTAGGCTGACCTTATTGCATGCATTTGTAGGAGTTTCCCCTTCAGACACAAAATTTATGGGAGGAGAGTATTTAAATGAATCACGCAAGGTAAGGTTTGCGCTCGCCAATTTACTGGTATTTGCACCATTATTTAATGCCATTATTTAATGTAAATCTGGCACTTAACCAGGTTATACAGGTTAATGGGCCAGATTTCAGACCAGTCAGATTAGAGTGGGTGGGACTCCCAGCGTGCTGTAACGTGACAGCAATGGAATCTAAGCATGTATAATTAGGAAATAAATAGCCGTGATGAATTGCTTCTTGTTTTATTGCATTGACACATGGTGTAACTCAGCCATTAAAACAGAAAAATTAGTTGTACATATAAGTTTCCTTTATAGATACTCACAAATTTCATATGATCAGTAAACAATTGAAAAGGATCATAATTTGATATGGTTTCCATATGGCAATAGCTGAAAAGCTTTTCTTTCTAACCATTGAAAGACACTTTGTTTTGTATTAATGAGACCTTTATTGATTCAGGTAAATTGTTGCAGGTTACACTTGGTTTGTTTTAATGCCTTTTAGCTAAAGCGTTTCAGACATTTGCTTCTCTACACTCAGTCTCTCTCTCCCTCTCTCTCTCTCTCTCTCTCTCTCTCTCTCTCTCTCCCTCTCTCTCTCTTTGAACATCATCCAGAGATGCTGCATTAAGGGTTTGTTCCTGTAAGATGCTCTAGGGGTCTCTAAATCAGACCTCTCACTCGCGGGCGGCCAAGCCAAGACTCTCTTTGGCAGCGTCCTCGCTTTTTTTTTCTTTTTCTCCATTACTTTAATTGCCTTTAACCTATAATTAATGTTCATACAGTGATGGAAAGAACGAAGCATTTCTGTGTCAGTCACTCTGATTAAATTTAGTCCCGGCCGCTTCGACATGCACAGTAGCTTTCTCTGGTTGTCTTTCAAAAGTTTCTTTACACGTTGATTGAGAAAGTGAGATGCAGTGTCATTGTTCAGCTATTGTTCATCTGCTTAAGATGTATCTGTCATTTTGTTCTTGTCTGCCTTTTGGATGTTAGTGTTGGGGAAGCAACTTTGTAGCCTGCCAGGATACAAGTAATAATGTAAAGTCATAACACTTCAAAAGTTTGGGGTCAAGATATGTTTTTTTTGAACGAACGAAATTCAGCTTTGCAGTCACAGGAATAAATAACATAAAAAAAATATTCAAATAGAAAAGTTATTTTAAGTTGTAAAATATACGTATCACAGTATTACTGTATTTTTAAATGCAGCTTTGATGAGCATAAGAGACTTCTTACCAACCCCAAACTTTTGAACGGTAGTGTATATCCCAAGTTTTCATAATCGTATTGTTCTGGCCCAAAAACAATGAGAGTTTTAATTGAACTGACAGTCTCAATTAGGAGTAGAGCATGACACTTGAATACACACTAACTGAGCTGAAAACATATAATGAACAGCAGAGGAATCTGTGAATTATATTTTTAACAGTCCAAACAAACTGATATACTAGAATGAATCAAACCAATGCTACGTATATGAGCATGACGACCATTTGTTCATGTTACACCGCTACGTGTTGGAAAAGTAGATTGTTATTGGAAAAAGGTTGTTAGCGAAAAAGTATTTTCAGTATTATCTACTCCAACACTACTAATAAATATATAGAAGTTAGTAGAATTACTACTTTTAGTTAGTTATTTGTATAGATTATAAGAGACAGAAAGCAATGAGGCCTCACTCCTGCATTCACTGTCAGCTTATAGTCAAGAGAACAAACAACCAGTGGAACAGAGATAGAGAGAGAGAGAGAGAGAGAGAGATATGAGCTCAGAATTAAAGACGAAACGCTCACGCAGTGCCTTCCATCTGGTCTGCTTGGTCAGGACCGGTTTGATGCCCAATGGAGGTGAGAAAACATAGTCTGTGTCTTTCCAAAGAGTCAGCAAACATGCATTCACACACAAACACGCGTGGATCTGAGGCAAGACTCTCCAGGTAATATTTCAAACAAGACCTAAAACTCAAACCTACTACTGATTCCAGTGACCTTTGGCCATAGCATCTGACTAAATCCGGTTCATCATCCTGAGGCCACTGGGATGTGCAAGACAGAGGCACGTACACGACACTTGAACCCAAAAAAAAGAAAAAAGAAAACGAAACGATGCAATTCTAACAAATGACAAAAAGTGGATTTCAAACAAATGCCAGCATAGCAAAACAAAAATGTTACGCCATTGTCTTATATGTCACATTGCATTGTGCAAACAACTTTATAGCTGAACAAATCAAATGAGCAGATGTGCTCTCCTAAAATGGCCTTGCTTCTCACATGTTACATTGGGCCCAGTTTATTTTTGTGAATTGGTTTATCCTATGCTGACTTTTTCTGTTTCAGAAAATTATCAGAGAAATATTTTATCTAGTTTTTTTGTTGTACTTAGTCTACTGTAAATATACACCGTTCAAAAGTTTGGGGTCAGTAAGTCTCTCATCAGACTGCATTTATTTGATCAAAAATACAGTAAAACAGTATTATTGTGAAATATTACTATTTAAAGTAGTGTTTTTCTATTTGAATATATTTAAAAATATTTTTTTTTCCTGTGATGCAAAGCTGAATTTTTAGCATTACTCCAGTCTTCAGTGTCACATGTTCAGAAATCGAATATGCTGATTTGATGCTCAAGAAACATTTCTTATTACTCTCAGTGTTGACAACAGTTTGCGCTGCTTAATATTTTTGTGGAAACAGTGATGTATTTTATAATAGTAACAACATAACTAAATTACAAATTATATATAATAGTACAATTGTATGTTTTTTTGTAATCCACAATTATAATAAATACTTATTTAAGACTTAAAACAGCACTTGAAAGAGCTACGGGCATGACCGGAGGCACAGATATGGAGATGTGTGTGAGAGAGCGGTTTGTATTTAAGACTCTACTGACCCATTTTATATCAAATTTAGCATCAAGCTATTTATAGAGTCTTACATAAGTGTATAATCTTAGAGGTAAAAAGGGTCTAATGGTGCTATGGGACTGAGATCAGCTTTAGAGAGATTCCAGCAACCTTCTATTGTATTTATATAGAGTGTGATAATACACAGGCACTGAGACAAAAGCTTTCACAGGCAGAAAATTAACAGCAAATATATGCAAATCAAACTTTAATTCATTCTCAGCAGCTAAAAGGCCAGAGCAGAAGACATAAATCAAAACTGAAACCAACAAAACGGCCTTAAGCACATGCATGGACACAAAAGCATTAAATTACCCAGAATGCTCAGTGGGAATGATGTAGTACCCGCAGTGTGTCACTCGATCACTCATCTAGAATAATGTCAGACTTGCCTTCTAACCCAGTGCTCGCCCTCTGTATCGGTCTCTGTCCCCATGATCTTGTTTTGGCTGCACATATAATACAGAAATTAATCTAGACACTTAATTCACAAAAAAATGGTGCGACTTTTGGACTTATTAGGAGTGTAATTTGTAGTGTGTGTGTGTGTGTGTGTGTGTGTGTGTGTGTGTGTGTGTGTGATCAGAGCATTTATCAGAATAATCTGTCATACTCAAGCAAGCACAGTATACCTCCAACATCTCTTAATGTTGTTGTTTATTCTTGCTGTTATTCTGTTGCAGAAAATTCTTATAAAAATTTTCTTAAAACCAGATAAAACAAACAAAAATAAACTAAATAAAATGTTCCTGTTTTTTTTCCACCAGTGATTTAAATACAAAATATAATTGTGAAGTCAGATTAATAAAACCAATTTAAACATTTTTAAAAACATTTTTGCAACATATTTCTGCTCAAAAATGCGTTTTGCCATAGAAGAACCAGTTTTGGTTCCTCAAAGAACCTTTCAGTGAACAGTTCTTAAAGGAACATTTTTTATCATCTAAATAAACTTTTTCCACTATAAAAGCTTATGCAATGGAAATGTTCCATAAATGTTAAAGGTTCTTCATGGAACCATCAATAGCTTCATATTTCTTTAGTAGAATATAAAGATGAAAACCCTTCTCTAGTCTTTTAGAAAGGACTGCCACAATATCTGGAAAGGGACTGCTGTAAGAATAGCCTAAATGTAAAATATAAACGTTTTTGACAGGAATTCAATGACAGTAAAACCACTTCCTTATTCAGTTTTAGTCAGCGAGCAGAGGTCAGAGAAATAAGATTGCTGCTCGAGTCATACAGATGAAAAATCATCTTGTCACGTCTGCCTTTGCTAATACATGAGAAATCATTTCTTGCACTGAGGCTCGCTCGCGGACTGTCCAGGCAAAGTGTGATTCTGTTGAAGTGTGTGTGCACTGCGTGTGTGTATCTTTATCACCTGCACTTTGCAAATGAAGTTGGCTCGGCTGCATGGCTTCAGGCTTGAATCTAATTTATGAGCTCTGCAGCAACACTTGCATTAAGAATATCAGACTCACCATTTGCTGACACTCATCACACTGGCCACTGGGCAACAGAGCCAATGTCTCCAACAGCAGTGTGTCTGGGATGCTATTTACTTAGTCAATAAAAGTGTGTGTGTGTGGCTGTGTCCGGAATGTTATGCACTTCTTGCATACTGCTTACTGTAAAGTACATACTGTATAATGCCTACTTAAAAAAAGTGAAATAGTATGTGATATGCAGTATGCAACAATAAGCTTTCAAAGAGATGTCGCAATTTCATTATGTTGTATGGTTTACTTCAGCAAGTGGCATTGAGTTTTTATTTTAATTATTTTAATTCAATTTCAATCCAATGTTGTGTAAATGTAGCACTTGTAGTTGTATTGAATATGAGTAAAGAAAATGTTCTGCTTCATTTGTCAAAATGGAAATAAAAGGTTGTAGTTGTAATATTAAATACTGCACATTTAGGTAAGTAAACTGTATACAGAAAAGTTTTTGGTTGTACTTTATTTCGATAGTCCACTTTAGACATTCTACTAACAACAAATAACTTTGTAACTACATGTCAACTAACTCTCATTAGAGTTTTAGCAAACTGTTAAGGGTTAGTAGAAGTTTACATGCACTTGCAAACTTGCTTAGTCAGTATATAATGTCTGTTGGGGATCATCAAAATAAAGTGTTAGCAGATATTAAGCAGACACTCTACTAATACTCTAATGACTGCTAGTTGACATGTAGTTGCAAAGTTACTTATAGTTAGTAGAATGTCTAAAGTGATTGAACCATCAAAATGAAGTATTTTTCATATCTATAATACAATACACATGCTTCATACTACTTTGTGTGTGTGTGTGTGTGTGTGTGTGTGTGTGTGTGTGTGTGTGTGTGTGTGTGTGTGTGTGTGTGTGTGTGTCTAAATCTCAAACGATAGCATTAACTTTGAGATGTCTCCATTTATGATGTGGCGAATGCATTTGGTGGGATTTTAGTATCTGTTTTAGACTCAGTGTGCTTTGATAAACCTCTTTGAGGGGTGCCGCTCGCCTGATTTCCCAGATTAGATGCCGATTGTGTGGCTTGGAATAATCTCACTCTCTGAGCTGTCAAAACAATGCTGTTGTCGACTGCTGATGCAAATGAGCTCACCGTCTGTGAGAGGAATTATTCCCTTGAAAAAAAAAATCACTCCAGATTCTGGGAATAAGCATCTCCAGCACATTCTGGGCCACGACAGTGTATCTAACTTCTGCTTAACCTTCATTTAGTCCACACAGGGCACAGCACGATTGCCTCTGAGAAATTGAATGTAAACAGCTGATAGGTGGCGGGAAACACGATCAAGGAGGAGCGAAATAGGTGAGAGCTGGAAAAGAGATAGATGACAGATATATAGTGAAAGAGAGAGGTGGCCAGTGGGAAGGATGGTAAAGTAATGGTTCTCAGAATGTGATGTTCCATTAGCGAAAGCAGCAGTGACACTCAATCACTGATCAATCAAAACCAAAGCCACATCACGAGGTCAGAATCTCCTCTCATCGTAGCATAACAGAGAGGAACTGAGCAGGCATCATCGCTTGAGTCACGAGTGCTCTTATGGCATGTCTAAAAAATAAAAGAAACGCACAAAAAACACAAAAAAGTAGCAAGTAGTGAAGACCAAAGAAAGTAATCATACAATAAAATATACTAAAAGATGGCGTTTGGTTCTGTTAACAGTTTTCATTGCTGAAAGCAGAGAGGATGCTTTATTAATTAAAATGATTTCAATTCATTATATACTATGTGGTTTAAAAATACAATTGCATTACAAACTCAATTTGGTAGACTTGTGTTAAAGGTGGTGAAACTATTCACATCCTGATAGCAATCAATAATAGAAGTGGTAAGTCAGTGGCAAGTCAAAAATTTTCATCCAATAGGATGTCTTTCCTGCCGGTCAACCTGTATTTCCATACCTCCGTGCAACCTGTTTGCGCAGACATCACACGTCACCAGTGCGTTCCCTGAGGCTATGCATGCAGAGTTGTAGACAGACAGTCACAGAGCACTGCAAACAAACAGAAGCCGCCAAATGAACCAAAATGAGCTTATGCTGCTTTCAAGCCACGGTAATTACCGTAATTACGAGATGATGACCTGTGACATTCTACTCGGAGCTGTTCACGTCCTCAGATTCGGAATGATCCATTTCTTTCAACGCAGAAATGAATCTGCAGCAGTCAGGTGGTACAAGTCAGAGCTCTAAGTTGTTTATGTTGATTATTATTATAATGTTACATGCTTTGAGACATGAGGTAATTTAACGCAGACTCTCGTGACACTTTGCAGACTCTGCTCTGCTGTGCGCTTATGTGTTTTGAAGTAGTTGTGGATTTCGAGACGCTCTGAAGGGAGGGTGGGATCTTATGCTTTCAAAGCTAGCTTGTTTAATGAAGAGTATTGTTTCCTAGGCTTCTTATTGGTTGGTTGATTCAGTCATCATAAATAAATCACTGGGCAGTAAATGTAAAGCATGATGGGGACTGATTCAATGGTGTAAACTGAAGAATTCCATTCATGTTTTGCTTGAATACATAATAATGCTCATGTTATTATATTCATATGGTGTGGCTTTTCAGGCTTGAGTCTGGAATCTGTCACTGAGTTTTTTGTTTCGTTCATTTTCCATGGAATCTCCTTGTTCTCCATGGAATCTCAATCCATTCCTCCTTGTTTGTTTTTTTTGTTTTTTTTTGTTTTGGTCAAAGAAGCTCCAGTGGTCTCAGACTTTAATAAAAGCTAAGGAAACATCTGTGGTTATTAGCTGAGGATCAGAGAAGCAGACCTGACATCAGTTCTGATAATTCAATGATCCAAGGCATCTGTATCTGGATGAGGTCATTTCTGGGACCTGCTGTCAGACATAATCATACCTGTGATTCTTTGTCCTGAAATAAGCATGAACTAACCCTTAAGGCATAACAAAGAGTGATCTGTGCCTGCTATTTCGTCAGCCAACTCTGACCTTTACTACATCAATATTACTTAATATCAGCATGGCTATTGTTGCTACGGAGATGGCACAAGACTGACCCGCCTCCATCTGCCTTAATGAAGCACCGGAAATTTCACAGCTAGGATAGATAAGACTGTCTCAATGACAAGCATAACTAACACACAGACACAGATGAATCTCATGAGACCTGTCAAGAACATTTACATGTCCCATTTCAACCCAAAATCAAAAGAAATAATACCTTGTTTTATATTTCCACATTATTTCCATGTCAATGACTGTTATTTATTTATTTTTCATTGCTACATTTTTTTCATGATATTCATTTCGCTGCTTCTATTAGGAATGCACTGATATTGAAAATCTGGTAAATCCAGATAATTGCTATTTTTTAAATATTGCTTCCATCCATCCATCCATCGTTAGGGATGCACAGTATTCTGTCTGATGCTAGTAACTGATTAATGGCCAATATTACAATTTGAAACTATTTTCTCTAAATATAATGATCTTTTTTTTCTTGTTACAAGTAAATGTAGCCATCTCAACATTATAATGCACAGTATGAAAATGTATATGTACTTTGCGATTTTTTTTTAAAGATTACATTAAAGGTGCCATGTGGAATGTCTGCCAAAAAATAAATTCATACTCCACATTCCATACCAGATGGGGGCAGTATACCTCCAGAAAGTGAGTTGGTCTACTCTAACGTAACAAACGAGAAACGGCATAGTCTCTATGCTCCGCCCTTACAGTCTATGGCTCCGCCCCTACCTTCACGCCGTAGCAGAAGCCGAGCCAACTCCTATTAGAGGACGATTTGACTCCAGACTCCAGAGGAACGTTAGCTGATGTCAAGTGATTTTTAAATTACATCTTCAAGCTACTCCCCTTCACCTTTACCAGTGAATATGTTCATATTAGTTTTGTTTATATTACATATTTATTGTTAGTTTGAATTACATTTATTTGACAGACAGCATTCGCTGATTTAGACCAAGCTTGCGCCATTCAGAGCTACTAACTCGCAATTGACACTTTTCACACGCTCTCACGCCACACATACATTTTCTGACGCACAGAAAAATCGCAAAGCAAAGAGGACACGTAGACCGACAAATTAGACAGAGCAAGTTAGTTATGATATATAAAAAACTAAGCTCTCAGATTCTGTCAATTTTATTACGCAATTCAAACAATATGTTTTTTGGCACTTGTAGAAGTTAAATGAGAGATCCCTAGCGCACGTGAACCGATCATCTCTACTAACGTTAGCTAATAGTAAAAAAATGCTAATTTAGCAGCATATATCAAGTTTGATTTCATTATCAACACCTCTTCTTCTAGTATTATTATTAGTCCCCTGAAAACATTTGGTCTCATTACGTTTCGTGCGTCCATTTGGGGTTCATTATCACCGAAGACATTTCAAGCTTCTTAGCTAATGTTACATTTTATCATCAGTTTGGTAGAGACGGCTGGTAGATAACAGGTGAAAACCGGATCGGATCTGTGGATAACGTTAGAGCTAACTATCGAACGCTAATAGATAACAGTTAACGTTACGGTTAAGTTAGCCATCACATTAGCACTTTAATCAAACATCCTTCGATACATTTCTATAACTAAAATAAAATTACACAAACATATAAAACAAACTTCTAGTGAAATACTAACAGCATCTTACTTACCGATCCAAAAGTAATGTTGCAAGTTCAGAGTCGAACTTCATTTCTTTCTTGTCCAAAAGTCTCCAGCGATGGAAAGCAGTGCCTATATTGACTCTGGTTCTGCTCCTTTTTTTGTCCGATTTTTTTTTTGAGCATCTGTGCAAGGTTTTATCCCTGCAGCAGGTGGTTGTGGTGTGGCTAAGGCTCTCTTGCCAAGGGCTTCAGCTAATTTTCCGCTCTCGTCTCTTCCCTGAACTGAAAGTAATGGGCTGTACTTTTCACATGATTGACATCAGGTTCAAGTACGCCCACAAGCCGTGCGAGTTATTCGTGTATTACAGTTTGAATGGTGGTTATGTTCCCCGCATACCGCCTCCCATGGCCGAAACTAGTATTACGACACCAGTCGGGCCGGCGCTAGTAATTTAGCATGCTAATTTAGGTTTATATCTCGGCAGCACTATAACTTGTCAATTTTTTAATGACATCATTGCACTTATTTCTTCTCATTCTTTTGATGTGTGTAGCTCATTTTTTAGATAATTTTACCTCAATTTTACATAGGGCACCTTTAATCAGTGTTAAATGACAGCAAAGGTAACCTACATTAAAAAAAATCTCTATGATCGCTAATCATTGTATTACAGTAATTTTCTCGTCTTTTCAGCAGGATATCGTACCTATCAAGATCATTCATCTGTGGCCTTTTCAATAAACAGACATACCAGTTTACCAATAAATGTTCTCATAGCTGAAATTGTCTTGCAATTTTCCTTAATTGCGAAGCATAAATCCCCCAGCATGCATCAAATTTACATCTACATGGCTCCTTTATCATATCTCCTGACAGTAGATGGAAACAGTTCAATTTGTTTCTCAATGTCACTCACGCAATCAATCTCAATTGTCAATCAAACTGTAGAAAGCTACCTGTGACAAATGTTTATGTTTTAGGGAGAAACGGAAATAGAGATGAGGTCAAATTGCTCAGCCAGTGATTGACAGCTTCCTCCCTCACCTCAGCTCCTCTAACAGCGCCGCCACCCATGTGTTAGAGCGATTTCATCTGATTCATCTCACTGACACTGCATCTCAGCTGATGTGATCAGCGTTGCAGGGAACTGTGGGTATGACTCATGGGGCTAAAGGTCTGTTATCCAGAATCCCCTGCTGATTGCCTGGAACCAAAGCCTTCGCTAAATGACGCAAATCATCAAACATAAACACTGAGAAGGCAATAAGACTCAAATATCAGCATGTTTCATTCATTCTGCTCATCAGAAATAACAGCACTCAAATCAAATCCACCAGACGTCCATGAGAGAGTAAATCACCTCATGCAGGGAAACAGGAGAGACATTGCTATTAAAAATTCACAATTATTTTGGTTGAGTTAGAGATCATTAATTGACTTTTAAACAGAAATGGTGCCTATAAATAACGTTAAATTAGGCAAGGTGAACAGATGAATAAATAAATATTGAAAGAAGTTAATGATGACAGATTTTTGACAGCTGTGTAAGATAATATAATTTCATTTTCTTTCTGGCTCTTGCGCAAATTAACTCTGGCTTATTATATTGTCCTCTGGGATACTTGATTCTGATTGGTCAATCATCTCCAACCATCTCCGCCAAATTGTAACGAGAAGTGCTTATAAACTGACTGTTGTTGACAAAAGAGAATCTTTAAGGGCTCCCTGCTGTTTTGTTTTCTGCCAAAATTAGTGCTTGATAGTTTAACATTTGAAAATTAAGAAATTAAGACAAACATAAATATTAGTATTGAAATTTTATAGCTGTACCGCAAAATAAAATTATTATCATCATTATTGTTATATTCTTCTTAAATACTTTTACTTTATCTGTTTTGGACTGACTGTTTGAATGCATCGCTTATTGGATCCTTGGACTAAAACTTTACAAGAGTTTATATGGTTTAAAATGATCTGATCAAAAATCAAAAATTATCTGATCGATGAGTAGCGAAAACATAACGACGTCTCTAGTCCAAAAACCTGCTTATTTTTTGCTTTTTAAAGTATTCTCTCCTCTACAATGTACTGATTGAAATGATTAATTTCGCCTGAGAGGCGCCAGAGCATGTCAGGGAGGCGCGCCCCACACTTTGAAAACATCTGACCTAGAGGATCTCAGTAGCCGCATAGCAACACCCTAACAACCACCTAGAACACCTTCACAACTGCATAGTAACTCCCTGACAACTGCCCAGAACACCTTAGTAACCACATAGTAACACCCTAACCATCACAAGCAACATCTTAGCATTGTGTTAGTGGGTTTTGCACAGACAAGCCCTGCTTACTTTTTCTTGTAAAAATGTAATAGCTGTTACCTTTTGTTCTTGTGACAATGTAGAGTAGAATATATTGCCCCTGAGCAACTGTTGAGATGTGAAACTAAGAGACAGAGGTAGGGAGTAGCAGGGAGTCAGGATTACGTAACACACAGCCTTGTAAAGATGGCTTGCACATTGACCTTTTGCTTTTTTCACATGGTTATGAGTGAATGTGGGTAGGACCATGGAGAGAGAGGCTTTTCTAAATGTGACTGTGCTCAATGATGTGGGGGTGCCTCCCACACGGTCATTGGGGAATACAGAAGGTTCCATCTCCACGCAAGTGGGTGGGTGTACTGTAGTTGGTAGGACAGAGGACCAGAGGATGCCAGTATCCAGGGACTGTACTATACCAATAGCCTGTAAAACTCACACAGCAAATGCCAGCTTACACAGTCAACCATAAACACATGCACCACGCACATCTCAAATTAGCAAAGTAGCTGAGCAGAAAAACAAAAAGAAAGAAAGGAACTTGTGGCCCTTTCCTGTCTTTTGGCCAAATCTGATCTGTTGAAGACTTTAGGGATGCTGCATTGTAGGTGCTTAGAACTGTGATTTATTCCTAAAGTAAACATTTAGAAGTTTAGAGAGACTCACCGCTAACATAGGCATCTTCTATGGCAACATTTGGAACAACACCTGACTTTACATCAGGCAGCAGAAGAACTCTACAGGGAAATTCAATTCACAATTATTGTCAACAGTGCTTCCCGTTACCATTTGGCCATTATGATGCGCCAATTAACATACACACCACTATCGGGTGAAATAATCAATTTCTAACTATTTTTGTTATATGGATATTTTCCAGTATTGAATGCAATACATATACAAATATACATATACAATTAAATTATACATTATATTTCCTTCAATACTACAAGGAATTTCGGAATTTATAAAAAATATACATTTTAATATAAATAAATTATTATATAAATGATCAAATTAGATGGCTTAACATGTCAGTCAAGTAGTCAGTTGCCAGAATAAGCTGCAAACTGAACCAGACTTTCAGCCAATATTAAAAGCCAGACTGTACGAGAGACATTAAGGTTGCATCACTGTCTGGATTCTGCTCTCTGCACTTTCAAACCAGACTGAACTCACACCATTAGATTATCAATAATAGAGTACAAAAAGATTCTTGTCGTGATGTATTCCGATATAAAGATAGTAAAGAGCAGAGTGAGAGAGAGTGATTTATCCTGAAGTAAAGAGAGGGAGGGAGTGATATATCCTGAAATAAAAATGACTGAGGGAGTTAAATATCTTAAAATAAAGAAAGAGAAGGAAGCAATTTATCTCAAACTAAACAACCAAGTCATTTGCACTATAAAAATGTTGCTCATTAAGCTTTGCCAGGTAATTCGATGAGGATGGTTTTCTAAACTCAGCCTTTCTCTCAGACAGACGGAACGTGAGGGAGGAGAAGAGCGACTGTGAACGATGGAGGAGGGGAAGTTGTCTGTGTGTCTGGTGTGAGTGTGTGTAAAGGGAATTCTGTTGAACCGCAATATGATGATTTGTGTGTCTTTGAGTGCATGTCATCGCTAATGGAGAGTGTAGTGAACTGGCCTGAGGGTTGACCGTTTTGTTTTCTAGTGTTTGCAGAGATAAAAAAGATGCTCATATATATATATATATGAGCATGCTTGCAAGCTAGATTTTCTGGGTCCTAGCTTACATCAAACGCCAGCCCTTGGTGTGTGTGTGTGTGTTTAACATGTAAACTTTCAGTATGAGTTCACTTGTAGTATAGTTGCAGTACAAATTAAAAATATAGTTGTAAACTAGTGTGTACTCAAATTGACCACTGTTGCACTTAAAGAATACTTTTATTCACTAAAAAGTGGCCCAATTAAGTTACAAAGTAGTATTGAAATAGTAATAGTAAGACTCTTTCTTGCATTGAAAACTGCCCTCAAATCACATCAGAATGATCATATTTATGAGCACACATGAACACCATCACAATGTTGTAATGTTCTTTGAGCCCCTGCTATAGTGGAAGCTTCATTGGTTATACCCAATTTTAATTGTATATTTTGACTGTCATTGAGTTTGTTAGTTTGTTCATATGTCCCGTGCCCGTGCGTATATACAACTCATAAAGTCAAAATGTGGCAGCACTACATTTTTCCTTCATGCACTGTTTATGTAAAATTCCTTCTGTCTTTTTTGTGAATTGAAAACGGAATATGAAATGACGACAAAAATAATTTTGCATTTACTTTCTTTGCGTCATTTCCAAATTTTCCCAGGAAGATTTGACAGGCAATATTTTGAAGTACAACGGTAAAGCTGTTGTAATTGCTAAGCATCAATATGACTTTTGAACCTTCCTTTCCAAGTCCATGCAGTCTCAATTCATCATCATTTCTGGCAGCTTGAGGACGCACTGATATCTGAACATTTGGCCTTTCTTGTGCTGTTCAGAAGTATGTCATACAGAACTGTGAATGATTCACATTGAAAACACAGATGGTGCTTGCTGGGTCTTTTTTTTTCCTGCTTCCCAACAACACACAGTCCAAGTTTCCTTTTATGACTGTGATATTTTTCGTCAGTGCCAGCTAAAGAACCAAACAACACATTTCTAGTGCCAGTTTTGACCGGTTTTGGGATGGTGCGCCCAGTGAACGGGCCAGAAAGGAACTGCTATTTCAGAGCTAAACCGAATATATGAGAGGAAGCTGCAAGATAAATCAAGACAGAACTGCATCCTCTTTCCCAGTGAAAATCCCCTTTCTAACGCCAGAGATACACGGGTAAGGCCCCACCACTAAAAAAAATGGGGGGGGGAGGGGGAGAATTGTATTTACATGTGTGTGTGTGTGTGTGTGTGTGTGTGTGTGTGTGTGTGTGTGTGTGTGTGTGTGTGTGTGTGTGTGTGTGTGTGTGTGTGTGTGTCTCCTGACAAATCGTGTTCTCTCTCAGTCACTTCTTTTGCAAATTCACTGCACTCTATTTTCTCCAAATGTTGACATGAATTTCCAATGGTTTCATTTGGAGAGTATACATTGTTCTGTACTTTCAATGATCTGTGTATAGATCTGCTGCTGGTCCTGCTGGGTCTTGTTTCAGTGTTCAATGTTGCTGTATGTTTTGTGAATTAATTTGCCCTGATTCTTTGCTCTACTGAACTGTGTTGTACTGCCATATGCTACGAACATGAACACACACACACACACACACACACACACACACACACACACACACACACACACACACACACACACACACACACTGCAGATCTCTTCCAAAGCCTGGTAGACTCGATTCACAATTGATTCTAATGCCAAGCTGACTGTAATAAACATAAAATATATTTGTATTTTATCAACATTTTCAGTATTGAATAGACAGTAACTTCAAGCTATTTATAATCACCATTTCTCTTAAAGGTGCCCTAGAATGTTTTTTTTTAAATATTATTTTATAATGTTTTCCGGGTTGCCTTTATACTGTTAGTATGTTTTTTAGATCAAAAATAGTCATAATTTAGAAATAAAAGGCATTTTTCCTAGCCTGATTTTAGCCTTTGATTTGAACGCTCTGTTTGAAGGGGCGTGTCTGCTCTGTGTAACCGGCCTCTGCTGTGATTGGCTGACATGCTTGCATATGAAATAGCATGTATTACGTGTGAAACTCTCTCAAATACTTTTACTACAGCTATTATCCGTTTTTACTATTACAGCTATCGAGATTAACGAATCGTGAGATGTTTTTAGAGTAATTAGATAAAATGTTGCCGTGATTCGAGATTCAATACTTTATTGCCATACAACTCGGTACAAGTTGTTAGGGATTTGCTTCAGTGTGCTCATAACAACAAGATGCAACCAAAGACATAGAACATTATATACACAAACGATATCCCCCACGGGATGACACTTGTCACAGACAGGTAAAAGTAAGAGGAACACACCGCTCACAACGTACTTGTGATGAGCATTGAGCAGATGACTGTTGATCGCGAGAATAAAGATTTTATCATTGCAACGCAGTTTATGCATTCTCTATAATGCTTTGCAAACACGATGATGTAAATACATTAAGAGCTTCGTTATACAGTGTAACGTGCGTCATTGAATTCATAACGAGTTTGTCAAGTGTCCAGATAAACTCGCGCTGTGGAAAGATTGTTCTTTGATCCCTTTCTGTATATAATTGATTAACAATTTAAATAAGGTTTTTTTCATCCTACTAAAAGAAACGATGTGAAGTTGATATTTTAGTCACTGGCTTGACTTAGGCTACTGATGCATTTAGTATTGAATGATTTTGAGAGAAAGATTACCTGTCTGAACTTGAACAATTACACATCAGAAAGTTTTGCTTGGTAGCCTTATCCGAGCCTGTCCAGCTCTGTATTGGCCCAAGTTGAGGAAACAGTCGTCGGTGAAATGTTTGGAAATTTCCAGAGAAAATAAAATTAACCCATTGTTTCTTCAGAGGCTCGGATGAAGGAACTAAAACATACTTTTGTGTTCATTTGTACATCCAAACACTGAGCAACAGTCATGCTTCGACTGCGCAGTTCCGCCTGTCATTGAACATGGGCTGGCATATGCACATTTTTGAAATCGTACATGTTGCGTCACAGTCGGTGTTATGTGGAGATTCGGTTATTTTTCAGGGGTGTTTTTCAAAAACGAGATTTAAGTAAGAAGGAGAAAACAATGGTGTTTGAGACTCACTGTATATCATGTCCATGTACTGAACTATTGTTATTTAACCATGCCAAAATAAATTCAATTTCACATTCTGCTTATCCACCATCTTTTTTCCCCCTCAGTGATATGCATTCTGGGATGGCACTTTATAACTTGACCATAAACAATATCTAACTTTTAGAAGAGCCTAAAATAAGTAATTTTAAAATTACACATCGGAAAGACTTATTATGGCAGCTTTTTTCAACGGCAGGTCATTTCACTGAAGTTTTTTAAATGTTCTTTGAAATGCCCATCAAAGGTACATTTAGTCTCAAATTCTTTTAGTCCAACCCCTAACTTTTAACAAAATCCATCAGGATTATTAGCTGAGGCAGTTCTTTTAAAAGCTTTGCTGTGCATAAAATCTTCTGCAAGTAATACAGCATTTTGCTCAACATTTGTCTGGGCTGGAAAAGGCAGCTAAATGTCTCCGTTTGCAGGGTAAATTCAAACGTAACTGCTCTTGTAGTAAACCTGCACATCCCTCTCTCCTGTCAGATACAATCCCCACTAAAAGATAACCCATCATGCATTGCATTCTCAGCCCTGATTGGAGGGTCGATCGCAGAGTTAAGCAGAGGTGAACAAAAGCAGCAGGAAACATGAATCAGTTGAGTCGTGCGGATCTCCTGCTGTCCGGCAGTGTGTGTGTGTGTGTGTGTGTGTGTGTGTGTGTGTGTGTGTGTGTGTGTGTGTGTGTGTGTGTGTGTGTGTGTGTGTGTGTGTGTGTGTGTGTGTGTGTGATGCTCGAATCTCTAATCGGACACTCTTCTGCTCAATAGAGTGACTGCTGAGACATCAGGCTGGTGCTGGAGATCGATGCTAGCTGGACTTCAACTCACGCAAGAGTTTACTTGATCGAGGATGTGATCCAATTGGATAAGGTGGTACGTTTTATCAAAATCCACAAAGTGAGGGTGATTATTTTCCTCTGTCACTGAGCGATAAACATTATTTTGAGGATGTTATATTATAGCCTGGTACGAGAGACAACGGACTCTACGTCAGACTGTACGCTTACTGTTGCCGATACTATATACTGAATTCAAAGACGGCTGACAAAAAGTGTTGATTTCATTTTTCAGGACAGAAAAAAAAATTGGCTAAATTTGGAGTGAAATACTAGCACACTCCATACAGCAGTATGTGTATGTACAGCAGTACACTTAGATATAGACACTGAGAGGGACACTCAAATGAACTAAACTCGAGGGTAAGTAAAAGTTTTTGCTCATTGTGTGGGCCGGCAGTGGCAAGATTTCAGCTGTTTGATTGTAAAATGACCTGGGGAAACTGTACATGCACAAACTAGACCTTAAAGAAACGGAAGCTGGAAAGGACACATCTCACTGCGTGGGAAAATAAATCCCACTGTTCTCCAGGAGAAATGATGAGTTAAACTGTTTGAAGTTAGGCAGAGATACAGCCGATTGGCTCTGTAAAAGGATTCTCTCCATCTGGTTCAGTGATGAAGCCAAAAGCAGCTCAGTCAGATGAAGAGATGAAAGCTTATTATTTTTGATAGATGGTTCCAGTTTATAGCCTCCAGGATAACATGACCAGCCTGAAAGGGTCATCAATGGGCCTTGTAAAGTACTAGTGGCCATTGTAGATCATCAATGATACTGAAAGAGCTCATGAGTGCACTTTGTTGAGTGTGAGAGCAGCACCAAATAGTTTTTTTTGCCTGGGCTGATCACATCTGCTGCGGTTTCCGCCCTGCTCTTTCCGACACATGAACTGAGCCAAGATTTGATGGAGCATTTCACCCCGAAAATACTAACAAGGGCCATTCAGAATTTAAGAACCGGCTCCCTTTCAATGCATAAATGTGAATTTGAATGCCCAAAAGGATGATGACATTTGAATTGAGGATTTTACTTAATTGGAATTCAATGAAATACAACAGTCATTCAACATAAATATTTTTCTTTTTTTTTCTTGGAGGTCACCAGGTCACTGGCCTACTGTTGATCACTAATCAATATTTGCTGGACTTGCTGTAGCTTTTGAAAACCAATCAAATGAGAGTCAAGCTAGTCCTTCACCCCATTAGAAACCCAACATGTCATTCTTATCTCCGTGGCAACATATCAACCAGATTCCAGGGTTGCAGGGCTGTGTTTCTTTCAGCTTAGATCTCTGCCATTCTTATTATGTTCAAGATCCTGATTAGGAAATATCTCATTACTCCCCAAACAGAACACATTGGAAGATATTTTAAGAAATAGTGAAAATATATTTTGTTGCCTTTTTGAGACATTTTAGAGATACATTTATTGTTCTTTGGCTGTCTTAAGTGTGCCTCTTTGGTTCAACAGAATCTTCGGGCCGGGTCGTCAGGCAGAACAACCTGTTCGTCTCAGAGAGCTGCATTCTGATTGGATGACGGAGTGGCAGGGCGTAACCAACCTTGCAGGTGATTGATTGGCTAGATGAAACGCACACTGCAGCAGTGTGATTTATGCAGGGATTATCTCTATCTGTCACAGCCTTATGTGGAAAACTAATCGCACATGTGGATATCGATCCCATCACCCTTCCGCTGGGACACATGGAGGAAGGACAGGCGGTCTGTTGCCCTCATGTTGCGGTGAATTCATGAGGCTGTTTATGTGTCCTTACAAAAAATCGACCATGACTACCACAGTTGCTGACAAAAAGACCATAATTATTGTTAGGGATTATTTTAATAATTGATTAATCATAATGATTCTTTTTTTAATCTTTAAAAATTAAAAACACCCAAATGCTATTTCTTTTCTATGTTTACCAAACAATGCGCGCGCACACACACACACACACACACACACACACACACACACACACATATAGTGCTGTCAAAATCGATTCATCACAATTAATCACATCTATCATAAAAGTTTGTGTTTACATAATATATATTTGTGTGTGTGTGTGTGTGTGTGTGTGTGTGTGTGCATATATATATACACACAGACACGCATACAAAGATATATATATATGTATATATATATATATATATATTATAATATAGACACATATTATTATAAAAACACAAACTTGTAGGATAGATGTATATATATATATATCAAATCAAACAGCAGTTTTTAAGCTGAAGGGCTTCAGTAACTGCAGTATTGATAATTTTCATAATAATATTCATATTCTTTTTCATATTCTTTGTCTGGAAATATGAAGGAGAGAAGTGTTTGCCCAAGACTGAATTTAATATTGATCAAGAACATAATTCCATTGTCTTCGATAAATACATGTAAATGTCATTGTGTCACACGCTGTATGCAGTGTAATCGCATTCTAACCTTTCTTAACACACGTCCTCACAGATGAACGTAAAAGGGAAAACAGAAACAGCCTGGACAGGGTGACAGTGGAGGAAGAGCAAATGAAGAACATTCTGTTTGCTTTCCGTGAAAGGGCACAATAATCTTAATCAAATCTTAATGAGGGAAGCTGGCAGTCCAGTCAGAACATCACAGCTGTCCCTCCCACGCCACCGTGTCACTGGACGAGACCCAGATGGACGCCAACAAGCCCCCTCTCAAAACATTCTGTCAGCTTTACAGTTTACATTTGATACAACATAGCAGCTTTATTCATGACTAATCAATGCACTTCATTTGCCTGCTGTATTCTGTTGTGCTTTATTATCTCCTTTTCCACTCTCTTCTATTTGATTCTATTCTATGTTATTCGTTACACTAGGTTTGAAACTACATGTCAACTAACTCCTATTAAAGTATTAGGGCCCTATCATATACCGAGCGTAATGTGGCGCCAGTTGCTGTCGTTAAACTAGCAAAAGGGGATTCGGACACACCCTAAGTGCACTTGGGCCGTGCTCTTTAGGGCATGCGCTCTGTAAAATAGGATCGGTAAAAAAGGGCCCTTTATTTTGATGCTCCCCTAATTGACATTCTAATGACTATAAGTAACTTTGCAAGTACATGTCTACTTATTCTAACCTGAACCCTAACCCTAACAGTCTACTAATACTCTGAGAGTTAGTTGAAATGTAGTTGCAAAGCTACTTATAAGTAGACCATCAAAATAAAGTGGAACCTTATATTCTGCCATTCTATTCTATTCTCTATTCTATACCTTTTCTATTTTACTCCCATCTGTTCTAAACTATCCAGATGTTCCAATCTGATTCTAATTTGTTTAGTTTGATCCTCTCTGAGATGAATCCCAACCCTTTTCAAAGTGTCGCCTTGCAATGTTCTTCTCTGATGAATCTTACAGGCTCTCTCTCTCTCTCTCTCTCTCTCTCTCTCTCTCTCTCTCTCTCTCTCTCTCTCTCTCTCTCTCTCTCTCTCTCTCTCTCTCTCTCTCTCTCTCTCTCTCTCTCTCTCTCTCTCTCTCTCTCTCTCTCTCTCTCTCTCTCTCTCTGTATGTGCTGGTTTGCAGCCTCAGGCCTTGGCTACGCTCTGATTGGTTTTATTGGCAGTGGTTCAAGACTGTCGGCTTCCTGGTGGCTTTCATAATGAAGATGGTTCTGCACATAAATGATAGTGGAGCAATTTCCTTTTCATTTAATCGGGAAGAAAGCAAAGTGCATCCATAAGTGTATCATTCCTTGTAAGAATGACCAGCACTTCTACATTCATCACAACATCCCCTTTTGAGGTTAAAACAGAACAAGGCCTGTTTAATCTACAGCAGAGCGGCTTAAGGACACTCTCAAGAGAGCAGTATATAACTCCAGAAAGAAAGATCAAATAAACAGGATGACAAAACCACATACAGATGTAAGTAGATTTCTGCACAGTAGAACAGTTAAAATGATAGTGCACCCAAAAATTAAAGTTCTGTCATCATTTACTCATCTTCGTGTCATTCTAAACTTGTATGACATTCTTTCTTTCGGCTTCTTTGTCATTTTTAAAACTTGACGGCATCTGTCGACATTCACTTTCATTGTAAAGGAAAGAAAAGACATTCTGCTCGACGTCTCCATTTGTGTTCCACTGAAAAAGGAAAATCATACGGTTTGGAACGTCATGAAGGCGAGTAAATCGTGACAGCCTTTCATTTTTAGGTTGATGTTATTTTAAAGCAAGGTGCACTTTAATAAGACTTTTTCCTTGTCATACCATCAGCAGAAGAGTAATAACTAGCACAGACAGCATGGCAGATCTTCACACATGCACAGTGGAAGCCATTTTCATATGTTAATAGTGAAAATTATGCAATCAGAGGAGGAAGAGTCGCTCAGGTCTTCTGGTGAGAGGAGCAGGAAAAGGCAATCGATAGGAGAGAGAAGAATTGAAGGCCAAGTGAGAGAATACTTACTCAACACCCACAGTTGAGAATCACAGAAATCAGTGCCCATCCCAAATTAAGAAAACCACTAATCACATTGGATAGAAGTTGGGAAGAGCTGAGAACTGAGACTGAAATGTGTTACTACACAGTGTTATATTTGCAAAAGCTGCTTATAGTTCACCAAAAGAATTTGTCATCATTTATCCACCCTAAATTTCTTTATTCTTTGAGATGGTTTGAAGAATGTTTACGCTGCTCTTTTTCATATGAAGAACCATATAAAGTGCCATAAAAGTAGTTCATATGACTAGTGCAGTTTCCCAAGGCATCTGAAGCAAAAAAAAAGGTTTATGCAATGAACAGACCCTCAGAATATGAAAGGGCTCATTATTATTATTATATTATATACCAATAATAATATATTCATATTTTATTTATTTTTGTGCAGACTCTACATTTTTTTATGTTTTTGAAAGAATATCTTATTCTCATTAAGGCTGTATTTATTTGATCAAGTAGAACAGTAATATTGTGAAATATTATTACAATTTAAAATGACCGTTCTATATTCTAATATAATTTAAAATGTAGCCTAATTTATTTATTTTTCAAAAGAACAGTGTTTACATCATTGCGTCTGTTGTGCAATGCAATGAGAGTGTAATGTTCCACATGAGAACCACTGAGGAACCCACCAGTTTTAAGATACAAATGTCAAATAGGCTTTATTTGTGTTTTATGTACAGTATGAACGTACGCTGGCCTCTCGCTCTCATAAAATGCACTTTTTTTTACTCAACCCTGCAAATAACGCAGCTGTGTTGATGAACGACATAATTAGATGCAAGTATGTGGGGCTATGACGGTTTGGGGTGATAACCTGTACCGGTGTATAACAGGCAGACAATTTCTCCTTGTTTGTTGATCATTAGTGGTAATTAAGAGTAATCTCTCTCCGTCTTCCAAACTTAGCAGGAAGCACATTTGTAACCATGGTGACTGTTAAGATCTCAGCATGGTATGAAAAATGTCTCTGTCTTGCATTTTTAGTGATTTGTGGGAAGTTTCCTAGTAAACGCTCGGCACTGACATTTATAGAGACCCAAGCAAAACTGCCTGGTGACATTTCATCAAAACATAGGAAAACCTTCCGCCCAGGCCAACACTTAAGCGATAATGGTTTTATAAAAGATTCAACAGCGTGCACTAAGGCATTAGAACGTCACGTGACCATCGTGACGAACTCTGCTACTCTCATCACCCTAATTGATATTATTATGTGTCCAGATCTTCAGTTCCTTTAGGGTTCAGATACGCCTGCTGAGATCTAAACTGAACATTTTGGGGATGAAGAGATTACATTTAATCTCTTACTGTATATTAATGACAAACTGCTGTGTGATCTTGCACAACACCCATAGCATTGTGAGTTTACCCATAATGCTCTGTTTGAGAAGGAGACGTGTGCCATCTGCTGGTGAATCTGTTTGTTTATGGTGCTAAATGTTTAGGAGTGGAGACGGTAGACTTATACAAAACAAACAAACAAAATATTCCATATATATGCTGTTTATCAAATCATGAAAAAAGTATCAAAGTTTCCACTAAAAATACTAAGCAGCAACTGTTTTCAGATTTTATCATACTACATTTTTCTTGAGCTTCAAATCAGCATATAAGAATGATTTCTGAAGGATCACTTGACACTGAGGACTGGAGTAATGATGCTGAAAATTCAGATTTTCATCACATGAATACATTACATTTTAAAATATATTAAAATAGAAAACAATTTTAAACTGTTGTAATATTTTACAATATTCCTGTTTTTACTGATTTTTTATCAAATGCACACTTGGTGAGCAGAAGAAACTTCTTTCAAAAACATAAAAAAAATCATACAGATCCCAAACTTTTGAACGTATTACATTATAATGATTTGTTACCATAGGTTACTATTGTACTTGAGTGTAAGGGTAAGGTAAAATCATATAAAATCAACTGAAATATTATATATATATATATATATATATATATATAATATTTCAGTTGATTTTATATGATTTTACCTTACGTTGTTGTATTGTTAGCTATAGTAACAGGACAGTTTTGAGTGCCTTATAGTACTCTTGTGTACTATATCATAATTTTTTGTTCTTGCTTGTCATTCATATATATATAAAGAATTACGAATGTCTTGGAGAGATGCTGTACATTTTTATTTATTTGTATTTATTGGTACTAACTCCAAGCATCAAGTGAGGCACAGGAGTTTGTGTTCACACTTCATCAAACAGCACACTGTAGGCAGATAGTGTTGTGCGACAAGACAAGTGACACAAAACAGTTTTCAGTACAGGTCACAAGACACAGTGTAGAAAAAAGAGCTGTCTTTTACCATGAGATGTTTATCTGTGAGTCTGTGCTGGTTATTTCCAGTGGTTTAGCATTTCATGGTACCACTTTGCCTGTACAGATGTTAAAACAGATTCGGTGTGACACTAACGTTATGACATGTTGGTCCGTCAAAAGAAATTGCAATCGAATGTGTTGTGAATGTAATTAATCTAATGTTTAAAAAAATACTCAAATTTAACCTCTGTAATGTGACATTTCTCAGTGACATTTTTGTGAAGTCCCATTTGGAATTGATTGGACAGAGGTCTGGGAACATCTTAACATCACATAAGGTCATTTTCTTTTTCCAAGCTATTGTTATGTTGTTGAAACGTTTACGTATTTGTTGTACATTAATACATTAATATAATTAATACAAAACCATACATTAATGTTATTTGGCAATTCAATTAAAGGTGCAGTAAGGGATTTCTGAGAAACACTTTTGAAAGTGGATCGGACTGAGTACCACAACAAACTTGTAGCCAATCAGCATTAGGGGGCGTGTCCACTCATGATGGGGGAGGAGAGAGAGTGAGCAAGAGGGAGATTTGAAGGAAGCCTGTTGAAAGAGAGATGGCTGAGAGACATTACAAAAGAGAAAAGGTCAGGAATATCACTGGAAAAAGAAGGGTTATGATAAGGCAAGAACTTTAGGACCCACATTAATATTAGAAAAGCTTTTCAGCGCTGGAGAGACCTGAGCGAGAAGGCCTGAAAACAGATGCCAATGTTGCATTGTTTCTGCTCCATATGTGAGTAACATTGGTTTTGCATTTTTCACAGAACCAATATCTGCTGTTGTTGTATTGTTAGCTATAGTAACAGGACAGTTTTGAGTGCCTTATAGTACTCTTGTGTACTATATCATAATTTTTTGTTCTTGCTTGTCATTCATTCGTCATTGTTGCTTTATTTTTGTGCAAAGCATTATTTTTCTTTGCTTCAGCTATAAGAGACATCCACTCTTGCGTTGCGTGTTCGTGCGTTTTGGGGGTGAGCAATGAAGAGAGGGGTGTGTTTGTTTGGGTTGATTTCAAATATTTACAGTGTTTCTCAGAAATCGCTTACTGCACCTTTAAAGTGTTAACCTTTGGAGAGATTTTACAATACTTATATAGCTATTTGGATGTTGGATAACACTGCCGGAAATCTTTATTATATTATATAGGTGACATCTGCCGGAAAAAAATTCATCACGATTTACACAAAAATTAATTAATAATAATACATTTCTTGAGTAATACCAAACGTTTCTTGAGCACCAAATCATCATATTAGAATTATTTCTGTGACATTATCATGTGACTAAAGACTGGAGTAATTATGCTGAAAATTTTGCCATCACAGGAATAAATTACATTTTATAAAATATTAAAATTCTAATAATATATCACAATATTCAATCAAATAAGTGCAGTCTTGGGCAGTATAAGAGACATTTTACCAACCCCACAATTTTTAACGGTAATGTGTGTATAAATAACAAGTTTGGGATACAATAAAGCTCTTGATCAGGTCATCCAGTCACATGACATCCTCCTTCAAGGGTTAATTGAGGTAATATAACCAGTGCAGTTCCAACTGAACTCCCATTCACCATCTGGAACCGAATACTAACTACAAACAAACCTTTTAGTCCAGGACCCTTATCCAAAAAAGCAGCAGACATGTCAACTAACAGATGGACTGTACACTGGCCTGGTATTATGAGCATGATAAGCACAACTAGAAACAAAAGACTGAGAGTTTACGTCACTGTGATCTTATATAACTGGTGGAGTTACATGATGGTGACCCTCTCAGGTGAAACGTGGGCTGCTGGTCTCTCGTGGTTGGTGCGGCTCTGACTGGGGTCCAGTCCACGCCTGATCTGTTTCAGCTTCCGGCTCACACAGGGAAGCAGCAACACCACTTTTCCGATTATCACCGTGACGGGTAGAACCAGACCCAGGACAAAATTGGGTGGCATGTAGAAACGATAAGACTCCTCCAGAAACGCCCGCTGCCAGCCGAAGAGCAGAGCGTGGAACGTGGCAATGAGCAGTGCGATGTAACCTAGGGTAGACTGACAGGATATAGATGCTTATTGACATCATATTTATCTGAAAATGCAAGATGGGGAGGCGGTGTGACCTGCCTATTGATGTCTCACCTGGATAAAGCTAAACTCTCGCCAGTTGAGTGCGTTATGGATGGATGGGATGGAAGTGACAGCTAATAGAGAGAGAAGCCCCAGAGCCATGATGCCAAAGGAAACGTACATCTCCACTCTCCAAACTTCCTCTTCGTTCCATGAGTCCTCTATATTGGCATGCACCTACAGAGAAACAAAATATTATATTGATTTAAATGATTTTATTGAATGTATTTTAATGTTTTATATACATACTATATATTGCAATGTTCCTGTTCATATTTTTTAAATGTATAATAAAGATATACAATGCATATTGAAGATTTATTTAACATACACAGACTAATTGTAAATATACTTTTATTTATGACATTTTAATTATAGGGTTTGGTGCATAACAAATATAATATAAAAACCAGGAAAGCATTATTTATGTATGCAAAATGCTTACAAATTTCATTCATTCAAAATGCTGGATTTAATCAATTAAAAATTGCTAAAACAAACACAATATTTACTCAAAATTCATTAAAAAATTAACAGAAATGATTAATTATCCATTGAAACGGCTTCTGTTATTGTCTGGGTGGGCAAGGTTATTGACTGATGCAGATAATTTCAAAATAGACAATTATGGTCAATATTTAATGTACTGCTTATTAATATTATTAATAATATTGGTGGTATTGTTGTTACTACATCTGTTCTACTACTACATAATAATAATAATAATATAGTTTTTATTACTATTATTGTATATGTATATATTTATATTTATTTATGTATTCATTTTGTATTTACTTATTATTATTAATATTATTATTATTAATATATTAGCTTCAAACTGTCCAGGATGCTCAGGATGGTTTCAGTGGAATTGCTGGATCTCAAAGATGTAAAACACACACACATGCACGCACGCACGCACGCACGCACGCGCACACACACACACACACACACACACACACACACACACACACACACACACACACACGCACCTGCTGATAGGCCATATTGAGCATCAGGTATCTCTCTGAGCGTCTCATGGGCAGGCAGAGGCTGTACAGCACGTGTATGCAGCCAAAGAAGAAGCTCAACAAACCCAGCTGTTTGCGGCTCTCCAGCCAGCCCTCCAACCAGGACGGGAAACGCCGGTACTTCGTCCCGTAGATGAGCTGGTACACGGCAGCGAGCTGTCCTGCTAAATACACCAGTGCTAGCAGAACTATGGCCACTACAGGCAGCGTCCTGTTCACTATTTCTAGAGGGATCTTGTAGAAAAAACTCTGTCTGGTCTTCATATAAGGATGGATGATGTCCCGCACAAAGGAGTAAGCGAAAAAGAAGATGGACAATGCGACGGTGGTCAAAACAGGTCCTTTCCAGGCTGTGAAGAGATGCAGTGGCATATTCTCGATCTCCTTGGCAGAGGACAGGGCGCCCATGTCCACAGGGATGAAACTGAGCTGACGGGACAATTCAATGAGCTGCTGTCGAGCGTCCGCCGAATTACTGCAAATATAGACCTATATAAAGAGATTACAGGCAATCAATAATCATTCCTTTTAAAATTTTCATTCATTCACAACAGGAATTAGGCGGATATACTGGTGATGAATGCCAGATTTTCAATGTGGTGTCAGACTTATGAATCCCATACATTTATGAGTGGTTTGCGATGCACAATGTCGGTATCAAATTGTTTCGTTTTTGTCATACCGGTTATTAGTTTTTAAGATAATTTTCCTTATTATGGCATTTTGATTTACTTTTGCCATCATCTAACGCTCACTTAAAGTTAATCTTTAAAAGATTGATAAATGAATAAGACTATTAAATGCAATCTTGAGCACATCTCAGATTAAATATATATTTTTATATAGTATATAAAGAGTATAATCTTGTTTCACTTGTAACATTTAAAACAATTGATTTTAGATTTTAGTGTTTTACTTATTATTTAGTTATTTCATTAAGATATTAAAGAATAACCTAAAATAATGATTAATAAATCGTTATCGGTACATTGTAATATCAGTGCATCCTGAGTAGCTAGAAAAACCTTGCATGGAAAACAACAGAAAAAACTATATCCAATGAACTAGCGTGAATGCTTTTATACAGTAAGAACAATTCCCTAGAACCCATAACTGAAGTGGAATTAATCCATTGAGTTTATAAGCGTTCAAAATTAGACTGAGATAAGAGCAGGTTTATGGCATGTCTTTAATGGATCTTTCATAGTGTTCATAAAATCTAATAAAATCTAAAATCACCCTCAGCTCACAGAGATTCCACAGCTCATCTGTTCATCATTCTAATCAGCTCTTCACAGAAAAGCAGACATTCACATTCACTGCTGGCTGGAAGAGGTCTCTGCTAATACCACAAGACATAATCCTCATCGTCTTCCTCCTCCTCCTCCTCATCATCATTCCTTCATTAGCATACCGAGGGCTATGTTTTGAGCCTCAGCGTTCAGCACACTGTTGAACACAGCAGGGCCTAAAATATGCTTTGTTTTTATTTTACTTTATTTTGCACATATGCGGTTATAGAGCTATAAAATCAGTATATATCAGTGTTATTATTGTTAACTAAAACTATTTAAAAAAAATTGTGTTCATGGAAATAAAGCTGAAATAAAAAATAAATATTAGATAAAAACAAAAACTTAAAGGGACTGTTCAGCCAAAAAATGAAAATTCTGTCATCATTTACTCAACTTCAAGTTGTTCCACAAGTTGCAAACACATGAGAAAATATTTTAAAGAATGTCGGTAAACAAAAAAGTTGATGGGCCCATTGCCGTAGTATTTTTTTCCCATAAAAAATGGGTTTCGATTCTTTAAAATATCTTCCTTTGTATTCATGTTGTGTTTTGTGTACTGTAATAGTATATAAATAACACTGGTACTGTATAGATTGAACGTGATTTCACCAAGTACAACATGTTCCTGGAACAACATTCCAATCAACCAATCAGGTTTTAGGGAAACGTTTACAGTTTATGTCAGGTTTAGGTTTACAACCAGGGTGAGATGCTTCTACATCAGTGTCATTCACCTATAATTTCCCCCTGATTTTAGGGATAACATGGGTTTAGGTTTAGTAGTAGGGATACGGAATAAGCTAAAAAATAAGGACGGGGGGGGGGGGGTCATAAGGACTGAGGTTAAGTCCAGGTTGGGACACTAATGGCCAGGTACATGTGGTAAAGTTTCATTTAAATTGTGTGACATTTAAATGCAGGAGTGAGTCTTATATTATAGACTCAAAAACAGGACTGATAACCGTATTCCGTTGCTGTGTGAATGTGTGTACAAAACAGGAATAAGCACTAAAAGGCCAATTGACAACCGAATTTAGATGCAGTGTGTACGTGACCACTGTCTGTTTCCATAGTGTTGTGGTACACTGAATTACACTGAAGTACAATGAATTTTGGACAACATACCTGTCGACTCGAGTCTCTGGGGCCTGACTGCATGGCCCAGGACGAGATCACATTGAAGCCTTTGACCACAATGGATTCTGGGAATAGGGAGGCTAGGTATTCTGCGTTTGATTCTGGATACTGGTTCACCCGTCTGTTGTTGCTGACATCCACCAGTATTTTTCCTGCCAGCAGGTGCTTGATGTCCCAGAGAGAGGAATAGTGCTCTCGGCGAATGGCCAGGAACACGATGTTGGTCTTCCCCACTGCATCCTCGTGATGGGTCATGTCGACCACATGGGGGAACGACTCGGCCGCTCTCTTGGGCTGTCGGCTCCCCACCACCACATGAAACCCACTGCGGAGCAGCCGGAGGGTCAGGCTTTTGGAGAAGTCCCCAGATCCGATGATGCCGACTGTGGACTTGCCAGATCCCTCGTTGGAACCGTTAGTCAGCCCGTTGGGTAGGAAGCAAACTTTGGTGCTGGCCGGGCTGCTGCCCAACAGGGAAATAGAGTCCATTTTCAGGCCCAAAGCACCTCTTACTGGATCTTGGGACACTAATGGCATAATAATAATTTGTTAAAAGAGATCTCAGATGCCTATTTTGTTTTGTGCCATTTAGCTAAAAGAGAATCTCTTCACCAAAATAAAAATAAAAAACGTGCTTAAAAAAAAAAGTATGCGTGTATACAGGGATCGTCCTGTATATAGCTATATATATATATATATGCAAAAAAGTATCTATTGTATTGTTAGGGTTAGGGTTTTCATATTTTTGAAAATAACAATGCAAATTATGCTAATAAGTCAATAATAACTATACATAATAATTACTCAATAATAAAGCTGTGTTAAATAGCTACAATCTTTAAGTAAATGTTGAAAAATAATATTAAGATCCACAGGTTGGATGCATGGTGTAGGGTTTCATGTATTAAATGTTAAAATGTATTCCAAAAAAAGAATACACAATAGAATAGAATAGAATTCTGTATGACTTTGAAATCTCAGACAGGATGTGTGACCTGTTAGAGCGCCAAGGTCTGGTCATATGCAAACAGCAGAATAAAATCATTGTTTATTCATAAAAAGAAGAACAGAGACAATATCTATATATCTATATAACTGCAGTGGTAGGGAACGATTGCTCTGTAAATCACGCATTATGAGAGTAGGATAGAGGATGACGCACCCGATTTTTTTATATAATTGCGAAAAACATCTCAAGGTTATAACGTTACCTGTAATGGACTCTGCCGTGACACCATCGAGCAAACGGATGAGATGGAGATGTCCCTCACCGGTGACTGTTTACCCGCCCTCTGTCCGTTTGATTTGTAATGACCCACCGCTATTTTCGCACACGGAGACTCGGAGTCTGTTTCATTGCGCTGCCGCTGTTACCAGCCAATAACCGATGTCTCCTCCAGGGGGCGCGTGGAGGCTCAAAAAGCCAAATTCCACATTGACGTAAATTCAAACTTAAAAACCTTGAAAGGCTGTGTTTTTAAAATAGGGACATAAGTTTGGCTGTAATGCTCAATCACTTGCAAAATATTAAAACCAACACGAAAGAATCGTGATAAAATCGTGAATCGGGATTTTCCTGAAAAATATTGTGATATAGCCTATGTTTGCCATATCACCCACCCCAATTTAGATATCCCTTATGCCTGAACATATCCATCTCTTAAGAATATGATTTTTTTTTTAAACTTGGAATACAAACTTTAATAGACCTCATTAAAAACGTCATTTTCCTGTGCAATAATATTCTGTTCACTTCACCACTTCTGTTTCTAACATATAATGCAAAGCTTGTAATCTGGCCACAGAGAATTGCGCAGGTGAACAATGCAAGAGCAATGCACTGTGACAAAACCCTTTCAGCCAAACTTCAAGAAGCTGATGACATTTTCACGTAAAAGGGATTGAAACCATTCATTAAAATTGAAATCCCTGCTATGGGGTGCACAACAGATTGCTGGGAAAACTGCAAATAATGACACATCCCAGTGTTTCTCACTTAACCGCCTGCACAGAATACCCAAAGATAGGTAGATAGATAGATAGATAGATAGATAGATAGATAGATAGATAGATAGATAGATAGATAGATAGATAGATAGATAGATAGATAGATAGATAGATAGATAGATAGATAGATAGATAGATAGATAGATAGATAGATAGATAGATGATATGCACATTATGCATAGAAAGAGCCTATATAAATTGGTGACATTGCAAGTAGACTGTGACATTTACTGCTTGACTTTGAGTAAAAATCTGTGATATTAAGGTCCTTTGGCAAGAGTGGAGGGACCGAGAGAGCCTGCAGCAAGAGCATGCTGACGACAACATGTCAATTTCTCTTAAAATAGCATCTTCGTTCTTTCCTCCAGCCCTGTGATGAGTTCACACACTGCTGTTTACCCCTCTTCTTCTTCGACTTCTGAGCAACGTCAGGACAGCAGCTTCAGGCCTCCAAAAACAGCAACCATGTTGTTCCTGACCAGAATAGTCAGAGTTTACCATTTTGTGAGACATGTGATGCTGCAGAACATCCTTGAGGAGTGTGTGCGTGGAGGTCTGGGAATATGACATGACTTGCCGAGTACCAGTTTGTGCATTGTGTTGGCAGAATACAAAAGCTTGCATGGTTTGAGGCCTTTTTTGTCTCGGTTTATATAAAGCAACTTTGTAAAAAATGCACTAAAATGTGCATGCTCAAATTTTCTTCCAAAAAATTAAAAAGAAATTGTATATGGTGTGGTGAAGGAAAAAAGGAAAAACAAAAGAAGATGTTTGACCCCATTGGACCCCATTGGCTTTCATTAAAAAAGTAAGCTCCTAAAAAAAAAAAACATCTTTGTGTGTGTGGTTCTGGTAAACCCTACATTATGGGGACAAAATGTCCCCAACAAAGATGGCAATATGCGAAATCCTTGTCCTTGTTGGGACATTTGTTTGGTCCCTATGAGGAAAACGGCTAATAAATCATACTGTGATGTTTTTTGAAAATGCAAAAGTTTTCTGGGATGGGTAGGGTAAGGGGATAGAACAAACCGTTTGTACAGTATAATATAATTAAGTCTATCATGTTTGTGTGTGTGTGGGTTCCAAGGAAGAAAGAAAGTAATGTTTGGAACAACAAATGAGGGTAAAAAATTGATGGATAACTATTTTGAATGAAGTTTCGTCCTGATCTTGTCCAAACTGTCCTACAGTTTTTTCCCCTGAATCCCTAATGTTTGTTCCAGTTTCTGATCCTCCATTTAAATAGGTTTAAAGTCTATTAAGAATATGATTTTTTTTTTGTCCTCGCGGGAAACTGACATCAGGGAAAGAGCCACTTTATGTCTGCAAATTTACTTTAAAAATGTAATCGTTCTCACTTCTCTCAGATAGACTTATATTTTAGCTCAAGGTTCACACACCCTGTAGGCCTGTTTCTTTTTTGAGAGCTCAGTTGATGTTCTAATTAAATTAGTCAATTTCCCCCCGAAGCCTCACTCATGACCATCCTATGATTCTGTTTCTGTCCTGCAAGACCTCTCGAAAAACATTCAGCATTGACTGAACTAGTTGCAGCTGGAGACTGCAGCATAACCATGCGTTTCTCTAACTTGCTCTTTATTTGTGTTGTGACATTAGGATCATCTGAAATCTGCTGCGCAGGACCTCTACATGCACAGTGCAAAGTCGAGTGGTAAAGTATCATACTCATTTCTGTGACTTTTTTATTTAAAAAAAACAAAACTGAAAGAATACAAAATCTTTAGCGTTAGATTGGCTTACAGAATAATTTAAACAGTTATACAGTAGTTGAAAACAAACTGATATAATGCAGGTAAGTGTATTTGTTTATGTTAGAATTATAGAATGTTTATATTTCCATAAGTAGACAATTATAAGGTTTTGATTAGATACAACATTTTAAGTTATGAAATGTTTTTTTAAAAAAATCTTGAATTGTTAACAGTTTTGTTTATTTTCAACTGCTTAGATCAATACTTTATATTAACATGTTTTAAAGAAGTCAAATTTAATCAGTCTATTTTTTATCTGCTCTTTATATTTGGTTATGTTTATACAATGTTTAATGTATTTAATGTCGAATTATTCTTATTATGAATGATATTTAAATACAGAGTTTTATAGAAAACAGCGTTTCAAATTAAATGTGGAGTTGGGAAGAAAAGCAATTTTAGTGTTCAATGTTCATGCAGGCTACTATATATTTAAAGTCCCCCTGTTGTGAAAAATCAAGTTTTTAATGTTGTGTATATGTCTATGTGGTGTTTTGACAACCCCATGTGCAGATTCATAAGTCAACACGACAACACCATTGCTGGGTATTTTCTCATTAAAACTGCTGTGAACCAAAGACAGTCTCAAAAACGCGGTTTGAAATCGCTGGTGTTTCTGAGGTCACAAACTATCTTGTGACCAATCAGGTCATCGTGTGATCGCCAACGAGTGGATCTGAGCTGGTGTGAGTGAGTGGAGGCGGGACTCATTTGCATATTCATAGAACCGCTTATACTAAATGAGGCAAGAGTGTAGAGTTACATTCAAGCTATTTTAAAGCATAACGATTTTTTTCGAGGAAAAAAAAACGTTTAAACTCATTTTGGTGATCAAAGTTTTGTTTTAAGTGATGAAATGAATACAGGGGGATTTTAATTTGAGTGGGCAGTGCAATAGCTTCATTTTCCACTAGGTGGCAGCATTTGTATGGAGTTAAGAGCGATGCAATTGATTCAAAACTTGTGTTCGGCTATTTCCAGGTATCTCGGTCTCCCTTGCAGGAGTGTGTATGAATCTCTGGTCACACAGATCAAAAAGTGGAGGACAGTCTCGACCTGTGCCATGGGAGGAGAGAAGTGTCTCTACAAGGTGTGTGTTTTGATGCAAGAAGATGTGTGTATATATTTCTCTTTATAACTTGCATGAATATTTTGCTCCTTCTCTCTTTTGAAGTTGCAGTCTGCATCTGTGCACTTCATATCAGCCAAACACACTACGCCAGTAAAAAAATATGTTGATGACATCAACTTCAGACTCGTCTCCTATGGATTTTTTACACATTGCCACGTGTCTGTAAGTGTTATGGAAATAAATTTTACTTATGAGTATCATGTTTGGCCAATCAAATAACCAGTTTTATTTAACTTGTTCTCCAGGCCATGTCAGTGTCAGAGACCTGGTATGCTGTCACAGATCACGGCACCAACTATTGTAACCTCTACAACTTAATGGAAGGTAGGTCAAAATACAATAAGGCTGCATTTGATTAATTAAACAACATTAATGTAAAGACAAATCCAGCTTCTGAGGTTTATTGTGTGTGTGCAGGCAGCGGTCTTACTGAAGCTCCAGGATATAAAGAGATCACCAGTGACTTCCTGTGCACTCAACGGTCATCTGCTAACTGTGCCGTCTACTAACACTGACACATGTTCATACTTTTTTATATCGAAATTGGAATATAGTGGCTTTTACACTCTAAGAAAAAAGGTTCAATGGTTTCTTAAAGAACCCTCTATGCCAAAAAGGTTCCATGAAAGGAGAAATTAAAACTTAATTAAACCTAAATTCATAAAATGATCCCATTATGGGAACCCCTAAAGGTTTTATATATGAAGCGCTGACAGAACCCTTTAAGCTTCTTTATACGTTTCTTCTATAAGAGTGTATTCATGTTTATTAGATTTGAGGCAATCTGTAATCTCTTTTTTTTGTAAATAAACTTTTAACCTTTTAACTAACATAATTATGTCTCTTCCTGGGAATATGGACTAAGACCGATGGCTTGTTGGCAGGGGTTCAAATGGTGAATTAAGAAATGAATACTTTAAAATATATTAAAATAGAACACAGTTATTTTAAATTGTACAGTTTTCGCTGTATTTTGATCAAATAAATACAACTTTGGTGAGCAGAAGAGACTTCTTTCAAAAACATTTTAAAACAAAAAAACAACCCCAAAATGTATAGTGTATAAAAACATTATCCAATCAAATGCTCTGTAGAAGGAGAATGTCTCATCATCTAGCAATAGCAAAAGCTTTAATATATCACATTCCATCTTCTTGTTTCATTAATAAATACAGAAAAGAAAACACTCATCAGACATTTTTTAGGGTCTTTTAGTTGTCTTGCTTTCATTATGTATCTACAGCAAAGAACTGAATAGCTCATAAATCAGAGTTATATTTCTAATGTTGTTGCTATTGTATGACTCTCATACAGACGATTTTGCTTGAGTTTTGTGCTCCTCTTTTGTATGTTTCTCATTCGGATGAGGGTGACATTTCATATGCTGTCCTTGGCACAATGTTCGGAGACAAATATATCAGTTCTCAATGGTGTTAGGCTCAGTGTTCTGCACAGAGATTGTTCTCTCTAAGGGCAGCAATATGCTACGGTGGGTCCAGCCATCCATCATGGATGTCACTCACCAGAGTCCGTCTGAATGATGGCGTCACTCTCACTCTACGGCAATAGCGTTCTGTCACCAGTAGAGGGAGCTGTTTGCTGGAGTTCAGGTTCGGCAACGTTTTGATTATAAAGATTATTAAAATAATAATAATAATGTTTCCATTTAATATTTAATATTTCCCTTTTTAAAAACCAGTTTCTTTTTATTTTCTATCATTTTTGGTTATTGCTTTTTATTATAAATAAAAATGTTGTGACGACATCCCACATAAACACTGGAGGTCAAAGATAACTCAGAAATTCAGTATTGGGGCCTTTAGGGTGACCAATGGTGAAACACGAGGTTAAACTCTACCAGTGAGGAAGTGATGAGAGTTCATAGACGAGATTGGACACTCTCTTGAGTGAAGAACTGAAATGGTCCGTCTCAGGTGTGAGAAGTTTAAGTAGCAGAGAGAAGAAAGGTAGGCTACTCCATTACAGCCCAGAATATTGCAGAGATTTTTCACATTTACTGAGCCATTACTGTAGACTGAGAGACACAGTATTAAATAATGTCATACTGGAACCCACTCAAGCCTTTTTTAAAACTACAGAATCTGTTGAACTGTGCCAGGAGGAGTAGACAAAGCTATGCCTGTTAACAAGTTATATAAAATTAGGGAAAATAGCGAATGTTGCTCAAATGAACGTTTCAATGAAGCTAGCTCAAGTTAGCTAATTAATGTTTTCTCTTCTTTGCTTGCTGTCTGTTTCTCATACTGTAATTTCCAGACGGGAGCCTCTCAAAAGAGTTGAATTTAACCAGTGCAGCCCTCAACGTTAAGAAGTGTATCATTGATAAAAGGGTGCACAATCCTTTCAAAACCAATTAAAGAGGCCTTAGCCCGCAGGGGTGGTGAGCGAGGAGACCACAGAGGAACTCAGAGAGGTAATCAGTGCCTTGCTTTTGAACAATATTGTAAAGCACAACACTATCGCACAATAAATCACGTTGAGGGGCGCAGGTTCTCAAGGACAAACAGGTCGTCTCCTTAAATACACCTTGTGACACAGGCCTCACCTTTCTGTCTGCTGTCAGGTTGTTTTCTTATTTACAGAGTGTGTCAATAGTGTCGCTAGATTTTAAATTGTGGGTTTCAGTTGCTAAGTTATTTTACTGATTAAATAGCACGGTAAGGCTACAACGTTAGATTTTCCCTGACAATGATTATGTAATCAAATCTCGCGCATTAATATATTCCTAGCCAACTAACAAAACATGTTCTTTCCCCATAATGAAAACGTTATTTCTAAATGATCTCTGGTCGTTCACAGTGTTTTAAACATTTTAGAAACGAAACCTTGCCAGAACATTAGCCAGAATGTTTTGTGATTCAGTCTGAATCATTCCAACCAAAAGAGTTGCAAAACACTAACAGTCCATGCAAGCACTGTACCTAAAGACCATGGCAACTAGTCTGGGACTATAGTTCATTAGAATATATATTTGAGTGTTGTTATTGTTGTTGTTGTTGCTATTATTATTATTAACTGTGTTAGATTTAATGAGAGCTATTTTTATTATAGATTAATAAAAAAATATGAAGTTACTTAATCAGAGCTATACATTTGTTTGCCCAATATTGCATATTTATTAAAAAAAACATGTATTCATATTAAATTTACAACATTAATTTTACATTTAAATTGTACCTCTATGTTCCCAGTCAATGCGTCATGTGGCAGGGGTCCAAGCATTGAACCTTGTGGCACCCCAGTGGTGAGAGTACAGGGTGAAGTGAGTGAATCTTTCCAGCTGACTAGTTATGACCTGTTACCCATGTAGGACATTGAAGTTGCAGCTGAGGCACACCAATAAGTTTTGTTATTGGTGCTGGACAGGTTCTTTAACGTTATTTATATCACCCCACCGGTTTGGCCTTCCACTACTCACACTTTATAAGATCATCATCTAAACATCTCTCCTGCACAAATAGACCTGCAGATGTCATTATACTATCAGCACAGATTAAATTCTACTAGCCTCATGAAGCGGCGTGCATATCCAGAGGGCACATAGGGAGAGAGCGCTACCTGACAGCATTAGGCCTGTCACCAGTGCCTCTCTGACATCTCTTCCCCCTCACTAGGCCTGTCATCACCGATCTTGTCCCCTTCTCGCAGGAGAAAATCAGAGGGAGACACCCAATGTTTTTTCTGATAGGGATGTGCAAACTCTTGACACTCGTAATGTTAACATTTGATCTCATAATTTTGAAATGATTATGGCTTCCATAATATCAGGTTTTAAGTTGGAAAGTAGTTTGAAGAATATCACCGAGTACCAAATGTGTCAGAGCATCTGTACTAAATGCTAGGCCACATCTTAAACAGAACACTTTATGTGATAATTTATATATTTCAATGGTTTAAATCTCCTTACTGTTTCATAGTAAAAAGACAGAGATCTGGCACTGATTCATGGTCCAGTAAATGCGTGTGAAGCATCAGGAAAATGTCTGCTTTGCCTTCACATCTCTTTATGAGGTTCTGCACAGATCAGCCTCCATTAGAATGCTCAACAGATTGTCTATTTAAAGCATCCAGTCACTCATTTGCAGGGGAGGTTTGCTGTGATATTATTTTCCTTTTAGATGCTCAGTGCATTAATGAAATCCTCACTCACATGATTTCATTTGGCCCGTACATTAATGGCAGAGGAAGTAATAATTACATTCAAATATTAATTCGGGCCCGGAGACAGAACCATGAATCATTAGCGCTCACAATGTCGAACACAAGCTCCTGTCCCTTTTCTTTTCCCAGTGTCTGACCAGATGAATTAAAATGACAAATAATTGCAATTCCCTTGCGGAGGGAGTTTAAAAAAAACACACCATTTGGTAGAATTGGTTGAGCAAAGAGGGTGAGTGATGAGACTCATTTGTTATGCTGTGTTCTGAACCCGCTTAATGACGACGAGGAGAGACAGATCAAGGACGATATCGGGATTGTAGTAATGGTCGTGATAATCGCCATGGAGATGGACCTAAAGGACTCAAATGTGTCTTCTGTTTGAGATTTCCAAAAAAATGACTTGACATAACTTGACTTGATTCACCAAACAGCAGGTTACACCAACAATACAGGACAACTAGGCAAACAAAAAGGCTTAAATAGTCAAGGGCTGAATTCGAAATCGCCCCCTATAGCCTCAAATAGGGCATTTTTGAGGGGACAGCCATTTGTAGGGGTTTCCGAACCATAGTGGACGTTATTGAGTGCACTCCTTCAATCCCACATCGCACCGCAATAACCAGTGTACAGCCGATGTACTTTACGCACAGCGATTGTCCAAATTCGCTCACTCGTTTTCATTCACTCCTTCGATTTGGTATCCAGCCAAGGTCTAATGACTAAAGACTGAAAGCAATAAAGATAATGAACCAATGAGAAAACAGACTTGAGAAACCCATGACTAAAACAACCAATCATCACATGAAACATTAGACAAATGAAGCACATGACATGATCACATGCGGGCAAGGGATACACATGACATGACCAGTAACCTTGACAATGACATAAAACATCTGCCAAATTCATTCATCTAAATTTAGATATTCACAAACATAAATTAGGTTTATATTGTGTGTACTAGGTGTGGCATTAGTTTTGCTTTTTAATTCATGCAGGGTATATAGGCCTACACATCATTAACAATCATGGCTGTGCCTTTGAGCAAGGCACTTAAAAGCAGGTTTCTCCAGGGCATTCGTATTATCAGCTGTATTACTAACGTACTACTTACAAACACACGTGTCACTGCTTAACAAATGCAAAGCCACTAGACCACATTCCAACAGTTGAGTCAGCTTTAAACAGATACTTGAGCTGAATCTGTTCAACACGACTCCGGTCCTTTAAAGAGCTTCTCACCCTCATTACCTTACTGTTTGCAGTGCTATGGGATAAATCCATAACCTGGCCTCCCCCAACAAAGAACAGCAGCCAATTACTGATAAATGTGTTTTCAGTAAAACACAGTAAACAAGTCTGAAGTGAGCATCTAATTGTGCGGGTGGACAGGACCTTTGCTGTGCCATTTAATTTATTGAAAAACAACCATTTCGAGTTACGACCCTATTGTAAACTAAATGTTCAGGGCATTTAACATTGCCATATGGTTCATTTTTCCGTAGGTTGATAACACTTCAGGTTGTTTTCAGATTAGCTTTTTATGAAACCCGGTGCTCGCTTATTGTGTTAGAATTTTCCTGATTATTTATTAAAGATAAGTGTGAGTGCGTGATTTTACTGACTCCTCTGTTTTATCTCTTTCTCTGCAGGTCATCCCTTTGCCATTCTTCCCCCTCGCCGTCCATCACAGTGGATTGTTGAGCTGATATCATTCTATTGCCAATGTGGTTATGTGCACTGAGTGGTTATCCTTACATGTGAGTTTATTTGCATAATTATAATTTTTGAGGGTTTTTTTAACTGAGAGATGTCAAGTGATCGATACCACTTGCTTTTAAACGTGAATTCGAAACTTGCCTGTTTGCCCTTGAATGACACCACAGGAAGTAAATTCCTAGGCTAATTCCAAAGAACACTAAGCAATGCAATTCGTTCATGGCAGACATTCCATAAAAATCTGTGCATCAGTATGCTCCACTCACTCTGAAGGATTTTCAGGAATATTTGATGAATAGAAAGTTCGAAAAGAACAGCATTTATTTATTTGAAATAGAATTTTTTTGTAACAATGTAAAATTCTTTACTGTCACTTTTGGTCAATTTAATGCAAGAGTATATAGAATGTAATTATAAACGTGTGTGTGTGTGTGTGTGTGTGTGTGACATACATGTCACACACACAAACATTGTGTGTGTGTATTTTGTTTATTAATAACATCACAGAAAAATAGGCATGTTTATTTATTTGTTGTGAAACATGTGAAGAGACATGCGTTTTGAGTTAAGACACAAAGAGGCTACATTTTTAAGAATTTCTATTTTCTAAAACGGTCTTAACAGCTATGAACATAGTTCTGCTGTCATGTAAAGCAACTTTACAATTGAACATAGTTGGAGTGATGTGTACATGTGTGTACAAACCACAGACTTACCATATGAGCCACACATACAGGTTCTGCACCCTTTATACTCACTTTCAAGTGCTCTGCCCTGGGATTGATGCTCACTTTCGCATGGAACTCGCCCCTGGTCTGTAATGAAGAGAAACAGAACAGACCCCCTGCTCCTGATTGTAGTGATGTATTCTGTAATAAGAAATTGTTGCCAAAGATCACATTGAGAATGACAAAGCCACTGCGCTGCCCTTCAAATAACCCCATAACCTATTCAATTTCTTTACTTCTCCCTCTCTCTCTCTCTTTCTCCCGCGGTCGTTCTCTCTGTTAATCTAAGGTGAGTTATGAAGTCACTCTCTTCACACCCCGGGCCCTATAGGCAAACGGTGGCGTGGACGTTGTATCAGTGCTTTAAATACAGGTCGGGAGGATAGACAGGAGGAGATGAAATAAAAAATAAAAATGAGCGCCGAGGAACTGTCATTTTTCAGCCACCGACTCAGACCTGGGAGAAAAGGGCCAGTTAGATTTATGGGACGCCCGTTAAGACCGAGCAAGGCGATGGAAGAGATGGAGAGAGAGATCAACGCTTGACATTTATTGGTGCAAGGGGAGATGGGCCAAGCTGTCAGGCACTGGGCTGCTCCACGGCCCAGTTTGAAGGTTATGTGAAGTCCCACTCATTAAGAGACAGACCCACTGACAGGAAGCTGATCCTCTGCGGGCAGCCCCCTTTCTCAGAAGGAGAAAAAGCATCGTCTCTCATTGGTGGCAGGAGAAAAAGAGAGAGAGACGAGGTTTATTACGACATAAAAGATAGTTCTCAGGCCTGCCATTAGTGCTTCACGCTGTCAGCTGTGTGGCTGTAACCACTGATCAGAATAGACACTCGGTTCAGGAAATCTTTAAAATTGGACTCTTAAATTTAAGACAATTCAGCTTCAGGCCAACTAGTTAGATCAATTAGCGGTGGTTACCCAGTCAAGCAAACACTACTGTATAAAAGTTTGGGGTCAATGTACCCCATTGACTTCCATAGAAGAAAGAAAATACAATGGAAGTCAATGGGGTCCATCAACTGTTTGGTTTCCGACATTCTTCAAAATATATTTTTTGTGTGTGTTCAGCAGAAGAAAGAATTTCATACAGGTTTGAAACAACTTGAGCGTGAGTAAATATGGACAGAATTTTCATTTTGAAGTTAACTAATCCTTTAAATTGATCAAAAGTGACAGTTAAGACATGTATACATATGCATTCACAGGCCTATGTTACAATTATAAATATAAAATAAATATATAATATGTAATAAATATTTTAGTTTTTTTAAACAGTAGTGCATCTATAACTATGTATGCTATACCCTTAAGGTAAAACTAACACTTAACTTTAACTACTTTTTTTTTGTTGCACTGTTATATACCTAAATGCCCCCTTATCATTTACGGTTCAAACCTTTGCCAGAAGTTCCATTAGATTTTTTTAAAAATACTTTTATTTCTATTCAGCTATTATTAGGGGGCTTTATGTCACATTTTTGTGGAAGTTACTCAGAACCGCATAGAATGGCCCTGACTCCACTCACAACACCCCCCAGATCATGGCTGATTTTACTCATGAAAACATATTTTCTCCAGAAAAGGTAAAAACATTTTTTAATGTGAGCACAGATTTAGATATAAAAATCTGCAGACATTGTGGTTCATGTGAAAGGTGGAATACGAGTTACAATAAACTATCAATTATTCATTATCAATAACTTAGTAGCACACCGGACATGACCTTTAGTTGGTGGATGGCCACTGTAACTTATCATCCCTCATTACTTTCTCCACATGCTTTTTTCACTATGAACACAGACAGATGGGCATCTTCAAACAATCGAATTGTACTTTAGAATTATCCACTATTACCTAGAGAAAAATATGCAACATCAACATACAGCATTGTACAAATAAAAAGGCAGATTCAGTGGCCTGAGAGAAGTATTGTATGTGACATGGACACATGATAAAAAACAAAACATAGAATAGCTCTCAGTGCATCCAGCTGGACATAGTTCGAGGAAACCATGACCTTCAGGAGCAGGAAAACAAAGTTAGTCATCAGAGTTTATTGTCAGTCATGATGATTGCTGTGATGTAATTATGGCACATTTTTATTAGTCTCTAAATCTTGAGCCAATCAGATGGACAGACCTTTAAGGGATAGTCAAAAAATAAAATGTTGTTATCATTTAATCACTCTCATGTCGTTACAAACCTGTATGACTTTTTCTTCTGGGGAACACAAAAGAAGATATTTTGAAGAATGATGGTAACCGAGCAGATTTGGTTCTCATTGACTTCCATTATATTTTTTGATCACACAATGGTCAAAAAATGGGACCTGTCAATGGGACCTGAAACTGTTTGGTTACCAACATTCTTCATAATATCTTCATTTCTGCGTGTGCGTGCGTGCGTGCGTGTGTGCGTGTGTGGAAAGAAATGGCGGATTATGTATTTTTAACGTCCTAAAACAAATAGTAATGCCATGTTGTTAGATTAGCACCTGTAGAATTTCCTTTTGTTGAAAGCCCAGATAAAAGTAAAAGTAAAAAGCTATCATCAACAATAGTTGAATGAGTCATGGTAAAAAATAAACATGCCTCATTTTTAATTCAGGGTCAAAGTTATTTTGTGTCAGCAGAAGTTCACCATTTTCGGAGCTCTCTAAAAGCGCTGTTGTTCTCCAGCAGATCTGGGTGGCTTTGTCCCTGTTCGGCAGTCGCAGAGAGTCCATGGAGGAGGAACAATGGGCCATTGATTTAAGGTAGGCCGACTCTACACGCTGCTATTCCGATGCGCTGTAACCGAGGCGATTTGTCACCAAAAAGGTCATAAATCACAAAGTGCCAGGAGAGATTGGGCAGTTCGGCTCATCCTCCTAGAGGAGCTGTTCACCCACCAGGACAAGCTTGGATCAATTCTGGGGACAAAAAGTCAGTATTAAAGCATCATAAAATCCTTACAAAGTGTCTCAAAGTACAGATCACTTTGCGTGATTATTCAAGTACGACATGTTCATAGATCAACATCTTTTGTTCTCCCTTCTGTTAAACTGAAATAGGCCAATCAAATAATAATAATGCAGAGTTCATAATTTATTTGATCTTACTTAACATCTATCTATCTATCTATCTATCTATCTATCTATCTGTCTGTCTGTCTGTCTGTCTGTCTGTATGTCTGTCTGTCTGTCTGTCTATCTATCTATCTATCTATCTACCTTCAAACTTCAAAGTTTCGAAACGCTCCTAATTAAAAATGAGTTATGAATCTCTTTCAATTTCAGTTCTTTTTAATTCTACTTCCTGGAACTGTAGTTCTGCACGCTGTTTCTTAACTCAATTCCAATGTTATTTTAGTATTACGTATATATGTTATTTACTTATACTGTTATAATATTTAACAATGGTTTGAGATGGCTTTTATTTTTATATTTTCAAAGTTCATTTTTTTTTTAGTAATTTTGTTATGTGTTTGTCAGTTTTACTAGTTTTTGTTTTTTAATATATTTCTATTTAGCTTTCTTTATTTTTGTTTTAGTTGGTCATTGTAGTTCTTCAACATAAACTTATTTTATTTCAGTTCGTTGCAAAGACAACATTTCTAATTTTCATTTAATTTTTTTAATCTTAAGATGTATTTAAATTAAGTTTTTTCAATTGATGAAAAGGATTTTAATAGTTTTAGTTAACAATAACAACACTTCTCAATTCAAATACAGGAATTAAATTTGAGACTTTTCTGCATTCAGAACTTGGCAATCAAGTTTTATATGGACAAACATCACTTATATTTTCTTCAGAGATGTCTAGTTTGTCATCAATGCTTGTTTCTTTTGGATCCATAGTAAATAATGAGGGCTTTGGTAATACAAACATGCGTTTTACAAGCTTTTGAAATTCAATCAATAGCATAATTCATTATTCTGCAGTCTTTATTTGACTGAAATCACTGTGGCCTCGAGAGACAAAAAAATCACGGCCCATATCCATCACAGCATTATGTGTGAGTTTCTAATACCAGACTGCTAAAAACGCTCAGGCCCAAAGCTCTGTGTTCTTTGTACAGTCCTGAGAAAAGAGAAATGAAGACCAGTGTCATCTATCTCTCCATCTCTCTCAGCTAAAGGCCACCGACACACTATCCCCCACTATCACAGGGATGTATCAGTGACTCTTTAGAAACCCCGGGTCCATTGAGCGCCGAGTGAGATATCTGCTCGCGGTGACTGCGTGTGGCAGCCGGATACATAGCGGGACTAACCTTAGAGCACAAAGAGGCTGGAGGTTATCGCATGGGCAGATCTCTGAACGCTTTTATTTGGCCGTGTGAAGAAGATTGGCGCGTTTGCAAAGGGCCCGAGCTTGCGTGTCTGAGATGAAAAGAGCCAAACGAGGACCTTCTTGCGCTGATGAATGGAGCTGGAAGGCTAAAGAGTGAATGCGTTTGTGTTGGTGGCTTTATGAAAGCAAGACAACAGGTACCTGAGAGGATATTGAACGACAGCATCGTAAATCAAACCGAGACACGCTCCCCTCCCGGACCGCGACGTGTCTACATGTCTACTGTTCTTTCTCCTCGCTCTTTTAGTCGAGCTTTTGAGCCATTAGCATTGACTAGGCTCGGCATCCATCATCAAAAATTCATATTGTTACTTCTGTAAAAGATATTTCTCTAAAAAGGTTCACAAAGAATTATGGGTAATTCCTCTTCCCCTTCCTACCGACGTTCCCCCGCTTAAATGTGTCATCTTTTACCTAAGACTTCATTTTATCTCAGCGTTTACCTGAAGGGACAGGTCCGTCCTATCAGCATGCAGGGACAAGGCCTAGAAACACTCCATCCATCTCCACATCGAGATTTAGTACTCCATAAACCATTTCCTCTGGAAGATTCACTCTCTGCGTGCCATGGCAGGTGCCTTTTTCGCACAGATGCTTCGGAGCGAAGAGACGTTGTATTGTTTCTCACTTCCCTTGTCGCCAAGGTTTATAGGGACTGTAAAATGGACACAAATGAGATGTGCCGTGTCCGTCAAAACATGCTTTCTTGGTTTTGATGGCCTTATGGAATCTCGTGACGGTTTGTAAAAAACATCCTGTGTCACGGTGGAGAAGATATGTGCTGCTTTGAAACCTGTGTTTTCTTTTTGTGCACTTCAGAGTTGCTGTTTTTATAGTCAAGTGTAATGTTATTTGCAAAGTGATTTAGTTAAATGTCCCACAGGAGCAGCGCAATTTACACAGAGCTGAGCTGAGCCCGACCCGGGGTCATCATAATATATAACATGTTAAACACGGCTTTTGGTATGGAGGATACAGTGGACATGAAAAGTAGCTGAGATGAGATGAGAGCAGGTGAGATAAGAAATTAGATGAGATGAGACGAGACGAGAGCTGGTGAGACATGACGAGTCGAGAGCAGGTGAGATGAGAGCAGGTGAGACGAGATGAGATGAGAGCAGGTGAGACGAGATGAGATGAGAGGAGAGCAGGTGAAACGAGATGAGTTGAGAGCAGGTGAGATGAGATGAGAGCAGGTGAGACAAGAAAAGAGCAGGTGAGATAAGAGATGAGACGAGAGTAGGAGGTAAGAGATGAGACGAGAACAGGTGAAACAAGACAAGAGCAGGTGAGACGAGACGAAATGAGACGAGAGCAGGTAAGATAAGAAAGGTGAGATGAAACTGGACGAGACGAGAGCAGGTGAGATAAGAAATGAGACGAGACAACATGAGATGATTACGAGAGCAGGTGAGATGAGAGCAGGTGAGACGAAATGAGATGAGAGCAGGTAAGATAAGAAAGGTGAGATGAAACTGGACGAGACGAGAGCAGGTGAGATAAGAAATGAGACGAGACAACATGAGATGAGACGAGAGCAGGTGAGAAAAGAAATTAGATGAGACGAGAGCAGGTGAGATAAGAAATGAGAGGAGACGAGACAAGAGGAGGTGAGACGAGACGAGCAGTTCCGATAAGAAATTAGATGAGGATAGGAAATGAAAAGAGGCATGAGGAGACAAAAGCAGAACAGTGGAGAAAGACAACAGCAGATGAGACAAAATGAGAAGAAAAAATGAGATGAGACAAGAAGAGAACAGATTAAAGGAGATGAGACGAACAAGACAAGAATATATCTAATGAAGATAATATAATGAGATGAAATGAGACAAGACAAAAAATAAGAGATAGAAAACAGAACAGAGGAGACAAGATGAGATGAGAGTATTGAGTAAAGGAGACAAAACAAGGAACTAGATAGTAAACTAACTATTTTTGGACGAGAAGAGTAAATGAGGTAAGGCAAAATGAGGAGAGCAGAGCACAAAAAGAGCTCAAGACAAAACAAAAGACGAGACGAGACAACGAAATGAGACGCGGGGAGATGAGATAACAAGAGCAGAGAAAGGCAAATGAGAGGAGAGGAGTAGAGAGGAGATTAGATGAAAAGAGAGTAAATCAGAACAGAGGAAACAAAATGAGGAATTAGGTAGTGATTACTAGTTTTTCTTGAGGAGAGGAGAGCAACTAGTTAGACAAGGAAGAATTGACTTTGGAGTGCACTGTTGTTGTTGGAGTGGATTCCTGCGTTCACATTCATCTTCACTGTCTGCGACTCTGGCTTTTAATTAACAACTTTAGAATCTGCTTTGTCTTCTAAAAGAGGATGAAGTCTAATTGTGCTCCAAATTAAACAGCCTAATGAAAACACCCTCAGCTCATTCATCACAAGCTGCCGGTGCACAGACCAACACTCAGCCCCCCAGTGGGGAATACATAGCAAAACACCACAAACACTCATCTCATAGGAAGGACGACAATGATTTCTAGTGACAATTTGAACTTTGTTTTGCATAACGAGGAGGAGAGGAAGGAGTCATTACTATCAAATGATTTCAACTAGGGCTTTTCACACTGCTCTTAACCCCGGGTTATCATCGTTCTAATCTCCACTTTTAAAAATGTTTCACACTTGTAATTTAGAAGTGAGGTTAGCACCGCTTTTTACCTGGGGTTATAAACCCTGCTCCGCTTTTGCGCTGTTACCCCGCACTTAACCCCGTATTATCATCGTTCTAACCCCCACTTTTAACCCCGGGATAAGGAACGTTTCACACTTGTAATTTAAGAAGCTGGGTTAGCACTGCTTTTTACCTGGGGTTATAAACCCTGCTCTGCTTTTGCGCTGTTAACCCCACGCTTAACCATCATTCTAAACCCCACTTTTAGCCCTGGTAAAGGAACGTTTCACTTCCTTCACAAATTGTAATTTAGAAGCAGGGTTAACACCGCTTTTTATCCAGGGTTATAAACCCTGCTCCGCTTTTGCACGGTTAACCCCGCATTACGGTTCCAATCGTGTACAGTCAAACGTTGCAGTGTTAGAATGTTCGACTAGATTGCTTAGCTGGCGACCGCCAATGGCATCCTTTATATTCACACACTTTGTACAGTCACAGAAAAACCACGCTTTGTATAAACTGTAGGCTATGTTTCAGCATTTAAGGGTCACAGAAAATGCGACAATTGGAGTAAAGAGACCGTTTAATTTCTTCCTTAATTGTCTGTAAAGTCCATTTAGTATAAACTTAATAGTACAGTTGACAATATATAAAACGAGAAAGCACAATGCTAGAGCCTTTATGTGAACAGGTTGCTTGCTGTGTTAATCCAACCATTGACGCTGACCCCACAAATATTCAAATAAGAACATTAACCCATGGTTTAAGACTGTAGGCGACTGTGTGAAACGGCAGCTTATGAATATGATTACTTTTTAACCCCTGGTAAATTGGGAGTACTGTGAAACTTGAAGCAAGATAAGCCAGGATTCTATTTACCTGGGCTTAGCATGGCTCAGGGTTAACTATTTCAAGTGGGAAAAGCTCTGAAAGATTTTGGTCATAATTTAAGGGCAGGTTTAGTCTTAAGCAGGTTTGTGACACATTCAGACAGAGCCTGGCTTCTTCAGGTCGTGAGCAGAGAGAGAGGGGGATGTGACGGAGGAGGGGAAGCTGCGCAGATTGAAGGAGGATGGGGCAGGAACAGATTTGATAGCTGTCAGAGTCGTGGTGGAAGCTGACAGTCGGGACGGATGACTCCTGGCGGATCGTCCACGAGAAAGTGGTTTAAGAACGCCCCTGGAGATGACGGAGCCCTCTCTAATGGGGCCTGCCAATCCGATTACTCTTTATTGTGAGTATGAAGCCTGGTGTGTAATTCAGTTTGAGGAGAACAGAGGGCCACCGTCAGCCTGGGAAAGTTCACACTCGGCAATGTGAAGACACATTTCAGGCACGGAGGAAATATTGCAGAGGATGTGACTTCACCTGGCAGACTACCTTCACCTCACTACCTTAAACATTTGAATGTTGAACTTTTTTCATTTATACTAAATTATAATCAATATTTGAGTCTGATTAATTTAAAGATGCATGTGAATATGACTCTGCTTTGATTGTTAACTGAAACTAAAACTTGAAGAACTAAAATGACTAAAACTGAAATAACAATAAATTAGAGCTAAATGGAAACATTAAAATGAACAAAAATGACGAAAGCAAATAAAAGTACTAAAAGTTAACTAAAATAAAAGTAAACGCTATTGAAAATATTAATAATAGTATATAAATAATGCCATTCTTTATTGATATGAAATTGATTTGAACAAGAAAAATGTGACAACATTAACTGATTATTTAAAGAAATCCATAAAGGGGTTATAATAATTTTTCATTATTTAAAAACACTTTAAGCAAATAAGCAATAGCTAGCAGTGTATACAATACTGTCTTACTTCATGTTAGAACTCTGTTTTATAGAAAATACACAGGTCGCCAGTTTCTGGATTTGCATATAAAGGTCCTCATGAACTGTCAAATTCAACAGCCATGACAATGTTCTGTTGATACGGCTGTTATCGTCAAACTCCATGTAATCATGCCACATCCATATCCATATCCTCGTCATGCAGATCAGGGTCACGATGAGGTTGGACATTTTGTTGTAGTCATAGTAGTCCATTTCCTCTCATTTGATCCCTTTTACCTTGAGACTTTTCTTCACTGATTTCAAATAATTTGGATCGGGATAGCCAAAGCTGAGACAAAAGGAGAGAAAATGTTACCGAATCAACATTAAAGATGAACAACACAGAAAACATAAGAGAAATAAAATCTTACAAAATGTATGTTATGTTAATTAAATGTTTAACATAATGATTTCCTTATGGTTTTAAAGATAACATATGATAAAAATAAAGATAAATAAGTAAAATAAAGATACAATTTGAATAAAAACAATAGAACATTTTTATACTATAATATTATATTATATTTTTTAATAAATAAATAAATGTTTTGTCTTTCTATATATAATGCATTTATTATTTATATTATTATGGTTTTCATTTTTCAAATAGCTTCTAAAGATGAAATCATCAAATTAACTTAAGAAAAACTAACTATAAATAAAAATAAAATCAATTTGAATTGAATTGAAAATATTTATTTTCAGGCTTAAAAATAGTGGATAAGGGAAAAGACACTGCAAATGAATAGAAAGTAAATTTAAATTATATATTTTTTCATTTTTTGGTTTGTTTAGTGAAGTAAAAGTATGTATATTTGAACTCGGCAGTTATGAAGAACTGTGGTGAATACTGATCTATTATTTGGGATTCTTTTATCATTATTATATACCTTCCAGGTCCCCCGCTGTCCAGAGTCTTGAGGGGTATATCTGCAGGCGTCACGATGTATTCACCGCTGACACTGGCCGCCACAGTGAACAGCAGCTTGTGTTCGAAGGCCTGCTTTAGTAGGCGGAGGATCTTGGTCCCTGTGGTGTTCTGAGGCAGGTAGGCCACAAATTTATTCCCCCTGTAGCTGTGTCCCGGGTGCGGATGCCAATCCTGCAAGGCGAGTTACTAAAGTTGATCACTTGTTTGCATACAAAAACAACTCTGATCTCACCTGATTAAAAAAAACAACGATTGATGGACACTATATGAAAGTTCAAGCACAGTGCTTTATAAACATTTCAGGCATTAGTGTCTGTATATCATAACAGGGGATTTCAGTTGTGTAGTAATGAGCACACATGTGTCTGTGGCACATGTGGCAGTGTCTGCATGTTCTCTGTGTAAATGTATGAGAAACAGGCTGGACAGGATTCCACAGAGCAGAGAGACACATCGCTGAGATGTTTTAGAGTTCTCAGTGATACACTGAAAGGTGTGTCAATTGGCATTATTTAAACACTATTAAAGAGATACTGTAAGCAAAACTCATCATGAGCTCACCGACTGGATTCCATTATCAAAATCAAAGGTGATTTGAATGGTGTCACAGTCAGGATGTCCCGGCAAACTCCGTCTTTCGATGTTAAAATTCATCTGCCCTCCATCTGGCTGGCTTCCTTGTTTTATCAGATTATTCTTTTTGTTGTTTGATCCTTGAGTTTCTGCTTGAATTGTCATAAAATATAACAGATACACATTAATTGTGTTGCATTAGAATACAAATGGCATCTGCAAACAAAAACTGCATGAGCTTTTCTCAGAACTACATTGACTTTCCTGAGCTATTTTTAATTGTGGATATATGATGTCAGGTGTCCTATTAACTACTATTTTATTAGTAGTTTATTGCATTAACTACTTAAGGAGCATGTTGCGCTAATGTTTCGCAAAAAAAAAGTCTTAATTTTGAACAATATATCGATCTTTTTTTACCTATAAAAAAATTATTTTGTGAAAATATTCAATTGAAATGTGAGCTTGTATAAGGTCCCATTAACGTTAGTTAACTAGCATTAACAATAAATTAATTTGTTACAGTATTTATTAATCTTTGTTAATGTTAGTTAATACAAATAGAACTGTTCATTGTTACTTCATGTTAGTTTAGGTCCATTAAATAATATGGTAATTTTAGCAATATATTAGCTGTTGTGAACTAGATTAATACATGCATTAAATGTAGTTATCTAATGTTAACAAATGAAACCTTATTGTAAATTGTTACTGATATTTAATTATTTAATGCAATAGCATTCATGCATTCTTAAAAGCGGAAACACATCTAGATATGTATTTTTGGGTAATATTTGTCTTTCAGTGTCATGAACTGTATGTCGGGTCAGAAACTCACGTATCTCACCCAGCGGTGGAGGACCTTTGCCGTTCAGGTATCTGGTGCAATACATCTTATCCTTGCTCTGTGAAGCGCCCATGATCAGCTCGGAGTTAAATGAGCAATGATTTCATAGGTCTGCAGGTCAAGCTATGAGAATAAGATATCAGAGCGGTTTTGAATCAGTTATCAAATCCTTTTAACACATTCACATTTAATCTTTTAGTGCACTTACCTGATATCTTTTAGGATGCTCACCTGCTTCTCTCTTTCTTCAGGGTGAACTGTTCAGCTACACTCAGGGTTGAATCTTTCTCATAGCTCACAGATTGCACACATATAAATAAAGAGAAGGTAGGTGCAGTTAAACCTGTTCTGGATGAGACTGCTGGTTGAGAACGGGAGGGGTTTTAAGGATTTCGGCAGACGAGAAAGACATGTTTTTTTTGATGAATTTGTTTCCTTGAGGATTGAAAATGTTTCAACAAACTTTTAATGTGATTTGTGTGTGCGTGTGTGTGAAAATAATGATAAATTGTTGAATCTGCATGGTTTGTCAAAATAACTTCCCCTGCAGTGACTTCTCTTCTCTGATGACATGTTTACCTGTCACTCACATTAGATCAACCAATAGCAATCCACAACCATCCAATCAATTCTCGATGGACTAAATCAATTCCTGCCCTACATTTTTTCTTGTTCGAGAAGCCATTTTTTAGAGATATAAAGCTTGTTTCCGCAACAGAATAAAAAATAAAAAAGGTAATTGTAATTATAAAGACTTTATAACTTGCGAGGCTGATATCTCACAATTCTGCGAAAAGATGTCAGAATTGCGAGATATAAATTCGCAATTGCATGTTATAAAGGCAGAATTGCGAGATATAAACTCAATTGCTAGAAATACAGTCAGAATGTCTCGCAATTCTGAGTTTATATCTCGCAATTCTGCCTTTATAACACGCAGGTGGGACTTTATATCACGCAATTCTGACTTTTTGCAATTCTGAGAAATAAAAGTCAAATTTGCGAGATATAAACTCAATTGTGAGATAAAAAGTCGCAATTATCTTTTAAAATGTTTTATTCTGTGGCAGAAACAAGCTTCCATTGATATACGTCACAATAGGGAAGAAAGGAATATCACTACTTCCATTTCATGCCAACTTTAATCTTTCTCACAAATCTAGGGAGTTGATTCTTGCGTTCACAGCTCAAACTATCTAATAAATCGAATTATTTTTACAATACTCTAGAGGATTCTGTAACGTCCCAAACACAATGTTTGTCTCATGAGGATTCAGAGGCCACATATTTGACTCAGTCTCACAGGTTTCTAGAGATTTGTTCCTTATCATTCACTAAGGGGGGTTTCCAACTCTATAAAGTATTATGTAATAAAGGAAGGATAGAACAACATGAAGTCTACTTCTCCAGAAGCGTGGAGAGAAATATCACTCAGACAGCAAATGAATCCGTGGATCCACGGCGGAGGCTCAGAGTGAGATGAGACCAAAGACTCCAGGCTGAGAAGAGATTGAGAATTCCTGCTTTCAGCAGACAATAAATCCAGAGATGTGTGCAGAGAGCAGGACTTACTGATCTGCAGACTGGACGGGAGTTTGGTTTCATTGTGGGGTTTTTTGTGAGGCGAAACAAGTTTTTTTGTTCATCTGTGTACATTGTCTTTTCTGCCTCTTTGTCACAAACCTGCGCGAGTGTGCGCACACACAAAGTTCCCAACTTTTTCTTTCTGCTCTCATATACATATTGATTACAAATGCTCAATTCAGCCATGATTTTTTTTTTTTTTTTTGAGGAGCATTATAGGGTCTTGATGGCTTGATTAGAAGTGCAAGGAGCTAATCAACCAGATAATTCAAATACACACAGAGAAGAGAGAAGCTGCTGATTAATTATATTGATAATCACATGCATTTTCAAAGTAGACTCTTACATGTAATGCCATCTTATAGGCCACCAATCTCCACCAGTTTGTCTTTTTGAAGATTTTAAAAGAACTGCAAATATAATAATATTTTTGCTACTGTAACTTCAAAACTTCTATGTAAACTTAGCCTTTTTTCACTTATAGGCTAATATTAATCAAGTGTTGGGTCTGTTGCCTGGCTGCCAGCTGATCACAATATTTGAGTGACGCACAAATAAATAAAATTAAAATAAATATCTGATCATCTCATGTCGTCTGTAAACTCTTGAGTACCAAGGCAATGATTTTTAATGCATTCCAAAGATTCCAACAAGCTCTGTAATCAAACCCACTGTGGAAAATGAGATCATATCCATACTGGGCTGGATTGGCATGGAATTAAACATTTAAGGAAAGAGAACGGTTTGGCCCGACGGTGAAAAGGTGGCCTTTACATTTACAATTAAACGTGCCATTTTTGCAACTTTTAAGATTACTATGTAAGGGTATCTGTTAGGGGGTTTTATCATTTAAAGTGAACAGCATGATAACTACCTAATACTGACTTAAGTCATTGTAAGCTTTTGAGGTTTTTGTAAGATTTTTGAAAGTAATGACTCCTAAAGGAATTATTATTTGGATCAGTATTCTAAAGTGAAGATCATGGTAACCCACTAGTAATGGCTCAAGTATTACCGTATCCATCGGAAGGAATTACTATCTAAAACCTTAAAAAAACCTCAGAGATATCATTGTTAGTAGTAGTTGCTAGTGTTAAAAATGATTCCCCCCCCCCCCCTGTGTAGTACATCAATGTATATACATCAATGACGGAACAGTATTCTAAACTAAACATTTTTCCAGGAGGCTTTGAGTTTGATGAGACCACTTAGTATATACCTAGTACAAAATGGTACACATTTCTTCTGGGCGGCATGGCAGCGTTACAGTCAGAGTGTGTTTTTGGATGTCACATATAGTGAGGAGAGAGAGGCATAGCTGTACAGCGATCCTCTGGAGCGTGCCGGAACATTCCTCACACATTTGGGCGTCAGCTTCTTTCTCTTAAATCCCTGGGAGTGCTGCGTTTCCATGGTGATCGAAATTTATATGAGCCATCTTTATTCATCAATGTGGCCCAGAGGGCTGGAGAAGAAGCACTGGCGATAGAGAGGGATAAAGAGGAGGAAAAAGAGGAAGACAAAGATAATCTCCTGTTGGTTTGCGTCTGTCTGGTGTTGAGTTGACGCACCTTTCTATATAAAAAATCTCAAAAGTCAAAGCAAAGATCAGCATCAAGACTCTTACATCGTGTCTACACTTCAAGTGATGCAACAAAAACATTTGTGGATTATAAAGGGTGTGTATGTGCGCACCAAAGTATATTAATTACTCCCATTGATCCCTGCAGCATACGACACATGAAAAATACACAAGGTTCTCAATGGAGACAGACATTCACGCAAACAAACAATGAACACTCAGTGCTGTACTAGTTTCATTACCCATCATGCCCACTGGCTCTGAGCCCCTAATCTGTCTGAAGTCGTCTGCTCTATTAATAGTCAAATGCAACAGAACGGCAGAAACTACAATTTGAGTCTGTCTTGTCTCTCTCTCTCTCTCTCTAGTCGCATGGCCTGAGAGCAGATGTCCCGGGATACTGAAGAAAGCAACACTTCTGACATTATCTGATTGATATCTCAAATCATGCAACATTTGAGGAGAGGTGTGCTTTTACTTGTCTAACTGAAGGAAGTAATGAATTCCATCTGGCTGACTATAAAACTGGTGATATTTCTATAGTGTGACATGTGCCCTGAGTCTGTGTTCGAGTTATTTTCTGTGTCTGTTATCCCTTAGTTTTCTTCCTGTGTTTAGTTCATGTTTGCCTTGTTTGTCTCCGAAGTTACCCTCATTAGTTTCCATAATAACTTATCATCTACACCTGTTCCTCATTAGCCCTTGTGTTCCCTGTGTATTTACACCCCTGTGTTTCAGTTGTCTTATATCGTTGTTCTTGCATGTCTCTCTTTGTAAGCTGTTGCGTTCATGGTTGCCCCTGTACGGATTATGTCTGTTTTCCCGTTTGGATTATGTTCCTGTCTCTTTTTTTTTTTTTTTTATAAACTATTGCTGCACTTTGATTCTAACCTCTCCTCATCCCTGTTGACGTAAGATTTACACATAGATTTACATTGAAATAGGAACCAAAGCTGTACATCTGGAGATCAGTGTTCCTGTAGTATCGAGATACTGTTGTAGTTTTGAGTTGTTTATATATATTTTTTGTTGAAGTAGTCTATTTCCCCAGGACCCATCTTCAAATCTTGAGAAAATCTCTGGAGCCAATCAATGGCTTCAAGTGAAACTGACTTGAGATCAGATAAAGATTAATATTTTGGGGAAGTGAACTAACTTTCTTTTTTTCATGGATGTTTTTATGAATGTATGTAGTAAAACATGATTTCCCTTTCAAGGGAACTTGGAGCTGCGTCAAACGCTGTGGGAACGCCCCTGCGTTGTGCGTCATGAAGCACGTATGGAATCAGTCCAATAGAGAGATGAAACGTCATAGGTGGGTGACGTCATCGACCAGGAACTATAAAAGCACCCCAAAACTCAAGCGCATTAGCTTCCGTGCCTTCAGTCGCGCTACATGTGAATCTGTCCCTGTGTGATATTGTCTGTCTTACATACTCTGCACCACACAAACAATTTATATATATATATATATTGAGAGAATGGCGAACGAACAGCAGTTTAGGAAGTGTGTTACTCCCTGCCCACGCTATTTAACGGGTGGGGATACACGTTCTTTGTGTTGTTTGTTTTTGGAGTGCAGCATGCCCAGTCTGCTCTCGAGGGAGCTGACTGTGAGCATTGCGAGCGTCTGCCGTTAAGGGCGCTCCGCTCCCGCCGAGCGCTCTTTGAGGAGGGCGGTTTGGTGCGCGCTCCCCACGGTTCGGGTCCCGCTTCTTTTGAGGTAGAGCGGCGGCGCTTATCGTGGGGATCGCAGATGGATCTCTCAGCGAGGGTTGAGACGGGCGCTGCCTTATCTCTCCCTTCACCTGTAAGATCCAGTGCCTCAGTCCTGAGTTCGGAAGCACGCGCTGCGGTTTCTTCCGCTCGGGTTGAGGCACCAACACTGCAAATATCCAGTTCTGAGGAGCTGGATGTTGTTAGTGTTGAGGGAGATGTGGAGGATTCGCCACCCCACACTCCCGAAAGTGATGAGTTAATGGAGGTATTAACAAGAGCTGTTGATAAACTCAGTATTGAGTGGCCAGTGACTAGACAGGAGTCAGTTTCTAAATCTAAATTAGATGAGAGATTTTTGCCGTCACGTGTGCAGCCTCCACGCCGGTGTCTGCCGTTCTTTAACGATCTCCACACTGAGGTGTCGAGATCGTGGAAGAAACCGGTTTCATATAGAATATTTAGTCCCCAGACATCTACATATTCTAATATAATGGGGGCTAAATCATATGGTTATGGGGCTTTGCCTCGCGTGGAAGAGTCGCTCGCGAGCCATCTCTCCCCCGAGGCGGCGTCATCTTTTAAGACACCGGTATTACCCACCAAGCCCCTCAGAAATACATCTGCTTTGGTGGGTAAAGCGTATTCGGCTGCAGGTCAGGCTGCGTCATGTCTGCATACAATGTCAATCTTGCAGGCATACCAGGCTGACCTGCTAAGGGACGTGAGTGAGAGTGAGGAAGTTAGTACTGACGTAGTTCGAGAACTGCGTCAGGCTGCTGATTTATCCCTGCGTGCCACCAGAGAATCGGCCAAGCTAGTGGGTCGATCTATGGCAGCTCTGGTGGCCGCTGAAAGATATCTTTGGTTAAATCAAACAAATATGAAAGAGAAAGAAAAAACTTTTCTTTTAGATGCTCCTCTCTCTCCTTCGGGGTTATTTGGCGAAGCTGTTAATTCTGTTATGGACAAATTCCAGGAAGAGAAAAAACAAGCTGCAGCTTTCAAAAAATGTCTTCCTTTAAAAATTCACGTCTCTGGGGCTGCTGGGCGGGAGGAGCCCCGGCCGTTTACAAGCTCATCCCATAGAGCGCAGCAGAAGCAGAGTGTCGCGTCTCGTGCTCCCCCTGCTGGACAGTGGGCTCAGGTGCGGCACTCTCAGCCGAAGACTTCTAGCAATAGACCTGATCTGAGGACAGTGTTATTGTCTAAGAAGGCTTCGGCTAAGAAGAAGTCCTGACGCCGAGGCGTTCAGGATGCTGAGGGTGGTCCCCACCGAGGCAGAAAGGAGTTCACCTCTCTTTACGGTGCCCATTCCTCCTCGGTGCCCTCAGGGGGCTGTTCTGCCAACCCTGCCTTTATGCCGGGGCGTAGACGGTCCCAGCGAGCGCTTTCCCGAGGGACGCTCGCTCCCTCTGAGGAGGGTTTCAGAGCAGTCAAACCAGTCGTTCCCTGCCGGTGCGCCGTTACAGGGCGCTGTGCTGCTCAAGTTACACCAGAGGCCAGTCTCGAGAGACTGGTACCCTTAGTAGATTTTCTGGCAGAGTGGAAAAGCCTTCCAAGAATATCTCATTGGGTCCTGCAGACAGTAGAAAAGGGTTATGCTATCCAGTTCAGGTGTCGTCCACCGAAATTCAGAGGGGTTCTGCACACAGTGGTGGGCCCCGAGCAGGCTCTGGTAATGGAACAAGAGGTGAAAACTCTCCTTCAAAAGGAGGCTATAGAACGGGTTCCTCCTCCTAGTTTGGAGTCAGGTTATTACAGCCGATATTTCATCGTTCCGAAGAACGATGGGGGGTTGCGTCCAATTTTAGACCTGCGCCTTTTGAATCGCTCGGTAGGGAAGCTAAAATTCAAGATGCTCACTATCAAGCAGATCGTGTCTCAAATCAGATCCGAGGACTGGTTTGTCACGATAGATCTAAAGGACGCGTACTTCCACATTTCCATCCTTCCTCAACACAGGAAGTTCCTGAGGTTCGCCTTCGGGGGCGAGGCGTACCAATACAGGGTTCTTCCGTTTGGCCTAGCCTTATCTCCCCGCACTTTCACGAAATGCATGGATGCGGCACTCATATCAGAAAGTTGGGGTTGAGGCTGAACGCAAAGAAAAGTGTATTATCTCCTTCTCAGAAGACCACTTTTCTGGGTGTCGTTTGGGATTCGGTCTCGATGTGGGCGCGACTCTCTCCGACCCGCATCGCTTCGATTCTCTCAGCTGTGAAACAAGTAAGGCTAGGCCAGCTACTCACTGTGAAGTAGTTTCAGAGACTGTTGGGTCTGATGGCAGCGGCGTCCAATGTTATACCTTGCGGCCTGTTGTACATGAGACCGCTGCAGTGGTGGCTCAGGAACAAGGGATTTTCCCCAAGGGGAAATCTGCTCCGCACGATCAAAGTCGCGCGGCGCTGCCTTCGTGCTCTGATCATGTGGAAAGAAACTTGGTTCCTATCCAAAGGTCCTGTGCTGGGGGCTCTTTGTCGTCGCGTAACGCTAACGACGGATGCTTCCCTCACAGGGTGGGGGGGCGGTCATGAGTGGTCGTCCAGCCCAAGGTCTGTGGCAGGACCATCATCTTTCGTGGCATATAAACTATCTGGAGATGTTGGCGGTGTTTCAGGCTCTGAAGCACTTCCTAGCAGACCTGAGAGGTCATCATGTGTTAGTTCAGTCAGACAACACGTCGGTGGTCTCTTATATCAATCATCAGGGGGGCCGCGGTCTCGCCGGCTTTACCAGCTGGGCCGTCAGATCCTCCTGTGGTCCCAGGGGAAGCTACGATCACTGAGAGCAATGTATCTTCCCGGGTATTTAAATGTGATAGCAGACTCCCTGTCGAGGCAGGGGCCGAGGCCGGGGGAATGGAGACTCCACCCCGAGGTGGTGGAGCTCCTTTGGTTGAGTTTCGGTCTCGCCGAGGTGGACCTATTCGCTTCCAAGGAGACCACGCATTGTCATCTGTGGTCAGCCCACTATTAGTAGCCCCGTTCTGGCCGGCCCGAGTATGGTTCTCGGAACTGATTTCTCTCCTGGACGGCTCTCCTTTGGAGCTCCCGGTCAGGAGGGATCTACTCTCTCAGGCGGGCGGCACGATATTTCGTCCCCGCCCAGAGCTGTGGAAACTGGGCTTGGCCTCTGAGGGGGCCCAGCTCATAGATTCTGGTCTCTCAACTGAGGTTGTTGAGACCATTCTTCACTCCAGAGCTCCATCCACGAGGAAGCTTTATGCCTTGAAGTGGAAACTTTTCACTTCTTGGTGTGGAGAACACCTGCAGGGCCCAGTTTACTGCCCAGTGGGTGCAGTGCTGGATTTCCTGCAGGAACGTTTCTCCACAGGGTTATCCCCCTCCACACTAAAGGTGTATGTGGCGGCACTAGCTGCTCACCACGTCCCTTTCAGTGGAGTTTCTCTTGGGAGACACCCACTTATAACTCGTTTCCTCCGTGGCACTTTGAGGCTGAGGCCAGCAGTTTGTATGAGGGTGCCGACCTGGGATCTGGCCATTTAATTGGAAGGTCTTTCTTTAGCTCCTTTTGAACCTATCGAAGAAGTTCCTGAGAAGTTTCTCACTTTTAAAACTATTTTTCTTCTTGCTATCTCCTCTCTAAAAAGAATCGGAGATTTGCAGGCTCTGTCGGTTTCACCCTCGTGCCTGGAGTTTTCGCCTGGCATGGTTAAGGCTTTTCTGCATCCTAGACCAGGGTACGTTCCCAAGGTCCCTACTAATGTTGTTAGACCTACGGTTCTGCAGGCTTTCTGTCCTCCTCCGTTTATGTCATCGGACCAGGAGAAGCTTGATTTACTCTGCCCTGTTAGGCCATTAGACGCTTATGTCCACAGAGCTGCCCTGTGGAGGAAATCAGAACAACTATTTGTATGTTCCGGGCCACCCAGGAAAGGGTGTCCTGCGTCTAAACAGAGAATGAGCAAGTGGGTGGTTGAGGCTATCTCACTTGCTTATGAGTCGGCTGGCCAGCCTTCACCTTTGGCTGTTCGAGCCCACTCTACCAGGAGTATGGCTGCTTCTAAAGCTCTATTGTCGGGAGTTTCCCTGAGTGATGTTTGTGATGCGACTGGATGGTCTTCACCGCATACTTTTAATAGGTTCTATGACCTAGACCTAAGCTCTACCCCTGGGGCAGAGGTGCTCTCGTCCTCTGTGCGCTAGTTCTCACATGGCGGTCATTTGGTCCTATGGCGACGTGGGTATTCGCGTTCCCACAGCGTTTGACGCAGCTCGAAGTTCCCTTGAAAGGGAACGTCTCGGTTACGTATGTAACCCTAGTTCCCTGATAGGGAACGAGACGCTGCGTCGTTCCGCCATACTCCCTACACTCCCGTTAGCGCTCCCTTCAGAAGCTAATGCGCTTGTGTTTTGGGGTGCTTTTATAGTTCCTGGTCGATGACGTCACCCACCTATGACGTTTCATCTCTCTATTGGACTGATTCCATACATGCTTCATGACGCACAACGCAGGGGCGTTCCCACAGCGTTTGACGCAGCGTCTCGTTCCCTATCAGGGAACTAGGGTTACATACGTAACCGAGACGTTTTATATAAATATACAGTGTGCACTGGACAGTCTAAAAAAATATCCATATGAATTTTAGCTGTTGTTTCATTGACCCCTTTTCAAATGTCCAGGTTTCTCAGAAATGGGACTCATCATAGTTCGCTGAATGCTACTATATATATATATATATATATATATATATATATATAAAAAGATTGTGTTCCAATTTGCTCAAATAGCAACAAAAAAACCAACATAAGTGTTTTCACAACTTTCAAAAAAAAGGGAGCTTGTAATTTGATGCAAAGATAATACAATACTAAGTATATACATTGTATACATTACAAAAAAAATTAAATTGTAAAAAAAAACTTTGCAGGATTTATGATGCTGATGACAGTTAAAACCAAACGCGTCATCACAGTCTGTTGATATGTGTTCAAATGTGTATATTAAGCAGATATCAGGACTTTTATGACAGGGACAGTTTCAGCCTTTCAGGAGTGCGTATAGCCTACGGTACGCGACTGTCAGGCTGTGTGTGAACAGCTCCAAACGACTGTGATATATTAATGAGGTGTAGCAAAGTCAGACATGCACTCCTAACTAATTGGCTGAAGAGCAATTGACAAGAGGTGCACAGCAAGAGACAGGATATAAGGACCTAAGAACATGCTATCCCAAACAAGTGTTAGAATCTACAGTTCAGATTAAACAAGAGAGAGTTAGAGAGAGCTCTTGCAGGGCAAGATAAACTCAATTTGTTTCCTATTGACCAAGTTGAGACCCTTTGCTTAACATGAAGTGTGCAGATCGAGTTGGCTATACCATTTTATAGTGAACTATTTGAAGGGACGGCCATTGGTAGTGGTATCTGAAATCTTGGACATTATTCAGTGTTCTCATTAAATCCCATACTGCACTTCAATAATGAGTGTACAACCAATGTACACTCAACGGCTAGCCGCTATTGAGAACACCAATTCACTGTGAGTATTCCGCATGCATGGCATCCGCAGCATTTCTGGTGAACTCAGTGTCCGAATTCGCTCACTTGTTTTCATTCACTCATTAAAGGGATAGTTCACCCAACAATGGAAATCCTTCATCATTTTCTCATTCTGAAGTTGTTGCAAACCTGTATAAATTTATTTCTTCTTCTGAACACAAAATAAGTTATTTTGAAGAATAGGTATCCAAACCCTTTTTCTTATTGAGAAAAAAAATACTATGGAAATCAATGGGGCCCATCAACTGTTTGGTTACCGACATTCTTCAAAATATCTTCTTTTGTGTTCAGCAGAAAAAAGAAATTGATACAGGTTTTGAACAACTTGAGGATGAGTAAACGAGGACAGGATTTTAATTTTTGTGTGAACTGTCCCTTTAACTCACTCAAAAGTGAAAGAGGGTATGGGATGATTTCTGTTGGTTGCACTGTTCAACCAGTAAGTGGCAAAAAGTGAGTGTCTTTTACTGTGATATCAGTGAATCACTGAATCTTTTTTGTCTTTTAGGACAGAATTCTTTTTCTCCTTATTAAAATGAAGAGAAACAGTATGATTCGTTTAAAATTTAAAAGATTCAACAGAAGATTAACAGTATATTATTCTGCATAAAATTCTAAAATCACAAGAGGATTCCTTTCTCCTCAAATTTGCTGTCCTACCACAGTCTTTATGAGCAGGGCAAAGGAAACGTCTGAGGGGAAATACACACATATTAAAACTATAATCGTCTGAGGTCTGTTATATAAACCATTACTGCCACAGTCCATGTATTTTTTATAAAGCTTTAAATATAGAGAGGTGGGAGTGTTTTAATACCAGCCGTACAAATAAGGGTCTGACCGCTGTCACGATCAATAAACCTCCTTTGCAGGAAGCTTCAGATTCCCTATTATCCAACTCTATAGTTCTTCTACACCAAAGAAGACCAAGCAAAGATGCAAGGCCATTGGGACTCGCAAAGTCAATACTGTTCCCTGTTCACAGGCCTGAGGGGTCATGTAATGATCCATCCTCAGTGCCAAATATTGTTCCAGCCCAGTTTTGAGAGATATTTTCGATCTACCCACTATGTTGTTTGAAAGACTTCCAACAACGGGAGACTTTACTTTATTCCCAGTATCTAACTCTTTGCCCCATCTATCAGATTGACGAGCCAGATGCTAATGAGAACCACTAAACCAGTTCAGCTATATCAGACGTTTAGGATGGAAAGTGGATTTTGTTAGCAGAATTAAGGCTTTTGCTGAGATCCGGCAGCCTCAGCTAGCTGACAAATAATTAGCTATCAGATGTCCGGCGCCCTGCAAGAGGCCGTTGAGTGAAATTAAGTGAAAGCGGAGAATAAATGGACAGTGCGTCCTGATAACCGAACGCAGAGCGGCTTAACAGACAACCTGACTGCTGCTCTACACAGACGTGTCTTCAGATAATTCAGCATTCTCCTGTGTGTCTCACGCTAATGAAATGCAAAACGTTCCATCCAGAAATGTCACAATTGATTTATCTTCTTCTGTGCCCAGTGACTTTACTTCAGTCTTTCCATGGATAAGTAAAGAATGAAGGAAAACCAGTGATGTTATTTGCCCCTGAACACTTGCTCTTTATGTCCCTTTCTATCTGATGATTCAGTAGTAGGATGTACTGACACTAAACCTTTTTTTCTATATGGACATCATATAATGATTACGTACTGCAGTTCAGTGAGTGAGTCAGATGTTGATTCAGTAACCGGTTTGATTGATTCAGTTCAGTAAGATTCGCAAGACTGATTTAAACCAGTCATTCGAATTGTTGAATCATTCATTAAAGGAATTGTTTCATGAGAGTCATTTGGTCGTGAATCTGACTTCACTGGTTGTAGCAGTTTAACTGGTTGTACAACTGTGTGGTTTTTATAGCCGGTGCTACCAACACTATACTTATATGGTTTTAAGGGTAGGCTGAAGGTTTAGGGTTAGGGTTTGTTTTAGACTGTTTTGACTAATGACTTTTATTCATCCGATTAATTCATTAGTTTCAGGAATCACTCTGTATGTTGATTTACTAAAAAGAGCTGGCTCAACAGAATCATTCATTTTGTCAGTCTGAATACTGGTCTCGCTGTATGTTGTAAAATCACCGAAAAAAGAATCGGTTCATGTATGTTGTTGATTCACCAAAAAGAACCAGCTCAAGAGTCATTTGTTTCGGGAATCAGACTATAGCTGTGTTTTGAAATCACATTCACACCATTCTCTACATTACTCCACTAATAAAGTCCACTTAAAGGAGTGAATGGAGACGAGTGAGTGAATTCGAAGACTTGCCGCTTTTGCAAAGTTTATCATTGCCGTCATTTGAAACTTGGCAAACTGGCAGCTCCAGAAATGAAAATATTTATCTTGAACTCAGTCATGAAAACTAGTCTGTATAAACCTTAATTAAGGTAATAGTTCATTAGATCAAAATGTTTTGCACAAAACGAGTTTGTGCTTTTCCCAAGGGCACCCCAAGGATGTGTGAAATAAGAATGTAGAGTGAGAATTATAAATTATACAAATATGCAGATGACATGGCACTTGTGGCACTTATGGAAAGACTGTAAATTCTATATGAGGAGCAGGTGTTAAAATTAGAAAAAAGGTGTGAAGCAAGTTCTTTATTGATAAATGGCAATAAAACAAAAAAGTTTATTTTAAATTACCCAGAGCCCTTAACAGAAATAAATGTTATGTGATCAACCTGTTGAAATTGTAAAGACTTTTAAGTAGCCTATAATCATAGACTGTAAATTGAATTTCTCTGATAATGTGGATCTTATCTGTAAGAAAGCAAATCAGAGGTTATTCCTGCTAAGGAAATGGAGAGAATTTTCTATAAGTCAGGTTGTTCTGAAAAGAGTTTACACTAGTTTAACTGAGAGTGTTTTAGGGTATAATATAACTGAGGTTCGGACATTTAAAGAAAAATTAAACAGAATTACAAGAGTGGCAGGTTAAATCATAGGATCCAAGCAAAAGTCATCGATCAATTATATGAAATTGCTGTTAAGAGAAAAGCTTTGTCTATAACAGTAGACACAAAACGCACTTTGAATCATGCTTTTAAATTATTAGCATCTCATAAACGTTATAGAACACCAATAGCAATTAAAGCAATATATAAGCAAACTTTTGTACCAAATGCAATAAGTCTTGGTTAAGGGGTAGGAAATGAGAATATGTTTAGCTTATGATGTTGAAGTGGATGTTGTGTATCGTATTGTTTTGTGTATGTTGTATGGATGGTGTGTAATGTTAATTGTATTGGGATTGTATGGCGAGACCAAAGACTGATTTTCAGCTAAGGCTGATCAATAAAGTACAACTAACTTAATTAAATAATCAATTTAGTAATCAATTAAAAAGGAATTTATACCTGTATGATATTACGCTGTACCCATTGGACGAGCGGTTTGGAAAATGGATGGATGGATGATTCACAGTGCATTATGGGTATTCTCTAGCCGTTGAATGTAAGTTGTACACTCGTTATTGCTGTGCATTATGGGATTGAATAAGTGCACTTCTGGTATATTCTAATAAAATATTATTAACACTAGTGTGTTTTTGGAAGGCTCCTCTGCCATTGACGTCAAAGCTCAATATAGTTGCTTGTGAAAGGATCTGTGCACGTTCATATGTTAGCATGATGCAATTTTCTGATGGCTCCAGAATATTTAGGCTCTAATGATTGGCTTAGTGATTTGGTTGTGTTAAAGCATGACACAGTTACAACTGACTCCACAATGGCAAAGCAAGAGATGGAACGATGAGAGTCTTTTCCTCTGTCACTTCCTTTCTGTCTGAGTGGACCGAAGCGTCATGTCATTGTAAATGTGTCAGACTCTGTGTTGTCATGGCGACCGTAGGAACACGAGCCCATTAGAGTTGTGTGGCCCCTGATTGGCTTGTCTCGCCTGTCTAAAGTTCACTTTATTCCCAAGACTGCCTTGTGCACTGGTCTTCAGTCCATGCGCCAGTTCCTTTTCCTGTTTGACCCCGCATCCACCGTGATGGACATACGCTACGAGCGCTTGTGATGGTGAGGGTGTGATTTGACATGTCTTGTCTTAAAGCGACGAGTCATAGAATGAGAAAGCCACCAGGACATCGATGTCTCGCGGCCTGTGATCTGTGTTTTCAGTCTAGACACACTCACACACACCTGTTTGTCTGTCTGCAACACACATGTGTGCTTTGAAAATTAATGGCTGAACTCTTTCTGGCATTGGGTGAAAACTGAGTGAGGTGTTTCCCATTAGTTTGGTTTGCTTGTCACTGGTTAGAGGATGAAGTCAGGATCTCACAAACAAATAAAGTTTTTGACATTTTGACTTAATTTTCAACCCGCACTCATGCAGTTTAAATGTAGGAGAAGAGTATGTTGTTAAATTTATCATGTATTCTCATTGGTTTCATTTTGAACTATTTAAATTAATAAACAGCAGCTGACAATGTTGTATCAAAAATTTATGTTACTTAAAATTAAATGTTTAAAAACAATATCAGAATGGAAATCGTGCTGGTCTGAATATCAACATCTGAATTATCTTGCTTGTGTAATCAGTGATATTTTAGCATTATTTATATAGTATAATATGTATTAATGTTTTGAATTAGCTTTTATGTTCATTTTAATTTTAAATTTGGGTCATTTAGGTACTTTTGTCATTTTTATAGTTTAAAAAAAAATTATATATATATATATATATATATATATATAGTTTTAGTTTTCTACAACTTCTGCGAATATTTAAATATTTTCAGCTTTAACTAATTAAAAATATTTTTTAATAGTGTTGTCAAATCACTTGATCGCGATTAGTCACATTTAACATTAAAGTTTGTGTGTGTGTGTGTGTGTGTGTGTGTGTGTACACACACGTTTGTGTTAGATGTTAGGTGCGATTAATCGATTTACAGCCCTGATTTTTTATATTTTTATATTTGGCTACCAATAACAACACCACTTAAATCAAAATCTGTTCAAGAGTTAAATCAACCTGAATCAAACTCTTGTCTTTCTAATCAAAACCCAGCTGGTTAAATAAATTATTAAACTGAACATTATCACATCCGATCATGTTTGACTGTCTGTCAATCTGTCAATAAGTTGATCCCAAGAACATTTGTAAGAGATATTAATGACTAATTGGCCTAAAATGAAAGAATGTTCCTCGTAACAGAGTTTACTCATAAATTAAATCGAATCATGCAAATCTCACTATTTTTGAGGAATTTATCAAATAGGGCAATTAGGCCTATTTAATTACGAAGAACCCGCACACCTGCAGATTTCCACGGAATATCAGTCATTATTAAAATTCTATAAATACTTTGCATGTTTGTATATTCCATATTTTGATTTCATTATAATTTGACAAACCTTTCAGCTTCTCCAGTTTGCTTAACATTTTTTTTCATATTTGTCAATCCATCCAGGCATATGGGTTGGAAAGAAGGTAACTGGTTAAGTTACTCTTATGTTTTTAGTTACTCTGACTAACTTGGGAAAAGGGCTTTTTTTTTTTCCAAAACCACAAGTGATTCAGAGAGTTTTTATAATGATGCTATAGGGAGCTAACTCTGTTCTGTTAGCACAATGATTTATGGGAAATTAATGTGTATACACCAATGTTGGATAAGTCCTTAAAATCCTTAAATGTCTTTATTGGACATTTTCTTGCCAAAGTGTCTCACCAAAGTGTGCACAAATCACACTAATGGCAATTATCAGGCTGAGAATGCCTGCTAAGGTAGAATAAACTCACAGCTATTGGAAATAATGTAAAACTCTGAAGATTTTCTCAATATCTTAAAGTTATTTGTTCATTAGAGATGCTTCTAAACACCAACAGATGATCAAACTATGATTTGATCTGGTTCTCAAGACACACACACACAAAAAGAGAGAGTGAGAATGCATGACAATGTTCTTTTTCCATCACTCCCCCTAACAGAGCACAGCAGACTTCTTTACACTCCGACAACAAATAGAGATATTAGGGATATTGGAACAGACAAGCCCCTTTAAGCTACATGGCACAATTTGCTCTGAGTTAATAGTCTCCTCTCTGGGAGATTTGATAAGCATGGAGAGCCGTGTATCACATCCCCATCCAAATAGTTCCACAGCACTGTCACAACTGATAACATCAAGGTAGGGAAGAGAGGGCCAGTGTGTGTGGGTGTGTGTGTTAATGTGTGTGTGCCGTCCTGATCTCTGCCACCACAGACAATCAGTTGTTTACGAAGCATCAGATGCCTTCATGTTCCCCAAATGCATGCATTCCTTGTGACAGCACTGCCAGTGATACAATAGGGAATTCTGGGGAAGTTTGCGCTGTGCATGTCCGTTACTGGCCTTAAGGTCTGTTCACACCAGGAATGATAACTATAAAGATAACTAGCATCTACACAAACACATGATAATGTCCTGTTTATTTTAAGCATTCTGGTTTAAATGCTCCAGCTATTAAAAGCAGAATGCATTCTGATTGGATTGATCAGATGGAGGAAACTGATTCAAATTATATTTTTAAAACTATATCTTTATCGTTATTGTTATCCTTGGTGTCCTTGGTGTGAACAGATGTTTAAGGTTATACTTTTTTTTAATGTACAATATAAAGGCCTGGTTTCACAGACAGGGCTTAGATTAAGACAGAATTAGGCCATTTAAGTAGCTATTTAAATGTGCCTTATTTTAAGATATGTCAGTGCAAGTTGCTTTCAGTTAAAACAGCTCAAACATGCATTTTAGTCCGAGAGGCTTAAGCCTTTTCTGTGAAACGGAAAATATGAATTATATCTACATGACCTGTAATGTGTTGTTTATATATATTTTGCCAAAATCATTTTCTGAGCTTCATAATTGAATCACTTGTTTTAAGAATAAGGATTGAGATGCATTTCTCTCATTTTTCCCTCTCTCTGTCTCTCTATTTGACTGAGGGATGTGGGGGGTAGGGCCGGGAAAGGTAATTGGACATATTGGTTTTTTTCACTGTGGATCCGTCAAAGTCCGGGAGGATTTTAGGCTGTCAGAGATGGTTCCGTGTTGGGTTTTAATTATCCTCCTTGGAGCTTTGTCAGGGACAACAGTGTCAGCAGCCCAAACTGTTTTCCAAACAGAGCTTTAAGATCTCAGAGTCCATCTAGCTCAGACAGGGTCATCTGCCATCACAGCCAGTGGCTTGTTTGGTATTCATACACACCACCAGAGACACTCTCTAGTCTGGAAATCAAACCCTGCAGATAAAGGATAGAGTTTAATGTGCAGTTCTCCTCACTGCTCACTTCATTGTTTGAAGACCCCTGAAATTGGTCAGAATTGGAGTTTTATGGCTTTTAGTCCATGTCTGTTAAGATTTAGGCCTTAAAGGTTCTTCATTTATTTGTAGCTGTGGATAAAAGCTTCTGCTTAATGAATAAACACTCCTAAGCAAAAAAATTGGTTGAGCCAAAAATATTTAATGGTCTTTTAATGGTCTTAACCACAAAACACTGGTCAGGAAATTAGCAAGAATTGCACAAATATTAGATCATGTAATTTAGTATGGAATAACCTTCCTCGACTTGCAGACAGTTCATGTTAATGACTTCAAACTGTCATGAAGTAGTTGAAAAATGTCTCCCAGTTAGTTTAAGTTTAATGTGAGACCAAATATTCACTAGGGTTCAAATCTGGAGTCTGACCAGGCCAAAACATGAGCCTGATGGACTTCTTCTCGAAACACTTCTTGGTTGTCTTTGCAATTTGGACAGGAGCATTGTGTAGTTGAAAAATAACATATGATCTAAAATATAACAACGTTTCATTTGTGGGAAGCAAGCCATTCTGCAAAATTCTCCTGCACTCCAAAGCATTAAATGACTTTTCACAGTGAAGTATAGCTCACCGATCCCAGCAGCTAAAAAGGCTCTGCAGACAATGCCACCTCTTCCTCCATTCTTCACTGTAATAGAGATGCATTTACTATTATATTTCTCACCAGAATTTTGAAGACACCGCTCTGGAGCATCACCATTCAACTCGTGTTTCAGTGATTCATCACTCCACACACAACTTCCCATATTCTGCCAAAAACTTCATTCTGTCTTTGACGGTTCTCTGAGGAGCAATGGCTTCTTAAGTAGTGCATTTGCTTAAATTTTGCTAATTTCCTGACCAATAATTTGTGGTTAAGACAATGAAAGCTTAGTTTAAGATTATTTGGCCTGTTTTTTTGACCAGGAGTGTAAATGTAAATCTGTATATTAGTGTACCCCTAAAAGTGGGAAAAAATAAATGCCAATACGTACTTTGATATGCACAGCTTGCATGCAGCCTCAAGGGAAGTATGTCAACAAAAGATCGGAATTGCGTTTTTCAAACCCTTTCATGGGGTTTAGAAGTTCCAGATTTTAAATGAGTTGAAGTGCAACACTCACTGGTTCCATCTTCTGTAATTAAAGCAATTAGCGACACGCATATCAATACCATATTGTTTATATATAATATATATATATACCATATTGTTTTGCCATCATCTAAAGCTCACTGAAATGTAATCATTAAAAACACTTTAATAACAACATTAATCAATATTAATTTCTAGTATTTTAGTTTCATTTTTTGCATTTATGTAGTTCAACATATATATACATATATATATATATATATGCAGTCCATGTGACCTACTTAACGTTACTTGTATTTTCTCACTTTCAGAATAGTTTTCTCGTCTCTCTGACCTTGATGTCTGTGTATCTGATGAGCATGAGATGCTATAGATATTCACACACATGCATTTATCCAGCAAGAACAATATGCTTCCTCCACTGTTTTTCTCCCCCCCCCCCCTCTCTCTCTCTCTCTCACTCTCTCTCACTCTCTCTCACTCACTAGCCCAAAAAGAGCATTTATCTTTTTACAACGCACACTGACCTGATTACTGATACTGATTGTGGTTTTAGTAAAGGAATAATTCACTCAGAAATGAAAATTCTGTCATCATTTCATCACCCTCATGTCATTCACGCATCACTCTTTCAGCGGGATTGAATGAGGTCTGAAATGCAAAAAAGCATCATAAGTGTAACTCATGTAGTATATTTATATTTGATTATAAAAAAAGAATAACAGTTTTTTTGGGATGAGCTATCCCTTTAAAAGCTCCCTTTTTTACAGCTGAATGTGATGTTACATTATGAGTGCGATCTTCTCAAGGCAAGGCATAAAGAAGAATGTGAGCTCCATGAACCTCAACTGAAATACTGGGTTGAATCGTGTTTGTGATCCCCAATAAGTAGCACAACATGCCAGTATTATGAATGTCCTGTAGGTATAACGGCTCTCAGAAATGAACAATACAGATTGATTTTGCCAGTCCTCAGGCCTACAGTCGTCCAATTCCTTTTACTAGCCCTGCTAGATAAATGATACACAATGTATTCCCTCAGCATTTTTATCAATTTGTATTGAATTTTGTCCTAGAGACCCTCTTTCTCTCCCTGTAATGACACCCATGAGTCCCTTAAAGCACTCTGAGGGTGTGTGTTTGTCATATTTCAACAGAGACTTCTTGTTCATTACAAAATATAGTGTTTTGTTTTAAAACTATTTTAAATTCTGTCTGACAATAATCGTTTCTCATCCCAAAAGATGCAATCTCTTTATCGCTACTCCCAAAAATGATTGAATTAAGACTATTTTTACCCCCATTTTATGTTTCTCATACGCATATTCACATACAGACACCTAGAAAGAGAAAAATACGAGAGCAAGGAAGTAGGATGAGGGTTTTCTGGGCCAACACACTAGAGTGACTAGGACAAAGCAGCGATTTTAACTCACAAAGCATTTGAGGGAAAGTCAGGACACACACTCACCGCTTTAAAGATTCCTTAAGATCCAGTCAAACAATTTTAGCTTCAGCCCCATGAGTGCGTCTAACAAACCTTCAGTCAAAAGTGTTGTTTTTCTCAACAGGCCTGCTTCTCGCAGCTGAAGATCTGATGGCGACGCCTCACAGGAACCGATGCAGGGCACCGCATGACGCGTGACCGAGTCAGAAGTGTGAGTTTGACCATTCATAGCGTGCCAATTTTATTTAGCGATTGCATAATTAGCTCATAAACTGTGTGTGCACTGTCGTTTTGTACAGACGTGGTCCATAAATTCATATCAAGGTCTCAAATTTACACTGGTCCACTTGTAAAAGGATTTGTGTGAATATAAGTGCTAGAAACTCCTACCGCGATAGTCTATAACGTTAAAGAGTTATATTTTATATAGTTTAGGATTTTTCTCATTGGTATAAATTGTATTGTATTTTAAGTAAATAAATAAAAATTACATTATATTTTAAGATGTATAAATATATTTTTTATTTTTAATATATGTTATTGTAATTTATTTACAAATAATAAAAATATTTAGGCCTACATTTAAAATAAAAAATCATTTTAAAACATGAAATATTTTTTATATTTTACTGTGATTAGACATTCTGAACTATTTATATATATTTTAATATATGTGTGTGTGTGTGTGTGTGTGTGTGTGTGTGTGTGTGTGTGTGTGTGTGTGTGTGTGTGTGTGTGTGTGTGTGTGTGTGTGTGTGTGTGTGTGAATATAAAATTAAAATATATGTGTGTAGAAATAATTTTATATTATAGGCTATATATAATTTTTTTATTACATATAGAAAATTATATAATTTAATTATATATATACATTTTATATATTTTTCTTTAAATTATATAATTTTTTATATGTGTGCACACACACACAAATATATATATTCTTTCTTTTTTTAAAATGCTATCATTTTCTTACATTATTCTGTGATTAGTCATTCTGAACTGTTGACCACACCCCCACTTCCTTCCAGCCTATCACTGCTTCCCTGAGCATTACACCTGTTCAAAAAGTGCAGAAACTGACTGATTATTAAAAAGCCACGTTCAGCTGACATCTTTTCCGACAGAGAGACAAATTCACATAAACATTTCCGACATGTTATACATGTCTAATTAGCTGAACGAGATGTGTTTTGAAATCTCTTCATGTTGTCTGGTCCAGAGGACAGTATCCTGGGTGAAAGGTGACTGATGTTGAGTGATGTGTCCGTCGTGGACGCCCCATGAAAGGACTGAGAGTGTCGTCTGAACAGGTGGCTTCTTGGACAGGGTTCCTGGTGATGAATGACATCCATTCAGGAGTGCAAGAAAAATTTTGTTTAGTCACATGAAGAGGGAAAAATGGTGTCGCTCTTGGTCTTGGCCTTGGTCTCCAGTTTGATGAGTGACTGACCCTGTACAAATCCTCTGAGCCCTGGAATCTGATTCAGAACATGTTGCCCCGTGACCTCTGAAACTGAGGGGACAGAAAAGCTTATAAAACCGGATTAGTTAGCTCTAAATTATTTTATTTATCAGACGTGTAAATATTGGATGATTTGTGAAATAAGATTGTAATAAAAGAGTAAAGCTCTGTTTTTATGAACATCATCATGAAAAGAAGAAAAACCATAGATGGAAATTAAATAAATATGCTAAAACATATATAATATGGCAAATATTTCACCACACATTTTTTTTTACGTTATATTAGCATAAAAAATATCGTTATTATTATTGCAATGTGACATTTCTTTTCATAACAATATTAGGAACATTTCCCCTGAATTTTTTTCTGGATGCTTTTAGATTTTTTGATTAATTATTAAATTGTGATTATGATTAGATTTTTGTTGCTAGAATTCTGTAAATTTTTACAATAGTTCAGTAAAAAATGCTATACTACACTTTTACAAAAATGATACATTTTTCACATTACAGAAGATTTTGGGAGAAATTGAAGTGCTTATTTTTCATGCAAAATAAACTTTTTTTGACTATGAGGTGTATATATCAGACCATTAATAGTTTTTTTTTTTGTTTTTTTTATTTTGGAGTGAATAAAAAGGAAAAAGGAAAGCAAAATAACGAGAGGAAGAAAGAGTGTGAGCTCATGATAATAGGCTGTCTTTATGCCAGGGATCTTTATGGTTCGTGAATGTTTTACACAGAGAGTTGACTCCTGTTTGACCTCTTGCTGATTGGCCCGGTCACACACACATTCCCTTTAGAATAAAACTTAATGCATGAAGGGAAATACATGCAATTGTTTTATGTCAACTTTGAGAGAGTGACGTACACTGCACCAAATATCCATCTCTGTTACTGGGGATCTGTTTGACATTATTAAAAGACTAAAAGTGATTAATTTTGGTTCAATCACAGCTGTAGAGGCCAGACCTCCATCTGGAGTGTGTGAGAGAGTCCTCCATCTGACCTTCACCGTCCACTGTATTTTAATCTGAGAAAGAGGAAGGATCCTATAAAGCCCAAACAACCCGCCGGACTCACTGCACTCGGAGAAACAAACATCTTCCATCTGAGAGTGATTGAAGGTAAAAACATTTACTACCTGCAGGAACTGTTTATAAGACACTCACCACAAACTCAAATGCCGTTTGAAGATTCAATCAGTCCTACTATAAAACTTTCCACTCTTAAAAATACAGATTCCAAAAGGGGGTTTCTGCACTGATGCCGTAACCATTTTTGGAACCTTTCAATGTTCTAAAAAGAACCATTTTCTCTTAGTGTGAAGAACATTTTCAACTCTTAAAAAAAAGTTATTTATTGTTCCATGAAGAACCTTTGCCATGCTTGGATTTTTTCCATTGCACAAAAGGTTTTTATAGTGGAAAAATGTTCTTTATAATATTAAAATGCTCTTCGCTTTAAGGTTCTTTTAAGAACTGTTCGCTGAAAGTTTCCAGAACATACACCGTAAGAACCTTGGTAATATCTAAGAACGTGGAAATAGGGTTCCATGGATGTTAAAGATTATTCATGGAACCATGACTTCAATAAATAACCTTTATTTCATTGAAATTGCCCATGAAATTACAATTGAGTCTATTTTAATTTCTTAATACATAATAGTTATTTGTTTAATTGCAAATGATTCATTGCATGCCATTTCAAACCCACCGACTCTTCCTTCAGTTCCCATTGGATAGATTTTTTTCCTGATTCAGAAATACAATGCACGTCACATTCCAGAAATGAGTTGTGTATCCATGAACACACCAGAAGCCGAGGGCCAAAACCATAACAAAATTCGATGGACACTTTACTATCCCATGAGGCCATTGGAGAGGATTTCTGAATGGCAGTGAAGCGATGCAACTGGCGCTGGTAGGTCACATGATAATGACAACATGGCGGATGTAGTACGTCCTGATTACATTTATACTACACACACATAGAAAGTAGTTTTTTAACGGTCATGAAGTAAATTCAAATTAGTACCTACTCAGACAGGACGCCATTTCAGACGCACCAAACTGAAGCTGATTCATTGATGGATGAAATAAGGAAAATGCACATATCTGATCAAATTTCCATTTAATGGAAAATGTGTTTGAAGGGTTGTAGACGTGAATGAGAATTACAGCAGCAGGACAGGAAACGAAAAATAATCCTTGGATAATAATTCATCACACACATTCCCTGCCATCCCAACCTGGAGATAAGAGTGACGCATATACATAACGTCACCTGATGCTCTTTCATATTGAAACAAAAAACAAAACAAAAAAGAGATCCATTTCCATATTTACACTGAAAATAAGATGCAATATTATTAATCACATTCTGGAAATCTCTGAAGATAGATACACATTTACATATTAACACCCATACTCTGCATAGTGCTCTAAAAATCACAAGAAACATATTCCTTCTCGGTCTAATACGTCTGTGTGCAATAAAGATGCCGGCTAACATTACACACCCAAAAACAAACAAACAAACAAAAAAAAAACGGGCTTTTGACACCCTGACACTGCAGACTGAAAGTAAATCGCTGAAAGCTTTAACTGGAATATTATTTCACTGCAAGCCATTACCACCAAGGTATATCGTTTTGTTGTATGTCCCTAATTCATAATTAGCACTCACAAACAGTCAGGGAACAAATATCTGCAGTCTTTTAGCAGATATATATTATGCAAGAGGAACACAAGAGGATCAGTTTTGGTCAGGTTACACTGGATATCTAATGGATGATGATATCATTTGGGTTAATGCTTCATGATTCAAACTCATTTAGGCATCTGACTAGTCAGGTATTACCGAGATGGAACTGGAATAACAGATATCGTAGTTCACGTTATTGCACATATAGCTGATTATGTCAGGTTACACATTAGAAAACATCTCACAGGCTTCTTTGATGGCCACAGACATAGAAAGACACACAGTAACCTCCTTCTCCTCAGAAGCTTCTTCTCCTCCGTACATCTTTCCTCTGTGATGAAGTGCTTCTTTCTCCGGGCTTTTTTTTCTTTTTGGTTCTTGATTTTTGGATTGCAGGGCAAAGAGTTCTGCCTTCAAACCCGCATCTACAGACTAATGATGAGGGGTGTTTGAGCAGGTCTGTCTGCTTGCCCCGGGCCCAGAGGAAAAATATGCTCAAAAGAAGAAGAAGAGGAGGAGGAATAGCAGAGGGGGACAGGATAGACCGTCTGGAGTAGGTGCGTATGTCCTAATCGGCGTATATAATAAACCCAGAGAAGGTGCTGTACTTGTTGTTGTTCCCCCCATGGGCTTTTCCCCCGTCTAGTTTGATGTAGACTTCGTCTCCGGGCTCCAGGTGAAGAACGGCGCTGTTGCTGGCGTAGTCGTAGTTTTGATCTGCGTCCTGGGCGATGGCACTGGCACGGACCTGCGGGAGAAGAGGAACATTTAGTGCAACGTTTCAGCTGTCAGATGCAAAAAAATTGCACATGATATACAGGCTTTTTATGCGTATACTGTATATTAGGTCTCAAGTCTTTATAGAGACCCAGCAAGACAAGGATTGGGTAAGGTCTGAGTGTTTAGTAAAGAAATATATTACAATTATTATCACATTATGGTGACAATTGTATAAATAATTTCATATTAAATGTATAACACATAGGCCTCTCTCTCTCTCTCTATATATATATATATATTTATGTAAATATGATCATATTGGCCACACCCACAAACCTTTGGTATCAATGAAAAGTGCCTAATTGTTTCTTTAAGATACACCAGGACTTAAAACAGTGGTAACAGTGGTAAACAGTATATGTATTTGCATATTATTACATATTACATATTTACTATATGTGCAATATATATATAATTTGGTCTGAGACCAAGCATGCCATTCTTTTATGTATGTGAAAATATGATAATTATTTATTGGGTTTCAACAAACATATTGTGAAATATTGCATATTGTATAAAAAATGTGAGCAAAACATGACATGATGCATGTAAAATTGCTTTGATTCACTCAAGCTGATGCATCTATTAACACATTTTATTTAGGTTTTTAACTTAGGTGTGAATACATTCGGATCATTAATTTTCACCTTTATGAAACAGTGAAACTGTTCAACGCAATATTATTTTTTAAGCGCTCTACATGAAAACCCAATCTTAATTCCCCCATGAACTCAAGTTTGATACTGTTTTATTGAAATGAAGATGTCGATTAATTTCCTTAGGCAAATGCATTTTTTCTCTTCTTGATTAAATTAGTGAAAACTGAAATGTTGTGGGGAAAAACAAGCAGAATATCTCGAAGAAAGACACTGCTCATTGTTTTAAAATCAGAAAACCATAATGTGACATGAAAACTTCAGCAGTTGATTAAGTTGTAGTGAAATTGTTTAATAAGATCAAAACAATGATAATACGACTACTATTAAAAATGATTATTATTTGTATTAGTATTACATTTGACACAATAATAATTAATATACAAACAATAGTCATTAATAACTTTAATTAATCATTAATTACTTTTCATGGTTTGATGGTCTAATACTTTTATCCCATGTATATTTAAACAGCCCCTTTCGGAAAATGATTGTATCCATATAGGCCAGAAATGATCTACATATAATCATGAGAAAACAGTATTTTACACGCAGAAGGTCTACGATTTTTGTAAAGCTAAAAGAACCCTTCATTTGGAACTGAACATAACATTTTCTATGTTAAACTTTTACAGTACTAGATAAATAAATACAAGAAAGAAAGAAAGATGTCTATGACTCTATTGTCATATTTTAGTCTTAAGTTGTGCGCGTGTGTTTGTTTGTGTGTGTGCGCGCGCGCTCACCTGGTTGTTCTTACACAGATCAGCCCACATGCTGGTTCCGTCTCCTCCTCGCATGAGCACATGGTAGGTAAAGAAGTATATTCCCGGTATGGAGCAGGTGAATTTTCCTGTGGTGGGGTCGTAATGATTCCCGAGATTCGTGACCACGTCGTCAAACTTCAGCAGCTCGTAGCCCTCGTGCTGCTTTTTTAGCCCTGCGTAAAAGGCGATTTTGGGCACGGTGCTGTAGGTGGCCGCGCTGATGGCACCGGTGGCCATATTTGGTCCCGGCTGCCCGGGTAATCCAGGTCGTCCCGGTTGCCCTATCTCTCCGGGAGGTCCAGGGGGTCCGGGTTCACCGGGAGGGCCCCTCGGCCCCGCTTTCCCCGGGCGTCCCGGTTCACCTTTCGGACCTTGTATAAAAGTTGGTAAAGACTGCATAAGGTTGCTGTCCCGGACTGTTTCTGCTGAGACCGTGCTGGTCGGGGATTTGGTACCATAAGGATCGCAAACCATCCTGCAGGTGCCGAGCATCTCGTAGTGCGCCGCGGATGTCCCGGCAGAGCTCACCAAAACCGGGATTAGTATCACCAGCACCAGGACCATGACCACACCAAGCACCCCAGCCGCGATCAGCCGCTTCCTGCCGACGAGTCTCGTCAGCACCGGCCGATCCTCTTGTCTGCTTTTGGGCGAAATTTTGAAGGTTGGCGAGGCACCACTATAGATGAGAAAAAAAGTCCGATTGGTTTTGTTAATGAACTTTTGGCGTGGGCCCCAACAGCCTCTCTTTTTTTCTCTCCCTTCTTGTCCTCTTCTCTCACTTAACTTCTTTTCTGCTGATGTTGGCTCACTCACAGCCCTGCTTCAGCATCAGCATCTCTCCAGAAGCGCATCACCGTCAGCGTCTCTCCACATGTGGACGCGCAAAGAAAAACTCCACTGATGCACGAGAAAAGCTGTTTGAGATCCTGGAAGACCCCCCGGTATCCTTTCCTCGCTTTTAAAGTCTTTCCTCACTGCACAAAAGACGGGATGAGCTGGATTTTAAAGGTGGATGTCATGAAAATGTGGAGAACTGAGACGCTCTGCGTGAGTGTGAGTGTGAGCGCAGCGCAGGACAGAGAGAAAAGAGGGAGGGAGAGATCCAGCGCTGGCTTATAACACACCAAAACGCAAAATCACAGACATCTACTAAATCAAACACCTACACAGGACAGACAGACAGAAAAATAAAAAAATAAGTCTAGACTGTTGACACAATTGAAATATAGCGGGGCATGTTGTCACACTGTACTTTTTTCTTTTTTGTCAAATCAGCTTAGATAATTAATGAGGTTCAGATAACATGATATTTCGAGTTTCTGTTGATTAAACCGATCTCCTTTGTATTAACTTTTTTTATTTCAATGAACTCAAAATTTTAAGGCAACCAGGTTACTTAATTTTTTAAGTTAAACCAACAATTAATTAAGATATTTTTTTTAAATATGATATACTTCCAAGTAGTTTGTAATAGAATTAATCGCATTTTTTATATTTAAAAGGATTTTCAGCAATATCAAGCCAGCAATTTTTTATATATTGAAATAAAAACAATATTATAATCATAATAACAGTATTTAAACAATAAAAAAATGTAACATAAAAATATAAAAAATTGTTTTGGGTAATATAAATTGTAATCAATGAAGAGTATAATTCAAATACATAATAATTACATTTTTATCTGTAAATATATATAAAGTATATATATATAAATTGGCAGTGTGTATGTGTATATATATACACACTGTATATATGTAAATATGCACACAAATACACACAAAACATGTTACAAAATTTTGTGTTTTATGTAAAAAGATGAAAATTTTATGGAAAGTTTGGATAGATAACCACCATGGAGAAATCAAGCATCAATGCTTTGGAATTTTACATTTACATCACTTGAAATGTGTTTCTTTAACTTTTCGATGCGCAACCCCAACTTCTGCATTCGTACAGTCCCCTTTTTAGTCAAGCTGATGTTCTAGGTCACTGCACAGTGAAAAATGAAGCTATTGGAAATGTTTATTCACGTATCCCTGAGAATGAGCTTTGAAGGTAACGGTGCAAACCACAAAACGACACGTATGCCAATAGTATAGACCTGCCAGTGATGCACTGCCACTACCGGATGCAAGAAGAAATCATTCATTTAACTCCAATCTGGGAATAGACCACCTTACAGTTGCACGACTGTGTGCTACTAAACGCTTGAGGTGCGTCTCTTGAATTCAACAGGTTAGTAGCCTCTGTTTCGCAGGATTATTGGTTAGACAGACTGGTTGCCTCTACAGCAGTGGCATTGGCACTGGATCTGCTGTATTGTTCCGAGTTTTGACTCAGCGAGGTCTTCAACGGACCCAATTATCTTCGGACAATACAATGGACCACTATCCATACTGCTTACCCTGGGTGCTTGATGAAAGTCTAGGTTCAACAGCGTCTCCGACGACACCGGCATGGGACCTGCTCTCCAGAGGAGTTTCCCTCGCCCCATAAATCAAGTGGCAAAAATCAATGACCTCGGTTAGCGAGGGCCGTAATGCCCTTCAGCGTATGAGCTGCATAGAGAGTACGCCTCGAGAAATCATTTTAAACAGGGTGATAAAACAAACTAAACAAACAAAAAAACTAATCAAGCTGAACAAAATCGCTACAAGTCTGTAACTCAGGCAAGGGAAAAAGACGTTCAAGGATTTCTCTGAAAGGTCAGTGAGTAATTGTCGGCCATGCCGCGTGCGTGGTGATCCATCGCCATTCGGACTCATTTTTAAACTTCAACGTCCCACTTCCTATCGACACTGGCAGAAGGATGGGACAAGCTCGGGTCGGGATCTAAAGAACCGTTTCTCCGCGGAGCAAGAGATTGATCGCCTGAAGACTTCGGGCCATAATGAATGTCCAACAATTTGTGGAAAACTTTTCGAAAACCACACCTCTCTCCAAGTGTGAATGCAAAGAAAACTTTCGGAAGTGGATGAAGAATTCAGAGGGGCGAGAGACAGTCGAAGAGGATCGGTAGTTGGTGTGGACTTTGCCATTGACAGATGTTCCTGCTGAGCGCAAGAGGAAAGTGTATTGGGTGAAGGTGCGCTGGACAGATGTGCCTGCTGAGAGCGTTCGAGAGAACAGAGAGTGTGAACGAGGAGGACAGGGTGACGCACACACGGCTTCTGGACGGGGTAATAATAATGTGAGCAGAAAATTAGCAAAGAGAGACAGGAAATCCCACGCGGCTATCATGGACCTTCTACAAACGCACAGCACATCAACATCATCTGACTCACAGCACTGAAAGGTCAGCTCCTTTACCCCTGATCTCCTGTCATGGAGGAGGTCCGGACCATGACAGGGCCTCCAACGGGAAAATCATTTTTAGATGTGATGATCCTCTGTAGCCATTTCAGATCACACCCTGCAAATCAAGCATTCTGCTTCAGAACATTCTTTAAAAGATTTTAACTTTAACTTATTTTTCAAGCACTTATTGTTGAAAATTCCCAAAATAGCAAATGCATGGTTCTGATTTATAGAGGCAACAAAAATGAGATCTAGAATACCTGGAAAAAGCTGTCTCATATCTCAGTGGTTGGTGCAGGACTTTCCTGGAACGGGCGTCAAAGAAGAAAGATGCTTTTAGGGTTCAGATAGTGAAGTTACAACATCTACCAGGAGATTAAATGGCCATGCTAACAAAAACGAATGCACGATCTAAAGGTGGGGTCACATTTTCATCTTCGAAATCCAGTCATTTCAATAGAAATCTATGTAATCCCATATTTAGCGTGAGGGCGAAAGATTTCCCAACGGGTTCAAATTAGTTTCTTGAATTTGCTGCATTGACCAATAGAAAGTTGCTTAGTTTGTGACTGTGAAAAAAAGAAGAAGAAAGTGACTGTGTGAGCTGTGCTTCATTCATTGCTACACTATTGACAATCGAGTGCATTAGTGCCTGGCCACTAGTGCTTTTTCTGCAACGCTGGTTCTGGAAGTATTTTTTTCCATTCATTTCTCCCACATGGATTCCCCCCATAAAAAAAGAAAGAAAAAAAAAAGTCATGGTTAAAGCATTTTTAGGCCAACCACCTACGATGACAATCACAACATTACAAAGCTTGATTTGAAGCAAAAAAGTGTTTGAAAATAGGATAAAAAGATGAAGGTACAAGACTGTGTACTTAACGGCTTTAGTGATATCAAGAGCTACAATCCCATGAAGCATTGCAAACAGCTCAATCGAATTAAAAAGGTTGGAGGACTATTGATCTACTAATTTAAAAATGTTGATTGTAAATATATACGTATATATTACGTTTATTTAAGTATTTTGAGAGTTTAGGGAAACTGACTCGATTAAGTCAATCGCGGTGCTTCATGAGAGTGGGCGGAGCTAACGAGATCTTTTGCTTGTTTCTCTGACTGGTGTAATTTTCTGTACAGCATCATGGGTAATGTAGTTTCACCACAAAATCAGCTGTTAAACAATTATTTTAGAAATGAGTTAATATAATACATACTGACAGCTTCAAAAGAAGCAAACACCATCCATTAACAACCTTGTAGCTCACAGTAGGGCTGACTTTAATTGTTTATAAATTATTGTTAAAATCATTTTCAACCCAACTGTTGCACTCTATTGACCAATGGGCGCACCTTTACACTGATTATACTTGATAAGGTGACAACTAATGTTGGAGAGCAGCTAAAAGTAGTGACAATTGTCCGGTAATGTGACAGTATTGCAGCTGTTTTTAAACTAGTGAAGGTTATTCAGTGATGAGTTACTTTTAGTGTGGTGAGACAAAATGCCACAAAATTAAAATGACAAAACAGTAAATTATATAATCAGTCAAATTTGTTAAACAAATATTGTCCCCCTAAGTAGTTTTGGTTAGCATCTTGTAAAGCAGCTCATTTTTTAAAATAATTGAAATTATGAGAGGGATAGTAAGATACAGTTTCAACATAACGGATAAATACTTAAATCAGCTCACAAAAGTAAAACCCAATTGCCAATTTGCATGTAAAAATAAGTTTGTTCAACCTGTGTATTCTTGTGTCTGTTTATTCAGTTGCAGAATTTTCTGTGAATGTTGTAAATCTATTCTTATGTAAATTGATTAGAGTTACATATAAGATTAAATTCAAAACAAACAATTTACACAATTTCATCAAAATTACATGAATGAGAAGTCTTTATAGCACAACTTAGTTTAACATTATGTGGTCATACCAGTATACAGTTCAAAAGTTTGGGGTAGGAAAGATTTTTGTTTGCAAAGAAATTAATACTTTTATTCAGTGAGGATGCAACAATTTAAACGTGAATGAAAAGTCTTTTGTAATATAATATTTTTCAACATTGATAAGAAATGTTTCTTGAACAGCAAATCAGCATATTAGAATGATTTCTGAAGGATCATGTGACACTGGAGAAAGAAAAACTTAATCGTCCAACAGAATGGTGACTTTATTTCAATGTCAAAAATTCAGTACATAGCACCCTTATCAGTGTGCACGTGATAAAAGATATGAAAATATTACAACTATAAGTGTGTTTGCAATGAAACAGCTTGTGACCTTTTTTAAAATAAACAAAAACACATTTGTAAAGTAAAACTTAAATTCAGCCAAGCTTTGGAGAATTACATGATGTTAGTGTACGCAATCTGTAGTGAACGATGACAGCAGAAATGACAATTATTGTTGAATGATTAACCCCAAACTGGTTAACGCTACTGTATATAGTTCTGTAAAAAGTTGCACTGTCATGTTAACTTGAATACATAGTAAGAAACAATGGCCAACCGCTTCAAAGAACACCATCTGTGGTTTGTTACGATATCTTGGCCCTCTCAAATGGCCACCGGGGTGTTTGTGTCTGGTATCTGCTGTGTACCATCTGAAACTCCCGTTTGCAGCCATTCATATCTGTCATTAAGAGGCAGAGAAAGCAGTTGGCAGTGCCCCGCCGGAGACCTGACACAATCCTGCTCAGACTCCACTAAGACCCCCAAACTCCTGCTAAATCCCTCTTCGGTTACAAAACACTCGTCCCCACCTCCCAAAATTCACTGCTCCCCTCATCTGGATGGTTGACTAGGACAACACTCCCGCCGCCTCTCAAGAGACGCAACAGACACGTGTTCAGAAATCGGATTAGCACCCAGCACAGGTCTGAATTGACAGAAGTGGCACTTTGAAGGCAAAAAGTGGCATTGGACGAGAAGGACACTTCTTAAACATGGAAGAAATGATTGGCCATTTGGAGATTACATGATTAACGTAATACTGAAGCAATAAAAAACATACTTTATGAATAAATATCAAATGCAGAAGGCACATGCAGTGAGGTTCATCTCGGATGTTCGGATCAGCTCTTCTTTACTTGTTCTTGGCCGCCAGCGGCTTGCGGCTGATCTTCTTTGATTTGTCGGCATTCTTTTTGGGCGCCTCGGGGTTGGCCTGCATGTGTCGCCCGTAAAGACTGCAAAACACAAACAGACATTGTTTGATCACACCTGTTTCGCTCGTAGGTTCTGCAAAAGTCTTGAATACAGAGTAGCGAGGAAGAGGAGTTATATTTTTAGTGTTAACCAGCGGAAAGAGGATTAATTGAGTCCAACACACTGACGGGTCCCCCACTGGGACACTGAACTCTCTGTGCTGTCCAACACCCCTCGGCTACAGCTGTGTATGGCACAGAGAGACAATTATCCGCAACCACCCTACACACAGAGCAGAGAGAGAGAGGAGGACATGTAGGGAGAGCAATTTCCAGTCCAGTGGTCCCTCTCTATTTCAGAAGCACTCAAAGGCTGGGTTCAGTGATACAAGGGAGAAGAGAAAGAGAGAGTAAAAAAACAGACTTGAAGTAAATGAGAGCGACAATGTTGTTTTTTTACAGAGGCAGGATTCATTGGCTCTGTACCAAAACCTGCTGGGCTGCTTTGCTCTACAATACCTACATAGGCAACATCCTGAGAGAAACCGATTTGGAACGCTTTGCCGAAGTCTCTCATGTCAATTTATGTAGCTGTCATCTTGGTGACGCCACCAGGCTGCTACATTTTAGGCAAACTAGTAAAGCTCCTATCAACTGGAATGGAGAAAGAGGAACAAAACAACAATGGCATCATAAATTTTGCTTCTTTTTCTAAAATCTCACACACACACACACAATTTATCAGGCTAAAAAAACAACAACATTGGACCCTTTAAATGAAAGGCATGGCTTCCAGATCTTGAAGTCAGCATGAGCAGGAAATATATATATATATATATATATATTATTTTGCGGAAATGCTCTTCCATATTATAGGGTCCTGTGTTCTTCAAAATGTTCTGCATTCTCCAGAATTAAGCAAGTCAGACAGGATTGAACTAATGTGATGTCATTTTGAACTAAATCAGGCCAAAACAAAGTTCGTTTGGAGTTCGTTTTGGGAGTTTCGAAACAGCTTGCTAAAGCGAACTTTCCAGAAAAGTTAGCTCCGGATGCTAAACACCTTCGTACCACCATCAGACGTCCGAGAATGAAAACATGAACACACTCCAGTTGCTTTACAGTAGAAAATGAAGTTGTACTTCTGATGAAACGAGACACTGACACTGTTTTTCATGTTTAATACTGTAAAGCTACTTGATTTTAAGCTATCTATTGAAAGTGATATAAATAAAGTCTGTACAGCAGTTCCACTGCTTCCGTTACCTCATTAATACTTCTCCCTGATTGGATGTTGACATAGTGGCTGGTAATTTCAGGGCTGACAGCTCTACACCAAGCACATCTGGACCATGATTATGACACTCCCAAGTGTAATTAAGAATACTATTTGAGTTTGAATTCTAATTGCAGTGCAGTGAAATGTCAAGCGGCAGCTCAGATTCATGACTAAAGTTCATATCAAATATTTACGAAGGACCACACACAGCCCGAGCGGAGAGAGAGCAGACGTTCTCAGCCCAGCTCAGCATTTGAGCCATTTTAATTACATTGCAAGAGGAAATCGCTAAAAATTCTTACTGTAAGCAGTCATTCAGCAGTTTTTTTTTATGCAAAGTGACCTACAGTATTATTAACCAATGCTTAGGACAGACCCCTGAAGTAAGGAGAACTGGAAATTATAGCTCAGATATCAATGACAAAGACAACAACGTTTACATCTTTATTCTTTAAAGTCAAACTGAGCGTCTTGATGAACCATATTTGAAGGGACAAGAATGCGTGTGGTTGTGATGACCAAATGACATCGACGTGAAACCTGGCACAATACATCTGAGCTACGACCGAGGGTCATCATCAGCAACAAAAAAAATTATTTTCCCATCACAAAGCAATCATATGGCTTAAGAAGACTTGAAATTGAATGTATAGACGTATGCAGTAGTCGTATAAACTACTTTTATAGTGTTTTTGGTCATTTTTGGAGCTAAGTGACTTCCTTCCTCGATTACCTACATTGTACAAAAAAAAGCAACCAGGACTACTAGAGGAAAGAAATTACACGAGATTCAGTAAATTACAGAATTTTTATTTTTAGGTGAAATATTTATTTGGTGACAGCTCATTTAATGCTGTTTACACATATTGAACATACAACCTACAAACTCAATTCTTTAACCAATACACTCCACTCCGAGAACAGAGAAAAGCAGCTTGTTTTCTCCCACTAAGTATGTACATGATCTGTTTTTGTCTTCTATAGTTGTGACTTGTCAGTGAGCACTCCTCTCATCAACAAGTCAGTCTCTCTTGTTCATCCGGTCTCTTTGTATCTCTCTTAAGCTCTAAGCTGCCTGTCCGACTGCAGAGTCCTGTCTGAGGTTCTTCCCTTGGGACCCTGAGGTTCCCGTTCTGCCCAGCCAGGCGCAGAGGCAAGAGCCCAGCAGGGAGGCGCGACTCAAACCCCTACGGACCCTCAGGGTTACAGAAAATCAGAGACCTCCAATACAGCTTTATATCTCACACATCGAATGGAAAAACACACACACGCTGTGTTTTCATGTTTTATGGGGACTTTCAATAGACTTAATGATATTTATACTGTACAAACTGTATATTCAATCCCCCTACCCATCACAGAAAACTTTCTGCATTTTTACATTTTCAAAAAACATCAGTATGATTTATAAACTGTTTTCCTCATGGGGACCAAAACATTTCCCCACAAAGACAAGGATTTCGGATATTGCCATCTTTGTGGGGACAAAATGTCCCCATAATGTAGGGTTTACCTGAACCACACACACACACACACACACACTTGTATATGTGGTTTAAGTGGACTCTCCATAGGCATAACTTTTTTATATATTATGTCCCCTTATACTTGGTGATCAAGATACAGGGAATGTGAAACCAAGAGGGACAATACACATAAATTAATACATCACACTGATGCAAATGTGCCATATTTAGCCGAGATGTCTAATTGTCATCTGTTGTCACATAATGGTGTCACTGTATTGCTAATGGCATGGAATCTATTCAGTGAAAAATAAAAAAAATAAATATTGAATATTAATTAAATTAAAAACATATAAAATAATGAAAAAGTAAAAGAAAATACAATAAATATAAAAAAAAAAAAAAAAAAAAAAAACAATCATTGACATGCATGTCCTTGTAAAATAACTAACAGACTGAAGGATTATGGGCTTCCATAAACAAACAAATCTGCATTCAAAATATGTAGATAAAAAAAACAGAAATAGATGCATTTTATATGTATTTTTGTTCTTTTTGCCATTTTAATTGATTAAACTTGTGGCAACTTAGTTCAATGTCGCACTGTGCATTAAACGTGTAGCCATGTTTCCAATGTTAACATATTTAATATGTATTTTAATTGAGTATTTTAAATGAAAAATTTGTAACTATCAGAACCAAATGACAAGGTCATTTACTGTCAGCTCAGTGACTTTAAAAGGGTTCATGTTTGACTTTTGATGTGAGCGCACAGGCAGAAGCTGAGAGCATGTTAGTGAGCTCATACGTCCATGTAAGAAAGAAAGTTGTGTGTATGTGCGTAGACTGCGAGCCGACTGAAGGAATCAGTGTTGACAGATGCACGTAGATGTTTGCGCTGGTGTCAGGGCTAAATTGGGCTGTTTTACAGGAGGCTGATATGCAGGGGTGTGTGATCTGAATCTGAAAGCCGTTCTCTCTCTGTCAGTGTCCCGCAGGCTTGACGGACCCTCTGCCAACGCTGAGAGGAACTCCCACCACATATAACACGATGTCTGAAGATCTGATCAACCCATGAAGGCTTCATAATGCTGTCATCAACTGACCAAAGACTGCCGCAGAATCCTGTCCAACAACCAAACTCTAATGTCAACTACTCATCTCAAAGCCTTTTTAAATGACTGATGTCTGATTCACAAATCATTATTTTGAATGAACTGGTCAAACTGATTACCAAAGCAATTAGAAATGACTCTACTGTCAACATGTGAGATGGCTGACAACACAAATGTAATCTATATGAACTTAATCAAAAACATAGAGATAAACCACGTGATAAAACATTTCTCTGGAATACGGCATTCTGCAGTCGATTTTGTATTTTGATTTTGACATTTTTACTGGTTTGTGTCTTGTCTCACTCTGCGGATTTACATAAAATAATTTTTTTAAAGGAAAAAAAAATAGTTGATTTTTTTTTTTTCTGGAAAGTACCATGTCATAATTTTGATAATTAACGGTCTACTATACATTTGATTATTTTTTAATCGTGTCTGTCGAATCATTTCATGAAAACGACCAGCTGTACTATATGTATGCCATAATCAATTAAAAAAATTATTTTATGCCAAAAATGAAAGGAAAAAAATGCAATGATCTCTTAACACTTTTGAGTATTGATTCAAATGAAAAATGAATCAGTGAATCAAAATGAACCATTCAAACAAACCAATTTGCTACATATAATTGAACTTCCCAGTACTCCTCAGCATCTAAAACCAATTCAAATCTTTTTTATTTGAGACAATAATGACAATTGGTATCAGATAAAAAAGAGAGGGGGGAATGATAGCAGGAGTGTTGTAGCATGTTGCATCAGCTGGAGAGAAAACAAAGATATTGCCTGATAAATGCAAAGCTAATTTCGCAACTGCATCTTTAAAAGGGAAACTGTCATATAAAGCTGTGATTTCACTCTTTATATCTTCAAATAACAGCATAACTGTAGTCAGGTAAGGATGGGAAAATCTGGCCCTGGTCTAAGAAAACATGTTACCACAGCAGCATTGCAGTGCTGAGCAGCTACAGAGTAAACACACAGATTTATTCCCCATTTATCTGCTTTCCTCATCATTTACAGCCAATTAAAAGTGGACCGGGACAGCAAAATCTACAGAAGCTGCTCCCAGACGCAGCCAGAGACTGTCTTTTTCTTGCGAGTGTTCCAGTTCCACATGGGATAATTAATCTCAGTTACAGTCAAGAGTGTCTAACACAGTCAGGGTGGCCGGTCATAAGTGTGTGTGTGTGTGTGTCAGAGACGGTGTTTTTCACAGAGTGGCTTCCAAAGCATGTTCAGGTGTGTCAGAGGTGAGAGGGAATGAATTAATGATAAATGTGTGGCTGACTTCTGGATCATTGATCGGTCATTGAGGTTGGAGGTAATTTGTAAATGACGTTCCGGCTGCCATTGCATTACACAAGATCTGAGATTAGAGAATGAGATCAGGTAAACAAGCCTCAAACTCAAAGATAACAAAACAGCAGGCAAACAGGGTCTAACTGAAATGGCTTGAACACGAGCTGTAAATGCCACACCTGCAGCTTTTTTTATTTGTGATAACACAATGAAACAAGGCAAATTGTGTGGACATACTTTTAGGCCAGGCTGTAATACAAAAAATATATATGAACACATGCAAAAACAAGAGACTGTATGCTTTTTGTTTTTCTATCCTTTTTCTTTTGCATAGTACAATAAAACCAGTAGCTGTAGTTTGCCTTTTTTGCCAAATAAACTTCCCTCGTATTTAAAATATTCATATTTTAGCCACGACTGACTGACTGTATGTAATGTATGTATTTACAGTATGTATGCATGTACATACATTTGTGTGGGTGTATATACATATATATATGCTTGCATGTATGCATTTAAGATATGTATTATATAATTTATACACATTATATACAAACATTTCACACACACACACACACAGTAGATAATGCACTTATATTATGTATACTAGCATATATAATTTATATATTACAATCGAATATAATAAATATACATTTAAATGATCTACGATTTAAGCACAATTTTACATTAGTTGTACATTTTAGTATAAAACCAATGCAAACCTAAATCTCAAATGAACCAATTTGCTAAAATTGATCAGACTTTTCCGATTCATTTACGTTATCAGTTCAAACAAAACAATACACTAAAGCAAATCAGACTTTCTGATTTATTAAATTAAACTGTCCCGATCCAAAGCTAAATTTATTCATTTACTCTCCAACACTGATACTCTGCAACTAAAGAGCAGGGTTGTGGGGGAACAGTGTGAAAAGTGTTTAAAAAAAAAAGTACTTCTAAAAGATGTCAAGAGAGAAAGAGAGAGAGAAGGATGAGGAAGCACATCATGGCGCACTCATTTCTTGTACCCATAACTACGGTTTAACACAAAGAACCTTGCTGCTAAACTTCTTTCAGCACAAATACACAATCACTAGACTCGTCTCAGTATAAAACACTATCTGCCCTGACAGGACCAACGGAAATCCATGCACTAGCTAAATGAGAGTAAATGACAATAATGAAGACGGATGGCAAACGAGCGGCTCATAACTGATCTCTCCCCTGACGCCCACATTATCAACAAGATCTGCAGGACCGAGCAACCCCATTACTGCACAGGACATGAGACAGCCAATCACAGCAGGCTTCTAGACCCGGTTTGTATACGTACAGTCATGCTACATGAGATCATCTACAAGATGAATGTTTTATGAAACATTCATTATTCGGCTGAGAGTCACCCAGCACACACTAAGCCGGTGTGAACAGTAAACAGAAAGTCTGTGCTGAGTTCGGGCTGTTAACGTGGCCTTTTATTGATAAACTCTAGTAGGAGTTCCTGCCTGAGTTCAAACTAATGAGGAGTGATGGAACTGCTCTCAACCTTTAAAACCTCCAGAACCAAGAGACGAAGAACACAAATACAGACTATGCGGAACACACACACTCAGACTGAACTAATCTCTTCAATTAGTCATGGCACTGTTGGTTTATAGTAGGCATCCCAATGAAAGCGTATTAGGAGGATCAAATGAGCTTCACTGTGTACTGAAAAAAAAATGAAAGAGTAAAATTTACTTACTTTACTTTGCAAGTAAATGTTACATATGGAATTAATTCAAATGAACTTACTTAAGAAAATAAGTAACTAACTTGGCCAGTTAAAGTTTAAGTCATTTTCTACTTAAAGTTTACTTTGCATTACTTATTTCAAGTAAATAAATAAAGTAAGCCTTTTTTAAAAGATTTAAGCAATTTAATTAATAGTAAAATTCCATGAAATTGAATAATACTTTGTATTTTAATTGAATAAATGATTAAGGATTATTCAATTATTCAATTAAAATACATAAGGATTATTCAGTTCAATGGAATTTTACTATAAATTAAATTGCATTAATCTTAATAATCTTAATCAAATAAAATATCTTAACATATTTTTTGAGTGTATACATCATAGAAGTAATGTGGTACCAACCCGTACCACCGACGTCAATACTTGGTACGCAATACACAATAACAGTAACATTCGTTAGATCATTTGAGTATGAATGTGTCATTTTGAGTAGAAAATTAACTCCAGATGTCACAAAACAGCAAGTTACTAAACCTAACAACAAAATCAATGATAATACAGTGTAAATACAACTGGAAAACAGTGAAAAATGCAACCTTATTAATTATGCATGCCTCAGTGCATGATGAAACACCAGTATTAGAAAGTTGAAATTTTACAATGTTGATATTAACTGCAATGAATCAGATTTTCTGATTCATTTATAAACCAATTGAACAAGCCAATTTACCGAAAAAGGACAGCTTATTTAATTAACATAAACCGCATTAATGAACAGATTCACTAAAACGAACTAGTCTTTCCAAACTATTCACATAATTCAAATAAACTGATTCACACAAAATAACTAGTTTCCAACTATTTAAATGAACAAACCGATTCACTATACAATCAATCAGGCGTTTCTTGGTTTAATAACATAAATAAACCCTTTGAGGGAGAGAAAAAACTACTCAGATTCTTTCCACATTTAGTTAATTACTCTCCTCCAACACTTCTGCAACTGAAGGGTTATGAGAGATTATAGTCATTGAAATGTGTGTGAGTAAATGTTCTTTTAAGGATGTAGGGAGGACAAGACAGAAAGAGAGAATATGGAGGAAAATTACTGGCAAAAGTAATCTAAATGTAAAAATTGGAGAAATGAGCATTCACAATTCAATTTTTAATAGCAGCCGTAGATCTATCCAATATCTATAGCTAGTCGTGATCTATCTACAGGTAAACAACTGCTGAGAGAACTCGTGTTGATGACACAATCAAACAAAGAGAGATTCAGAAGATAATACCAACCAGTAACACACCTTGTTGTGTGCTAACTCAACACGAAGCTAACACAAACACCGCTAACACAAAAAGTCCACGCTGACTCTTTTCCTCTTTAAACTGCAGGAGTGGAAGGGGCATTATGGAAAGGCTGGTGTCAATTCTTTTGCAGCAGGGCTCGGCCTGAGGAAGCAGCAATGCATGAATATAATTAGAGAGAATATGGAAAGAAAGAGTCTGTCTGTGGAAACATGTACAGTGGATTTAACTTACAGAAACTCATCGCATTAGTGTTCAGAACTCCCTACCGACCTTTCTTCCATATTCAAACTAACTGAAATTGAGATTTTAGAGATACATTTCAGTGAATAATAGCTCAAATGTTGCTCTGTTTCTCACACAAAGCAATTGTAAGGCATTTGCAGTGTGTCATATGGATCCCCATTCACAAAAACAATTGACAAATTCTTTACGTCTTCATAAAATATTTTTAAGCGCAGTCCCTATCAACAGCTTTGCACAGAAACAAATAAAAAAAGTCACTGTACAAACCTTGAAGCCACTTTATTTTCTATTGCAGTTTCACTAATACAGATAGTAACCCTCATAATCAGTCCATCTCCAGAGTATATCAGTATTGATATCATATTTAATCCTGTTATGCAAACTGATCTTTTACATCACATTACTGGCACTATGCTGTCATGTTCTCTGTTTGTACTCGGAGTAAATTATCAGCGCTCTCAGCAGTTAATCTCATCAATAAAATTACTGACGAAAAGTCAGCTGACAACTTTTTTTTAAAATAAACAATGAGACGAAAATGAATGAACTTTTTTTTTTTTGTGCCTTGGCCACTAACTGACATAAATTAAGTTGAATTTGAAGTACTGAAAATATTAAAATTGTTATATAAATATAAATTTATAGCAAAATTGATCTGAAAACATAAAAAAAACTGTTATTTTAGTATTATTTATACACTATTACAGCGAGTTATATGAGGCAGGTATATACAAAATAAAAAAATTATATTACAACTTAGATTTGTGCAAACAATTAAGTGAATGATATAAGTGCTAGTCAGTGTCAAAAATTATGAAACTTCCAAAAAAGCAGCAAACACTTCAGCACAATGCTCAAAGTTTGCAAGTGGTTTTGTTTCATTTCGTTTATGTTGACAAATCTTTAATTTGTTTGTTACAATTCCTTTTGGAAATGACTAACAACTAAAATGTTATTATTGTTGACTAAAATATGCCATTACATTGCATTATATAATAAAAATGATATGCTATTTCAGAGAAAATGAATGAAATAACAAATCATATTAAAGAAAATTAAAATCACAGTCAAACACTGAACATGTGGCTTTTGACCCAATCTGTCTCAGAACAAGGTGTTTCTGTGTCTTTTTATCAAAAACACACATGCAACAATTCCTGATCTGCGACCTTTCCTTCCCGCTGACTCATCCCACTGGTCCACGAGCGGATAGATGCGGGACTTCCTATATGTGTGCATGTCAGGGTCTGTGCCGCTGGGAAGTTAATTGTGCTTGGTTTTTCAGTCAGCCCTGGACAGCTGTGAAGAGAGCTGTGGCGGTTGTACCGCGGTCAACAAGCGTTTAGATATAGCGATGAATAAAAGATGGCGGGAAGACGGCTTTATATGTTAATGCATTATGAGCACGAAGAGTCTCCCCAATGCTGTCAGTCAGATATAAGATCCTTCTGTCAGGTTAACAAGCCACCCCATGAAATATGCATGACAGGTTACCCCCCTCCTCCTCCACCCGCAGTTCATGCTACGACCAAACCTACTGACAGAAGAGCAGGAAACGAGAGGAGGGTTAGGACTCATTGTCAACAGTTTTAATTCCAGACATCTGCGTGAATTCAAGATAAATGACTAGAATATTCGACAAAACGTCAGCACTCAAGAAGCAACATATCTCATGATCTTAACGGCCATCAAATGGAACATCGCTTACAACAAAACTATAAAATAATATCCTAAAACCAGGGGTGGATCTGGGAAGAAAAATCGAGCTCAGCAAATGAGCTTGGCTCAAGAATATTAAATTAAGTGTGGTGACGTTTGCCCACTAGTTCTACCTGATTTGTTCAGTAGGTATACCTGATTTGCCAAAAAGCTCAGCAAAGTTTGGTAATATTATATATACACATTTACATATATACTAGAGATATGTCCGAAGCCTAATTCTGAATTCGGAAAGGCGCAGAAAATGAATAACGTATTTTAAGGAGGCTATAAATGGACATGGTTAGGCTTGCTGCGGTGGCTGGTTACATCACGTGATAAATAAAATCTTATGTAATATAAAGATAGTGAGGACAGATGACAGGACGATGTCGGAGAATTTGGTCCAATTTGGTGAATTGATAAATATCTTATCTTGTAAAATGTGTGATCATGTACACTTGCACAGAGTATGCATGACCGCAAAGTGGAAATCAAAGTGAAAAAGCGATTTCAATAACCTGCATATTGATAGCAGCTCCCTGATGCAATATAATTACCCAACTATATAGAACACAAAAGCATTGAAATAAATTTTTTCCTCTCATATCATAATTTTTCCCATCCCTGTGTCCCTTTAGGGTCTCTGTAGAATGCGTAATTTCCAAAAGAGTATTCGGCTTCGGGTACATCCGTAATATATACAGATAAAGCCAAAATTTACATTTATATTCAGAAATGTTTTTTTTTTATATGCTAGTTTTTAGAAATCACAATGTCTTGTCTTCCTCCCACTTTATTTTATAAATTTTTCTATTTTTTAATTTAAAATAAAAAAGTGAATATTTTTGCAGGCCAAGTACAATTTTGAACCTAACAAAATTCTTAGCATTGAGCCCGCCAATGAGCCAAAGCCAAATGTTGGTTTCAATGGTTCTGATGATTTTACATATTAGATTAAAATACAATTCTAATGTACAATACTGGTCAATACATACTGAACAAAAAAACATTAATATTGGCCAAGTGGGATAGATATATTGTGCGCACCCACTTAAAATAGATGGAGTATGCCAGGATAAATTGTTACGCCCCTGCCAATTAAAAATGAAAGAAGCCTGGATGTGTCTGTCTTCTGCTGTTTCAACATACTGGTATTTCGAAACCCTGGATCAGTGATCTTAAATGAGAAAATGTCCATCAGGAGTGAAAACTGGATGAGGTGAGGAATGGTGAAGAAAGAGGGACAGAGGTGTGAGTATTGTGATTTCTAAGCTGAAGGACATCTAGGCAGGTGAGAATGAAACTGTTGAACCGTGGACACACACCTACTGAGAATTACACACCGTTAACACTTGTCTAATGTGAGACAACCTACTTGTCTCTCTCTCGAGCACATTCGCAAGCCTGGTACATAAACAAACACACAGGATCTTAATGTTTGTGCACTGTTTGAATATAATGTATAATAATGCAATGGGGGAATATTTGTGGGTCCAGATAGTGCCAAATGTTTTATGTTACAAGTAAAAAGTGGCTTACATTATTTGAAATATTTCTAGTCAGTGACAGAGTGCAAGCATGTTTGTCTAAAATAATTGTATTTTCAGCTTCAGAATCATGAATATTTTTATTCTGGTGTCACCATTGTCCTGTGCATTGGGTTACCAGCACCAAGTCCAAGCCTATTCATTTACACCTACAATGTAATACCAAATTATGCATTTTAATCAACAGTACATTTTTTGTTAACCTTTTACCATATGTCTTGGAGTATCACAATAATATCGTATCGTGAGTTCAGTATCATGATATACTATAAATCGAATCGTGACTTGAGGGTATCGTTACACCCCTAGTTTTTAATGCTTTTTTCTTGACTTGACCATGTAAAGCCTCCCAATGATACATACATTAGGTAAACATGATGAAGTTCATGGATCAACCCTGGTGGGCTTCAAACCTGCAACCTTTGAGTCCCCAGCCCAGATCTTTCACCACAATGCTACACTACCCTTCTGGATGTCGCTCCTCTCGAAGATCTCCTCTCTAAAACTTGAGGAGTAATTCTGACTAAATGGCACAACAAAAGTACAAAAGATAACTACAGAAAGATAAATGGTGCTCAAAACTGCTTAGACTCAGATATCGGACTCAAAAATCAAACGCATACGGCAGTTTTGACGACTGCTTGACACAAAATGGATGACAGCTTCAGACTGCATTGATTCACTAAAAAATTCCCATTTATCAAACCGAATCTGCAATGTCAGCCCTCAGCGACCTTCAAACCTTGTGGACTTCGATACAAAGCAGCGTAGAGAAAGTGTCCGACGCTAAAGCGAAATATTGAGTTTCGCAAAACACAAGCGCATTAGAACGGATGATATGCAGTCAACATATCGAAACTATTCAAAACATTAAGCAGCGGTATCTGATTATTACGCAGACATGCACACACGCGCGGTCATGGTGTCAGCACACACTGAGATGCGTGGTGGTTCTGACTGTGCCCGTGGGGGAAGATCAGTTCCGGTAAGTGGGTTACGACGGTCCTCTCCAGACAGCGGCACAGCGGCACAGCTAAATGATCAAACAGAGGGGGATTTGCCTCTCCTGTTCAGGGGGATTGGTAAGTGGAACAGGGCCATGAAGATACACTACAATTAGTCTGGAAACTTCCTTCCACGAGGTCAAAGGGATTACATCAGGTTGTGACAGGTTTGATCCATATTTGTTTAGAAACATTCGATTAAAATAATGCAATTGCATTTACTTTCATATAATAAGGAAACATACATAGTGTATATTATACACTAATATAACTATAAAAACATACTACATATACATATATGATGCTATATTAATATAAAATATATACTAGAAACATATGTTCAGTTTTAATATATTTTTATATTTTTATAATGTAATTATATATATATATATATATATATATATATATATGCACACTAGATATGTTGCTATTGCTATTATATAAAATAATAACTATTAATAAATAATAAATATTAAAAGAATTCTAAAAATGAATGTTTCTCCACATTTTTTGGGGTTCCTCTAGTAGATTGAGAGCAAAAAGCTGCGATGTATGGCCAGTGCTGTTGTCTCCTGATGCAAAAAGTTTCAAACTAATGCAAATAAATCGTATTTTTGCAGAATATTTTGTAGTATGTAAAGGAATGAGAGAGACAATGAAAGAGACAGAGAGCGACAAGACTTTTAGGGTAACGCCTCGAGCTTTCATTTTAATTAGTTTGATTGTGCATTAAATCATCAGATCCTGAAATAATAAGAGAACTGCACCTTTCCTCTCTTTCATCACCATCCTAAGGGTTGTTCCAGAAAAATATGTGCCACAATAAAACTGGCCTGTATAGAGGAACTAAATTTATACTTTGCATTTAGCAAGACATTTCAGGACATTTCTCTTAGTTAAAGACCCAGCGAGTCTGTCTGAATCAGGTCTGCTGATGTGCGTTTGATCTAATACGAGTTCCACGACTAGCATTGTGTTTTTACAGACTGGAGTTGTAGCATCCGATGCATCAAGAGCTGAACAGGGTAAGCTGGCCTTTAGGCTATTGAAATGAACACTGGCACATCTGACTGCGGGCTGAGCAATACATCAAGCAAACACCCCAATGATTCTTTAGTGAATGATGCAGGTGTTGAAGAGTTTTTAAGCCTGGAGGTAGGCGAGATGATCAGTCTCGGTCACTACTTTTAGGGGCCAAACCTTCAACCTTTGTGCAAGCAGCTAGGAGTAGGATCCCTAACCATCGAGATACTATCTCTTCTGGTCACTCAGATTCAAAGCACATGCTCCTGGATGTTTGACAGCACAGAGGGATGGAGAGATTCACTTACTACTTGTAGGTCTCTGAGCGGATGTACTCAAAGACATGAGAGATGCCCAACTGGAACTGGTCTGCTATGGGAATCACCCAGGAGTTATTCTCAGCCTTAAACACCTGCTTTGGGCCTGTCAGGTCCAGGTTACCTACAGACAGACAGAGAGAGAGGAGGAGGAGAAATTATTTACCAAAGGGGAAAGTGAGAGGGAAGGTAAAAATTAAACAAGGAAAGGAGACTAGACAAGAAAAGAGAAGATACACGAAGAGATAAGACAATAAGATGCAATATGATGGTGTGATGGAAAAATGAGGAGAGATGAGTAAAGAAAGAAAAAAATATAAAAGACCTGACCAGACAAAATAAAAAAGAAGCAACAAAAAAACAAAAAAGATGAGAAAAGAGACTCAAGGAAGACACAATATGAGGTAAGACATGAAGAGATCAGATGAGATGAGATTAAAAGAAACAAGACAAAAAAGAAACGAGGATACAGGATGGGATATAATGAAAAAGAGAAAAAAATAGGTGCATTCCATTCGACCATAAGTGGACTGTGAAGTGGACCATCTTAAGTGAGATTACAATCCGCTGGGAGCGAACATGTTCAGGTCGGAGGGCACTGCGAACGGCATACGGAAAAAGGGAACATCGATACACCACAGGAAGTGGAGAGCGAATATAACCCAACTGTCGGTTGGAAGATGTGGAGTTTTTCAACAGCTCTGCAATAGAGGAGTTTACGCATGGTTTTTGAGTATTTATAAATATTTTGTTGTTATACAAACTAGAATATTTATGAATGTTTATGGCAATTAAATTTACAAGTAGTCCATGTAATAAACATGTTTAAATTATATTTATTAGATACGTAATGTTTGTTTTAGATATGTATATTATATGATACTGATATGATGCATTTTCAAGTAAAATATATTAGAATATTTATGTTATATCATAATCTGCGCGACCCAGTCGTTGCCTTTCTTTGATGATGATGTAGGGAGTTCCAAATGAGCGATTATTGTCAGCGAAGGACACTTCAATGGATATCCCCTGCTCAGGGAGCAGGCAGCAGTGAACACTGCATAGGGACCCTGTCGAATGGAAGGCAGCTAATGAGTCAAAACAAGAAGAAAAGAGAAGCGACCCAATGAGATGAGATGAAATTAGATGAGAGAAAAGAATCAAGACAAAGCAAAAAATGAGAAGACATGACATTAAAACATGACACCAGACAAAAAAAAACCTACAAAACAGAAATGTGACATAAGAGAGAAGAGACCAGATGAAACTAGATGAGAGAGAAGAGAAAATGACAAACATGAAAGAGATAAGAGAAGTTATGAGAAAGAGACAAGAAAAAAGGGGAATGAGATGACACGAGACAGGACAAGATGAAAAGAGGAGATGAGACAAGATGAGATGAGACGAGAGGAGAAGAGATGAGACAAAGAGGAAAGGGGAGGAAATGGGACAAGAGGAGAGGAGACTAGATGAGACAAGATGAGATGAGACGAGAGGAGAAGAGATGAGACAAAGAGGAAAGGGGAGGAAATGGGACAAGAGGAGAGGAGACTAGATGAGACAAGATGAGATGAGACGAGAGGAGAAGAGATGAGACAAAGAGGAAAGGGGAGGAAATGGGACAAGAGGAGAGGAGACTAGATGAGACAAGATGAGATGAGACGAGAGGAGAAGAGATGAGACAAAGAGGAAAGGGGAGGAAATGGGACAAGAGGAGAGGAGACTAGATGAGACAAGATGAGATGAGACGAGAGGAGAAGAGATGAGACAAAGAGGAAAGGGGAGGAAATGGGACAAGAGGAGAGGAGACTAGATGAGACGAGAGGAGAAGAGATGAGACAAAGAGGAAAGGGGAGGAAATGGGACAAGAGGAGAGGAGACTAGATGAGACAAGAGGAGAGGAGACTAGATGAGACAAGACAAGAGGAGAGGAGATAAGAGGAGACGATACGAGACGAGATGAAAGAAAAGAAGAAACCAGATAAAACAAGATGAAAAAAAAATTCATCTTCATCTTCAATTCATCAAAGGGATGAGACAAGAAGAGACATGACAAGAGGACCAGAAGTGAAGAGAAGATAGGAGTAGAAAAGAGACGAGATGAGACGTGAAGACACAAGACCAACAAAGAACCGGTTCACAGTGTGCCGATGGAACAGTACAGGTCAAAGTGCTAATGTGGCTCATCTCAGCTCACAAGGGGGATAATTGAATGGTTTCTGATTAGCAAGTGTTCAGCGGGTTGAAATTAAACCTGGAACCCGACACACAATGCCACACCTCACAAACGCAGTCAGAAAAGACCGTTAGTGTAAATCAGCCTTGAACCTAAAAAACCTAGACGACAGTCCTATATGTCCAACTATTTCAGATCTCATTGGTCGAGCAGACGTCTACTGGTCCAGGTTCAATTTCCACCCTCCTCTTCCTCTTTTCATTCCAACATTTTAAACAGTTTGAAGCATCAGCTTTACACATGAGATGTTCTGAATGGTAAAGACTGTCTATCTGTCCTCTTTGCACACCCTCATTCACATCCCTCACTTTTTCTCCTCTCCTTTTCCTTTCCTGCTCTTGGCATGTGCGCTTGGTTGCTCCTTGTTAGTTGTGCTCTCCTCTCACACACACATACACACATCTTAACGAGGCTGGTCTGTGGAGTGGGATTACAGGGACATGACAGAGGGGTCCTAATAAGCTACACACAGGAAGAGTCTCCCCTACAGAGTGCACAGGACAAAGATCTGCTGACCAGAGCGTTCACACACACCTAGGCCGGCAATAAACAACTGCCAATTGCTAAAACACTACATAAGTCATAAAACAAAAATGTTAAAACAATCTGAGCGCTGTTTGCCTGTGCAGAACTCTCAGTCATGTGCTAGTGGGGTGGTTGAGGGTGTTGCTTTGCACTGGCAAAGGAGTTGTGAGTGGTTTTTGAAGTGTTGCAGCTCAAAAATATTTTTTAAACTCTCAGTTATGAGACTAGTGAGTGGTTGAGGGTGTTGGCATGGAGTTGCTAGCATCAATTTAGCTATTTGTAGCTTGTTTCAAACACATACACCTCACAAATTTAAGCCAACAATGGCCAATTCTTTAAATGTTTAAAAAATAATTGCGAACTTGTAAGCCGCTTCGTCTACTTACCCTTTACACGACTTTTATATGACACTTAAGGCGAGTACTGACATAATGCTGGAATACCGGTACACTAGAATCATAAATTAAACTGGTGGAATGGAACAAGACAGGTGGAAAAACTACTGTCAAAAGGGCAGTTGGTGTGTGTGTGTGTGTGTGTGTGTGTGTGTGTGTGTGTGTGTGTGTGTGTGTGGAGGCTTTCCCAAAGTGAAGTCACTCAGGTAGAGAGCAGTTCGACCTACGTTGACCCCAGCAGTACCACTCTGAGGTGCGATCCAACTCAGAGCTCCCATCCAATCACATCAGAGATGACAGATCTGCAGCCAATTAGAATGCACAGGAGGGTGACCACCTGGTTATTGCTCTGTTATTGCTCAGGACAGTATATGTGGTTTTGTGGGGTATTTTATTGTGGTATTGTAATTTCAGGGAAGAAAAAACAATTTAAATGTGGGACAGTTTATGTCTTGCACAATGCAGGACAAAGCTCACAATGTCTTGACTGTCCAGCATGGTCAGAAATACACAGCTGTGTCTGGAAGTGTAAGTGTGGATGTTTTATTGGTTGAGGAGGGTGTGTATTAGTTTGCATTCCTATCCATCAGCCACAACACTCCAGTTTTAAGGCCTGGCTTTGATTGGTTGATAGGAATATATAAAGGATGTTGGTCCAGGAACATATGTTACGCTCATGGACATGTTCATCTCTTACCAAGTTCAGGAGGCAGTACAGTGAGTCTGTTTCCCTGAATGTGAAGTTCCTTCAGCTGAGCCAGATCCCCAATCTCTTTGGGTAGAGAGATGAGGTCATTGTCCCTCAAACTCAACTGAAAAAAAAAGAGAAAGTGGGGAATTAGAGAGCAGCAGCAAAGAAAGGGACAAAAGGTTTATAATTTACCTTATTTGCTTTCTTAATAAATGTCCCTGGTCTTACAGAGCATGAATTATATATATATATATATATATATATATATATATATATATATATATATATATATATATATAGCTGTACTTTTAAAACAGGCTATATGTTTCTGGTGCAATGTCTTCTTGTCCCATATACTTCCACTGTAAATGCATTACTGTACATTGCTATAAACTGCAGGACAAGTCAAAATTATTCTCTGTGGTAACAGCATGTCACATGAGTGCACCATTTAATATACTAACACTTTTATCATAAAAATCATGGGTGTAATTACACCCATATTTTAACGCAACACCAAACCAAAAGAGTTGAATTTTGTTTTTAAGTTTAAAGTTGTAATTATTAGCTGCTTTAAGTGATTGTGACCCTGCATTGAGTCTGATCCTAGCAAGCACAGGGGTGAAGATCAGCCTCTAAATCACCTCTCACCACGTCTGATAAAGAACACACACTGCGGAGAATAAATCCAACACACACGGCACAGAGCACCGCCACAAAAGCAATTGATTTCAGAGGGAATTTAGATAAATTACTCACTATCTGTAGCTTGGCCAGCTTGCCGATGTCTGGGGGCAAAATCTCAAAATCGTTGTCACTGAGATAGAGCGCCCGCAGGGTGGCTGAAATGAGAGAGAGAAGTGTGTGTATGTTAGAGGAGTATTGCAAACACTGATCAATAGAAATGGTCATCTCTGATTGATACAGCATGGGTACAACCTTACACCCAAGTACACACACAATATCAACAGATCGACCAAAAGCATCAAATATACACTGCAAATGTTCAGAAAAGGAATAACCAATTAAATTGACATGTAAATAATTTTCTGAACAAAAATCATTTTAAAATCCTACACAAATAAGGCCACAACTAACAAGTAGTTTTATAATCTATTTCTGATATTTTTTTAAAGTATTTTTTTATTATTAGTGGCCCCACCCCCTTCCTGACCATCCGATGTTAAAACAACAGCATCACAATCATATCTATTTCAACTTATTTTAGAAGTCAGTGTCAATATCACAGCCAATCTCCAAACAGCACTTATAAATAGCGGTTTGGGAGTGTGTGTGTGTGTGTGTGTGTGTGTGTGTGTGTGTGTGTGTGTGTGTGTGTGTGTGTGTGTGTGTGTGTGTGTGTGTGTGTGTGTGTGTGTGTGTGTGTGTCTTAGAGATCAGAGACCTTGATTAATGTTAAGATGGTGCTTTCATTATGTGGCTGCCATTAAAATAACAGGTTATTAGAGCCCATCACTGCTCATCAGTATCCTCTGACGGGACCAGCTGATTGGACTGATGAGGATTAGATGATGAAGTTAACAGTTATTTTGTTAGCATATTGTTAGTAGGTAGTCTGGTCCTCATTGTAGCTTATTCTGGAAAAGAACTACCCAAATTGACAGGAACCCGTGTTATTTTAGCAAGCAACCACAATTCTTTCTCGTTTAAGTGACTCTGAAATCAATAATCTCACAAAAATAATCGAGAATGCAAGTGGAATTTACATAAAACCTGTTGACATTGTAGTCAAAAAAGGTAATTTTGGTCAAAAAGAAAAGGTCATCAAATGAAATAAAGTAATTAATTTCACTTGATGACCATTTTGGTGATACCATTTTCTTTCCTTATAACTTAATGGGGAAAGACTGAAATCTCCAACACTGTCAACATTGTTTTTTATATCTATAAGCATTAGTCAAATTTTATCATAAATGAATATCATAAATGTTGCTTCTTTTGATTAAATCACACAAAAAAATTGTGAATTTAAAATTCCCTGATATACTTCAAGCTCAATCAAGAAACGAACTGGTGTGACGTAATTGTGAACAAAATAGGTGTGGTCTGAGGTCTGAAATCTTCTTCGGTTAATTTCTTCTGTTCAATCCATCGAGGTCAGACAGCAGTGAGTTTCGCTAACAGTATACTACTGGTCACGCATTTTGAACTTCTTTTCAGCCCTTAGCGAAGAACGAAAAAGAACTTCACCATGAGTATATCAGGGCCTTAAAGTGATAGTTCACCCTAAAATGAAAGTCATAATTTACTCACCCTGGTGTTTTTCTAATCCCATATGACCTTCTTTCATTTACGGACCACAAAATACGAATAAAAAAATAATAATTCCCGCTCACAATTGTCCATATAATGGGAGTGAATAGAAATAAAAAAATAATGACTTAATTTTAATTTAAGGGTATACTATCTCTTAAAAAAAAGTTGCATTTCCCAGTTAGGTTTAAAGGCAAACAAAATAAAAGCCGGTGCAGTGTGCACTTACACAGGTTTTTTAAAACAAAGTTGTAAACTGACACTTGTAAATTGCCAGCCATTTCTACATTTCTTTTTATTTTAGTTTGGAATATGCATCAAGTAGTCTATAAACAGTCAGTCTTTTGATATAAATTAGTAAGATTGATGCAGGTTAAACTGCTAATACATTGTGTGTGTTGCAGACTTACTGAGGTAAAAGAAATTTCCGGGCAATGAGGACTCGTTCAGATTGTTGTACGTCAGATCCAGAACCTCCAGCGCCGGAAGAGATCCGAACCCTCGTGGAAGAGTGCTCAACCTGTTCATCCTACACATGAAAACCATAAAATGCCATTTTAACCCAATCATCAGCTTAAAAAAAAACAGACACTGCACGTCCACAAGCAGATACACACTTATAAACCACCCGTCAATTCTTGACACAGGGGATCCCATTGAAAATCCTTAGCCGACCTACTCGAAGACAAGAGACAGAGACATGCAGTGCGCACAGATCCATCTCACTGATTTTGATTGATATTTCAGATTTATAACACAACTCAACAGATCTTCTCACATTTATAACCAAAAGTCTGAGATCACTAGTGAAAGTGTGAAACCACTTACATTTTTAATTTTACTCATTTTATACAACATTTTCAATTACCAATTATATTATCAGCATAACAATTTGAGTTAAAAAAAACTGGACATGAGAAAATTACAGATTTAAGAAGGTCTTTGTTTTTCATCTGTCCCCCTTTTGCATTAATGACTGAAATGTCTTGTTGATTTTATGTCATAAACCTTTTTTGTTTTTAATAGGTCAAATTCCTAAAACTTTTTTATTATTTTGTTTAAAGATTTAAATTACACTACCATTCAAAAGTTCGGGGTCAGAATTATTTTAAAATAAATTAATACTTTTATTCAGCAAGTAGTATGCATAAAATTGATCAAAAGTGACAGTAAAGACATTTATACTTTTGCAAAAGATTTCTATTTCAAATAAACGCTGTTCTCTTGAACTATCTATTTATCAAAGAATCCTGAAAAGATGATAATAATCAGAATCAGAATCAAATCAACAAATTAGAATGATTTCTGAAGGACCATGTGACTGAAGACGGGAGTAATGAATTTGCTAACTCAGGAATAAATTATATTTTTTAAATATATTCAAATTGAAAGCATTTTTTTATCATTGTAAAAATACTTCACAATATTACTGTATTTTTTATCAAATAAATGCATCCTTGGTGAGTATAAGAGACTTATTTCAAAATCAACACTTGAACAGTAGCGTATATGTGACATTTAGACACCACTTTTTATATATACATAAAAACTCAAGGTATTTCTTAATGAAAGTTGAATGTTCAGCTAGCTCACCAATATTAAAAATATGTTGAGTCTGTAAATGTTAAAACCATATTTGCCCTTGAACGGTAGCGAATAAAATTTTGGCTGAAAACTTCCGACAGAGAATATTGGAATCTGAAATTAGAAAGGCTCAAGGTGCCCGACGACGTGGATAAAACACGGGAGAGAGCAAGAGAGAAATGGGGCGCCCAAATCAGATGCTGATTAACTCTTGCTTATTTAAGCGTCTGTGCTCCGTCTCTTTCACTCTTGCTTTCAAATGACACTTGGTTGTCACGTAGACAATGAAACTTTAGCAACAGATTTGAAAGAAACAAACAAATTGATCCCACCACATGTTTGCGAAGCAATTACACGAGAAGGGGAATTGTTTTGACAAATGAGATCAGGATAACGGGCGGCCGCACGCTCACACACACATCCTCACGTTTGAGTCGAGAGTAGCGGCCGGGAATACAACAAGCCGGCTTATGTTTTCAAGATTATGTGTAGAAATGGTGCGTCTGACAGCAAATCGATGAAAATGTGCGGTGTCAGACGCAGGGCAGATTGTGCCGCGCTTTAATCCTGCGTGACATTGAGGAGGCTCCGCCCTCGGAGGAGAACCCTTGGGATTCAGGTGGGGCTCAGGTGGGCTCTAAACACCAGGGGATGACCAGATGACCAGGGATGAAGAGAGTCAGAGAGGAAGAAGAACAGAGGAAGACAGCTGCACTGCTACTGTCAAGGCTTCTTAACCTCGCAAAAAAGGATTGACAACCATTCCTAAACCAGATATGCTTTGATAACAAGGAGATAACAGTGCCTTATCAACAACATACTAGAATGATCCTCCTCAATATGAAATTATTAATGCCGTTAATGCAGACATGATCTTTGGGAACGATTTCTGACCCACAAATTAGCAGATTTATGGTTCAGAAAACCAGAGGAGACGGGAGGAGAAGATACAATATTTGAGCAGAGGAGACAAGACAAGACGAGAGGATACAAGAGGAAGGGAAAGGAACGAAACAGAGGAGTGAAAAACCAAGACGAAAAATATGAGAGGAGACGAGACAAGATAAGAGAGATGAGAAAAAAAGTCAAGAAGAAAAATAGTGAACAGACATGAACACAAGAGAAAAGACAAGAAGAGTCGAGACGAGAGAAGAGACAGAGGATATGAGAGAAGATATTAAATTATAAGAGACAAGAGGGAAAACATTTGACAAAGTTAAAAGAAAATAGGAGAAAGAGAGGTGATAGAAGAAAATACAAAAGAAACATTTAGAAAAATAAAGAAGTGAACAGACGTGAACAAGAGAAGAGACAAGAGGAGAAGAAAAGAAATAAAAGGACACAAAAGGAGAAGAGGTGAACGTATAAGAGACACAAGAAGAAACGAAAAAAGAGATGAGTGGAGGGAAAAGGATAGGAGATAGAAGAAGAGACCAGACGAAACAAAACAAAAGGCAAAAAACAAAACAACACAAAGGAGTGAAAAGTAGAAAAGAGATAGAGAAGCAGAGACTAAACAAGTTGACAAGAGATGAAAAAAGAAAAGACGAGAGGAGATCAGAGCCACTAGACAAGAGGAAAGAAAAGTGGTGTGAAAAACCAAGACGAAAATATGAGAAGAGATGAGACGACAAGAGAAGAGAGACGAGGAAAAAAAGACATGAGAAGAGACAGGAAGATTTGAAGAAAAAAGATAAGAAAAGAGACAAGTGGATTCAAGAAATTACATTAAAGTATAATAGACAACAGACAAAACAAACAAAAATAAACAAAGAGGGAAAAGTAGAGAAGAGGCTAAAAAAACTGAGAAGAGATGGTACAAGAAACGATGACACATCAGACTAACCCAAGGTTCAGATGTTTCAGTTTCTGAAGGCTACTGATCTGAGTTGGAAGCTCCTCAATCTGGTTATTAAACATGTTCAACACCTCCAAGTTCTTCAGGTCTGCAATGTTAGGAGGCACACCTGAAAAAAGAGAGAGAGATAGAGAGAGAGAGAGAGAGATGGTAAGGATAAAATAATAAACAAGAACAACTTCAATTCTGCAGATATCATCAATCTCAATCAATCAAAGCATTTCAATTGACTGTATTATAATCACCAATACAATCCTCAAGGTAAAGCATTCCCAAACGAGAGACGAGGTCTAACGAACAGAGGCCGAAGGTTTAACGGCTAATTATCAGAGTCAGCAGACAGACGTCACGTCTTTGATGGCTCAATTACGGGTCCCTCCCCCAGCGATAGATTTGACACTTTAATGATGGAGGTTTTAGCATAACGGATCATCAGCAGCACCCCTCCCCCTCCTGCCCTTCTGCTGTCCACAGAGATCGATGGGCCGAACAGGCGCTCTATCCGATTACTGGCTGATCAATGGCCCCTCATTACAGAGGAGGAGAGGTGGGAGAGGTTTACACAAACAGCATGACACGAATACCTCCAGAGAGATCAACGAGAGCTGCCCCGCGCCAGACACAGAGGAACAAATGATTCAGCCGTAACACAAACAATTCAGAAATCCAACAAGGAAACACAAGCATGAAAGCACATGCTCTCACAGCCGTCTTCAGCACATGTGCTTGCTAAGAAACAGGGATCACTTTATAATAAACATTCACTAATAGCAGATTCAGTTTACTACTTCTACTACTATTATATATTATTATTATGAATAATAAATTAATTAGTTATTAATTCATGTTTATTGTAAAGTGATACCCATGTTCCTTTTTAACAATATAATAATATTAAAATAATAATTATTAATACAACAATTATTTAATAGTACATATGTACCAAATGTTATGAAATCAGTACATTCTCACAGCCCTATTCAGTACATGTGCATGTCAATAAGAAACAAATTATTATTATTATGTACATTCAAATTAGAGACTAACTGATTTAGTTTTGGTCATTTTGATATATTATATCATATTTAAATACTAGCCAATTTATTATATTGACACACATCAATACCAGCGAATAATAAAAATTCCATTTTGGTCTGTCAAACAATTGTTAAAATACTTCGAAGTTATTAAACACACACATACGCATTCTTACATACACAATGCTATATATATATATATATATATAATTTGTGTTTGAAAGCTATAACAGTAAAAGTATTACAGAAATGTACATTTTAGACATAAAATATTGTTTCCATGCTAGTGGAGTAAGTTTCAGTTGGACCCTTCAATTCCCAATTTCAATCCTCTGACCTTTTCACCTACAAAAGATACTTGAAACATACGATTAGTTTCCCAGTGTCTCATCGGACCTGTAAACGTACCAAGAGACACTGAAGGACACTGAACACTGCGCCCCATGACAGGGTCCCTCTACTCGTCTCCAAATGACACACAAGATCAATCTGTTCTGCCTTTTCCACCCTTAACAGCGCTGCAGACTGATCTCCTGCTGCCTTTTCTTGCTTGAAAATATTTTTTATGCACAAGTTGCAAGTACAAAACTGCATATAAAAACATGTTTAAAGTGTGTGTGTGTGTGTGTGTGTGTGTGTGTGTGTGTGTGTGTGCCCTATAGGAGCCTTTAAAACAGGCAGAAAATGCTGATGGTAATAGGACAAAGAGTACACGGCTATATGGAGCAGAAAGGTTTCCCCTCTCTCCTCTCGGTCTCATTACCTGAGCTGATGCCTGACCGGGCCGAACAGCAGCCCTGCTTTACTCATGAGCCACTAATGAAAGGGTTCCAAATGTCACTGTAATTCCTGACTACCCTGAAAAGTTCAAAAGATGGCAGATTCCCTGTCTCTGCTCTTTAAGTAGGCAGGATGAGAGAGAGGAGAGGAGGAGAGGAGAAATGCAGAGTGGTGTGGAATACACAGGGGGGGGGGGGTATAAAAATACACTCTATTTCCTATTTCTATACAATGAAGTCCAGGAACAAAGTAAAATTCGTTTTGTTTGTTTTTTAAACCAAAAAAGTATAGGGGGTATTAAGTTACATAAAAAATATTGTGAAATTTATTCATATTTATGACTACATAGATTATTCAGATTTATAGATTTCGATTCTTAATACATATTTAATTCATTTCACATTTATTTTTTAAAAGCAAAATAGAAACATTTTTCTAGTGTTCTCAGGCTATTGGGCCGCACTCTTTTCTCCCTCATTTAATCCAGCTAAAGACATGTGATCATTTCTAACAGAGTATAATTATTATATAACATAACATAATATAATATAAAATAAAGCATTTTGCTTGTGGTCTTAGGAATTGGACGCCACTCTGTATCCATAAAGTTTCACTTTCTCCCTCATTTAATCAGCCTAAGACGAGCGGTGTGACCCGTAACGGAATGAGTCATTTCCTTATTTCCTCATCTTCAAATCTTATAAATCATATTAAAAGGCTTTGATCATTACTTCAGACGGTACCTGACAGAAATGTGCATTATCACGCTGGGATCTTCACGGAGATTAAGGGAAACGATTTCTGAATAAACAAACAAATCCCCAACCAAACAGTTCCTGTTCAGATCAGATGAGAGTGAACATGGCTTAGGGCGATTACCATGGACCCAAAGATTATGTGGGTGGAGAAAACAAGATACAAACATATTATTTCTCCTAATAACTCTCAACTTACAAAGATTATTATTAAACTCACTTTTAAAAGAAAAAATATAAGAAATGTTCACAGATTGTATTGAAGATTAACTACATATACTACTATTGTTCACTATCTATTATTGTGGTACTTTGAGCAGAACCTAAAATCAAACAACCAGTTATCAACAAAGACAAGACAGCCCTCTAGTGGAGTTAACCAGTTCTACAGCCTTCATGAACCTGCAGTCTCAATGGAATATTACACCTGTGCTATAAATGTACTATACTACATTAAAAATAAAATTAACTGCAATAAAAGCATATAAAACAATCAAGCAAATACTATATTATCTGATTTAATTCCAAAAATTCAATAAATCATATAGTGATAGAGTCGCCAATCATTTTGAACTTTATCACCTTCTACTTTGTGTTGTTTACTATTGGATTACTACTTGGTAAATAAGTTGCATTTCCAACAGATCCAGAGATTTGCCTTAGTAACCATCACTAACTCCAAATTAGGCACAGACATGCAAAAAAAAACTTACAGAACTTTTACCATCTCTCTAAAGCATTATCTGTAAATATAAGTATGTAATATGCTAAAATTAAAAGCTAAAATAAAACACAAAAAGATAATTCTATTGAGACAAGAACTTACCACTCAGCTTGTTGTGGCTCAGGACCAGTTGGGTTATGTTGGACAAGGTGACTACAAAATAAAATAAAAAATAAAAAGACATGTTTACTTGATGTCATTGCATGATGATGTCAACGGGAAGACGGCGCTAAACAGTCTGCAATCATATTTTGTAAATAGACATTACATACTATGACTGACAGCCACATATTTACAGTGTAAACAAAACGAATTAACATTAGCATTAAGTTAATTAACATTAGCACAATATAAAACTTTAAACTTGTAAAGAAACTGTCCAGACTGAATCCAGCAGACTCACACAATCCAGGAATATCCAGCAGGTTTGATATTCCTCTGTCACACATGTCCACCTCCGGGATATTCTTATCACGACTCTCCTCCACTATCTTTTTTAGGGACTTTGACATTTTCTACAAGAAAAGATTAACAAGTAAAAGACCCGAATACACGCAGATAATCTTCCGAATAGAGTTTTGCCACTTTGGCCCCAAATCGTGGTTCAAATCTAGTCATAGAAATCATATAAAGAACTGACTCAGTATTTACCTAACTGTATGGAATACTTAAGCATGCAGGGAAAACAGACAACAAATATCCAGGCCCTACGGGCAGAAAAAAAAACAGATCTTTTTAAAGCAAGACAGTCGCTCACACCCAACCGGAAGTTGATAGTATGTTGTAAAAGTCGCATTCTTTCCTTAAAAGGGTATTTCCGGGGTCGAGAGAAAGGAAAAGAATGTCCAGCAGAATTCTGCTCCTTTGTCCAATCAGCTGCTAGAGAGTCAGCAGATTCGTTGAAAAAGGTTACACCAATGTCCAATCAGAACGCACGCAGCTACAACAGTGCGTGTCCTTCTGCCAATCAATGAAATGTAGGAGTGACTATCAATGCGCACACAGTACTACAGATGCACAAATGTTTGACTTGTTTGTGGTTATACATGCTAGCAATTAACCTGTTTGTTTAGAACAATAAATTACTTAAAATATAATAGCGTATAGGAAATAGGCATAGTTAAAGGAAATTACACGTTGAAGGATTTAGACTATGATAAGTTTTTAAATGAGGTATAGACTTATTTTATTTTAATCTTGTATTATTTCAATACAGACATTAGACCCAGACGTATCTTTAATATCACATTTGTTATTATATTAAAAGCAACATTATTATAAATAAAATTAGTTAGGCTGTAAAAGTAAGGGGGGGGGGGGGTAATTTAAAATTAGTTTTATAAAAGGGTAAATCCCACAAAAGCCTGTTAAGAACATATCCAAACACACACACACACACGTAATGTAACCCTGATGTAATGTAATATTTAATGTAGGGTACTTCATGTTGTTGCATCAAAGAATGGAATATATTTTCTTTCTCTTTCTCTTTATATATAAATTATCTGTCTGAACTATGGAACATATCTATATGTTACAAAGAGCACTTTCCCCTCAAAATATCCATCCATCTGACATCTGAATAATGTACCATTAGTGAATCCAGCAGGTGCCTTGGAGTGGGCAGCTGTTGTCTATCGCCCAGATCCCCGGCTATCACCTACCTTCCAAGGGAGACACATTGTTTAGACGTCTACACAAGGTGGAAGAGCAATATGAGTCTTCTCTGTCTCCTCCTCCTACAGAACCCTAGCATGAGGCAAAGGTATGGATACACTTTTCCTTTGGGCTCCTGTGGTCCCTGATGGAACCATCAACAGACTGGATCTTGGTCTGGGCTCGGTCCTTCCTTTGCCTGTCTCTCGGTCTGTGTCTGCTTCTTGCAGGGTTGATCATTTCTATTGGGGACTGACAAACAGTGGCTCTATTTATAGGCTTGATTATATTTGGTGAGTGGCAACAGATGCTTCAGCATGGTTGAACTTTGCTTTGCAGAGCGGGAGTTCTGGATTCCAGGGGCAAAGCTTGTTTATGTTGTAAAATCTTTAACCAACACCCTCGGCCAGAAGCCAATGGAGAGCGGACGCATTCCGACATGGCATGAGGGCACGGGGAGGTGTGTATTTTATTAGAATCTACATAAAGGAGCTATAGCACTGACACATGATCGAAGTGGGCAGTGAGGTGGGGATGTGTGGATGTCTGAGTGATCTGCTCTTTGATTTATGAGGTGGTCTCAAAATATGTGCCTGAGGAACTGTATACAGCAGAGCAGACCACCAGCATATTAGTCAATATGAGCTGTTGTATGTCCAGAATGAATGTGGATTTGATGGTGTCAATTGTTTTTTTTTTAATAGGGAACATTGGTTGATCATTAAAAATGAATAAATATTTTTTGTTAGAATATAAAATGAATACACATTATTTTATCCATCTGCACTATTCTGTTAATGACCTTAAAATTTAGGTCATTTTGTTACCATCATAAATCACCTTTTATCATAGTAAAAATTGAATTATTCTAAATTAAATTAGTTATAAAAGGGTAAATGTCACAAAGACCTGTCAAGAACATGTACAAACATTTAACCCCAAAATAATATATATACTATATTATAATGTATAATGAATGTATAATTAATGTATAATTATATATTGAATAATGAAAATAACACCTATTAATGATTTTAAAACACTTCCTACATTCAACAAATCCTGGTCAAAAATGACCAAAAATTCAACATGTATACAAATGTATGTGTATACAAATACTTATTCAATATATATATATATATATAAATGGTTATCTTAATGGTCCTTATTTTTATTTGTGGTAATATAACCAGAAAATCTAAATCCCTCATTGCAGTAAAGGTCTCCTGAGGCCATTTTCTTGCACTATTTCCAAGGTCAACACATTTTTTAAAACACTGAGCGTCTCATGAACTTGTTAGGTTAAGGGGAAGTTTTTCTGTTGATCAGACACTTTTCTTTGACCTTGATGGGAGTGTTTTGCAGTGTTTAGAAGGAAGAAATGAAAGATTAGATGAAATGTTTGTTTGCTTTCTCTATATAGAAGCATTGCATGAGGAAAGCTGAAACCTGTCTCCCTTAGCCTCTCTCTGTGTTGGGTGTGTAAAGTATAATGCGTCAGGCTTGAGATGTCAGAGTGGGCTGTTTGGATGAAGTCCAGAGAGAAGCTGAGGATATCAGACAGTGAAAACGATATTTAACACTTAAAAAACTGCCAAACATTCACAGCTTTTGAAACGAGCGCATGCAAATTTACTTATTTTTTATGTTTAAAAAAAACATAGAAGAGATATTTTTCCTGGCTCAGTTGACAGCAATGAGATACAATGATTTAAAACATCTTTACTGACTGTCAAAAAAAGCTGCCTTCACCACACAATTACATAAGAACTACATTAAACATCTTTATTTTCCAAAAAAGCATAAAAAAATACATACAGTACATAAATTCAATTATCTACAAAACGAGGATTCATATTATATTATTTATGTTTGATTTGCCGATTTTTCACACAATGAGACTGTTTATGATTGCTAAGTGTTCACATATTTCTGTGTGAATTTTTATTTTTAATTTCTTCTCAGCTGCTCCATGTGAGTCTGAACCCAGACGGAAGAACGGCAGACTGGGCCGAGAATTTCACAAACACAAGGTTTGAAGAAGCTCTGAAAGGGGCGATATTTGTCTCCTACAAAAGAACAAAGAACAATTATATATCCATAGAACAATTATGTATATACACTAGCGTTGAAAAGTTTGGGGTTAAGTTTTTTTTTAATGCTTTTTAAAGAAATCTCTAATGCTTACCAAGTCTGCATTTATTTGATTTGAGTAAAAACTGTAATATTGTAAGATATGATTTTAATTTAAAATAATGGAGAATATAGTGTAAATGTAATTTACTCCTGTAATGCAAAGCGGAATTTTCAATCTTCAGTGTCACACTATCCTTAAGAAATCATTCTAATATGCAGATTTGCAAGACACATTTCATATTATTACCAATGTTGAAAAAAGTTGTGCTGCTAAATAATTTTGTGTATTTTTTCCCCCTCAGGATTCTTTGATGGAAAGAAAGTTCAAAAGAACAGCATTTATTTGACTATTAAAATGACTGTCACTTTTGATCAATTTAATGTGTCCTGAACACAAGTATTTGTTAAAAAAAAGATTCTGGTTGACCCCAAATTTTTGAATGGTAGTATATAAATGAAATAGTAATACAGATGCTTAACAGAAGTGTTATGTCACCACACTAAAAGTTCACACATACCGATCCACAGTACGGCCCAACAACAGGTGAACTGGCATCTGGTCCGTCATATATCTTCAAGTAGTTGTTCTCGCAGTCTCCTGGGTCATCAATGCTGATCTGGTTGAATGTGACTATCACTACTCTGCCACTAGGAGCCCTGATTCCCCACTCACAAGAAGTGCCGTTGGCGTAAGTGCCAGGGTAGTTTGGACTGGCGAAAGAGCCGTGGTCTCCATATAACACACCTCCACATCCTGGACACATACACACACAGAAGTAACACAGTTAGGACTCTCAGCAGCAGCAGCATTGGACTGAGGAAATCGTTGCAAATATAAATTAGCGGTGTGTTTCTCACCCTGTGAAGAGGAAGTCCAGGTGATCTCAAAGCCATTGCGGGCCGTAGTAAAGTCACTCTTGAAATGTAGGAAGAGCTGGTTGGTTCCCGGGAAGACAGGATTTGGCAGTGTGCTTCCACAGTACTTTCCTAACAGAGGCGATGTGGCGGTACTGCCGTTTCTGACCTACATCAGCAGAAAGAAATAGACATTAGACAGCTACAGTAAAATCATCATCATCAAAAGGTGCAAGCATGGCATATTATCATACTACTTCTACTATTTCTGCAGTATGCACGTTTTCTGTATGATCTGTATTTGCCCAAATGAGCAGCATCAGATCATACTGCACTGGGTATTGTATCCCATAATGCAATGTACTCAGCATGAAACGGAAGTTGCGATTGTTCTGTTTTTCCCTATTGTGACGTACATCCGAGTGAAACGGCTTCTGAAATGAGAAAAAAAATGTAGGGTGGGGCTTGATTTCGTCCTTCAGGAATTGATTGGATCGTTGGAGGTTGGGCGTTGCTAACAAAATGGATGCAGAAATGATACAGAGCCCGATAGCCCCGCCCTCGCGCCATAGCACATGACAGGAAGTTTCGAGGGGAGAGGGAAGGTTAATGTTTTTGATTCAAGATTTTGAGGGCACATGAAAGTGCACAGATAAATCATTTATAATAAACACTGCAATACTAAGTATTGTCAATTTTTATTACATGGCGACTTTATGCGTTTTTATACAAAACTGGATTTTTTTATTATTATTTTTTTTAAAGATGATATCTAGACACAGATTGTTGAATTAAAAATTAAATGTTATTTTAGTATTATTTATATAATATTATAGTATTTTAAATGAGCTTTTATTGTTATATTTTCCATTTTTATATTTCTATTTAGCTTTAATTTCTATTTATTTCATTTTAGTTTTGTAATTTTACAACTTCAACTTATTTTATTTCAGTTATTTGCCAAGGTAACATTTCTCATTTTTGTATGTATTTTTGTTTATGTTTTTCATCTAATATTTTATTTTCAATGAACAAAAACAATTTTTAATAGTTTTGGTTTTAGTACACTTAACACAATGTGTCAATGTAGCATACTGTTAAATTGTAGGCAAAACATTTTTTTAAATAGTATTTAGTGTATACTAAAAAGTATGTGGTATAAAGTACACTAGCATTTTAATCTGATCATGTGGTGCGTTCAAGTCCTCTTGGGAAATTCGTATTTATGAGTTGGGATGTCGTGTTTATGATGTTATGACTTGAAAGATGGTGATGTACCTTAATTAACTAACACAAAAATACAGCAAGGTTTTTAAACTCTACTTCTAGAAAAAAAACCAACTCGTAAACTTGAAGCTCAAAGAAAATCCAGAGCTTCCCACTCGTATTTATGACATTGTTGTGGCATTCATGTGCATTCAACTCATATATACGATCTTTCCGACATGACTTGATATTTCAATAACACTTTTTTTTTATATGGTGATGGTTCAGTATGTTTATGCTCACCTCAAGATAGTCAAAGTTGCAGGAAGGATGAGTCTCCACATCAAAACTAGAGAAGAACAGAGAGATGGCACTGTTCTGAGGGGCCTGCAGTATGATGTTGCATTCAAGACTATGAGGATATATGTCAGGCCATCCTGGGCTCTTAAGGTAACCGTATTCCTGTTCATAAACTCTGCTGCAACCTGAAGAAAGATCACATACAGACAAATACACTCACATGACAATATAATCACACCAAAAAGACTAAAAACCCTTTGTTCTCAAATCGTAGCGGAAAACTCACCTGCCACCTGATAGGTAAGGCTGAATCCATTGCCAGTCATGAAGGCTTCTGATTTGAAGGTGATGTGCATGGTGCGGCCGTAACTGTAGAAATCTGGCACGTGTGAGTCCACGCCACAGAACTTATGAGACTGTCCATAATCTCCCTGAGAGATGAAACAAATATGGTTTTAATGATTTTAAACATGCTGTAAGAATACAACATAAAAGTGAAGGCAGCAAACTTCAATAAAGCAGTAAGCCACTTGATCACTAGAGGATACATGATAAGTAAATGAAACCTAAAAAGCAATATTTATAAAAAAAAAAAAAAATAATAACATGACTAACAATTAAACTAATATAAATTAATATAAAAATATATATAAATATTCAAAATATGAATAAAACTACCAACAAAGCTAAAATAACCCTGCATTGTGACTTGTGAAGAGATTCTAAATTGCTTTAGTTAGCTAGTAGGATAATATTAGGGGCGATTGGGTTTTACCACAGGGAAGTCCTTAAACTCCAGGAAGTTGCTGGTGCAGCTCTGGCTGGACTCCAGGTGAAACTGTTGAACAGACACTTTCACCACCTCCTGAGAAGGCGCATCCAGCACCCAGAGGCAAGAACTGAACGGTGGGTAGGCACTGGGATAAAACGGGGATGTGATGGTCTGAGACGATGCTGTGGCATTCAATGTTCCTCCACAAATACCTAAAACAGTGAAAAAGCACTTCAGCATGACTGATTCAACATTAAATGACATCCACCGATAAAGCCATTGGGACAAAAAGTCCAATCTTACGGTCCACTCTGCTGTAGGTGGCATTAAAGCCGCGGCGTGAAACGGAGCCGTCCGTGATGAAGTGCACGGTCAGGAAGTTACTGGACGAGACGAAGGGGGCAGGAACTACATCTCCACAGAACGTGCCAATCAATGGATAATTAGCACTGTCACCATCATAAATCTATAAATAGGAATACATATTTAGTGTATTGCAAATGACACAGTAATTAAAATGTTAAATTATATGTTATACAGTTATTACCGTGACATAATCATATCTGCAGAGGGTTCCAGTGGGGCCCTCAAGCTCAAAGCTGGTGAATGTGAGGTTAATGCCTTTATTGACCTCGACAGCAATGATCCACATACAGTCCATTCGTGGCTCGTACTGCCCATTAAAGTCAATATCAGGAGAACCAAACATTCCAAAGGCGGAAGACAGGTAGCCGCCACAACCCTGCTGAGGACCTGGAGAAAACGAGGGATGAGGAGATGGAAAGACACAGTGAGATTTATAACAATTTAAAGATGTGCTTTCAAGAAACCCCCTGCAAGAGGCAGTAGAGTCCACAAAACTGACAAAATGTGAGTTTTCGTCTTTGTGTACAACAACTAAATGTTGGACAGATTAACTACTAGCAGATGTATTTAAAATGTACAGGCTGTCTCTTTCCAGGAATGCAGACTAAAATCATTTTAAAGAGTAATATTGTTCTCAGTGGGTACACAATTGTCCAAATCAAAAAATCTTTGAATGAGAATGAATGTCTCTCCATTCATTCTCATTCAAAGAGACATAATAGTATATATACTGTATTTGTTTGTGTGTGCAATTCTATATATATATATATAAACACACACATACATCCGTATACATATCCACATTTACAGTATATGCATTTATAAAAACTAAAATATTATAATAAAGTATATAAATTACAAATGTTTATTATACAAATAATGTATATAATATTACATTTATAAAAATACATTAAAGTAAAGTTAATATTAAGATAATACAGTTAATATAAGTGTCCGCAAAATAAATAAATGTAAAATGATCAACATCAAAAAAAAATTGGATGAATGAATGAAATGTATTTAAAAGTTAATTCATCCTAAAATTCAAACCAGCCACAAAAATGCTACCTTCTTTTGCACATGAATAGTAGGACACAACAAAAGAATTGGGAGTACTTTATTGGCTAAGGCTCTTTGACAGCACTGGCCGATAAAGACTTATGTCTTGTTTTCTGTCGTGGTGAGAGGACAGACTTTTGTGCTCTGAATGAGTTGTTTTGTTCACAAAGAACAACAGTGCTGGTTGTAGGACGGGGCGGTTCAATCACACACCCCTAGACGAGCTACAAAAGTGTTTACAACTCAGTTCTTAAAGAGCCTGGTCATCATGCAGTGACTGGATCATCAGAAGCTTTAAAGCACAAAGCTGTTACAAGGAACACTGTTTATGACCCCTGAACCTTTTGTTTAAGTCCTCAATGAGATCTTTGTCTTTGTGAATCACTATGAAATCATTCCCTCATTCTTCATTCTATTCCAAAATGAGAACCATAAAGGAACAAGCTCAAAGTATCACACATCTTAGTATGTAATAACATGTCAGATACTGTCTTTTGCATCAGATAATAATGAAACAGTAGCTCTGTTCCAAATCCTGGTGATCTGCCTACTCTACCTAGACAGCATTTTAAGGAATCTCAAGCACTTTGTCGGACTGGGATGTAAATACTCCACCATGCTCTATTTTTATGCATTAAAAAAAAAAAAATTGTAATATCACAAAATACTGATCTTTATTTAAACAACTTCTGTAGAAAGTTTTTTTTATTTTTTATTATGCTCTCACAATGTGAGATAAAAAATTAAAAAAAACGTGAAAAACGTGCGCTTTACGTGAAGAGTGGTGTGTGGAGTTGCCATGTAGAGTGTTTCAGTTTAGTCACTTATGAGGTTTTATTTCAGTTAGGATGTTGCCTATGTAGGCAGATAGGAAGGCAGCTCACTACGTTTTAGAAACGAGCAAATAAATTATTTTTCCGATGTATGAGACGTGATTTCTTTACCGAGAAGATAAACATTACCTAAAGTCTCACTGTAGGTTGCTCTCCAACCCTCCGCCACAACTGATGAATCTGTAACAAACTCGAGAAACAGCTGATTGGATGAGGACCTGAGGTTGGGCGGCAGCTCATGTCCACAAAACTTCCCCATTAGTGGGGCCAGAGAGCTCCCTCCATCGTACACTGCCACATAGTCAAAGCGACAGTTCGAGGAGGCTTCTAGACTGAAAGAGTTGAACCTATGGGACAGGGACAAATACATATAGTAGATGATCGCTATGGAAATGCTGCAGAACAATCTAGTTTCTCAGAAAGTGATACCAATAATGGGAGAGGGGGTTTGCTCTGATAGAAAGCCTCTATGGACAGATTATAATTGAAGGGCTTCCTGTCTGGCATCAATACAACATCTCAGTGGGGTTTACTGCACAACGGGAAAGACAGAAGATCAATAAATGCTTTTCTTTCTGAGCATCTGTCTCTCTGATGGAATGCCTAGCAGGATTTTTAATTTTGGGAGCAGAAAAGTGAACAGACCAAAGGTATATTAATATTGAGACTATGAAAACAATTTTTTTTATCTGGTCTTAACGTTAAGACTCGCCACAAGATATAAAATGCTGTACCTTTACGACATAAAGCAGGACGTGCTACACATAGCCAGGAGCAACACAAGGTTTGACAGACTTTTCTTCATTTAACACTTGTTTTTGTAAACTGGGGGGAAGTTTTTTGTTCTGAAACTTAACAGGAAGTAGTACAAACTCACTTTAGATCGATGACACGGTTGTCACGGACATAAATGTGGTATGTGCAGTTGATATTGTGATGGTAGTCGGTGATAGAATGCGATGGGCTGCTGATTGTCCCTGCAGTACCATTAAACACACCACCACATGCTGTTGAAAACACATAAATACACATATTGATACCATATACACAGGAATCATACAAACCAACATGTGTGGCTGACATTTGTAAGAAAAGCCCTACTATATATTAAGTCAAATGCCTTTTTCATTTGCTGGAGATGGACAACTGTTTCCTTTGAGGAATATGGGCTGTCTTCCCATATAGCACCAAATCAAAGAGCACTTGACTGTGCATTTCTATTGTGCACCATTTGCGGTGAATGAGTTTGTTTGTGGAAGTAACACTGGAATCTGCAATGGAATTCTCTTGCATATTTGCATATTCTCCCAAATCCCCACATATTGTTTGAAAAGTGCAGCGTCCTATCATTCCAGTGTCCTCTCATTCCACATTTCTGGGCTCAGTGAATCAGATCTGCATTACTGCCATGATAAACAATTCAAACTTAATCTAGCACCAACATCCAAGCCACACCCACACCTACATCTAAGCCACACCCACATCAGCAGAGTTACATTCAAACTACACTATAACACACCTACACACAACCATTCAAAAATGTATTCTTACTACTGATAGTATAGTATAGAGAACCAAAAAGTATTGCATTAAATGTACAGCTTGTTTCATGGTTGAAGCTTACGTAAGGTTCTGTATTCAGCCAGGAAGCCATTGTCATTGATAATAAAATCAGAGTAGAAGTTGATGAGCATTGGTCCAAATGTGGTGAAGACACCTGGGATAGTATTTCCACAAAGAGTAGCCAATGGAGTACTACTGGTGGTCGTGCCTGTGTAGATCTTCACACCATCGTAGGTACATGTGGAGTGTGCTAGAGGAGACAGAAAGGCATAATTGTTCAGCTTTTCTTTAAGTTATTGTTAGATCCCTTATGTTAAAATGTATGACACAATTTGTGTCTTTTGAAGAAGTGCATACCCTCTAATTGGAAAGTTTTAAAAGTGAGCACAATCACGGTCTGATCTCCAGCATCGATGATGTAATTACAATTGGAGCCTGAAGGGTAGTGGTCTGGGTAGTTTGGAGAAACTACACGACCAGTTGGGGCTGTGAAATTGGCCCCACAACCTAAAAGATGATGTGAAGTAGATATATTACATTACTTGAATTATGGACAGGCGAAGAAAAACTGTAAAGAACAAACTAAGCGTTTGATACACACTAATGTAGAATGCAGCAGAAAAGCCTTTGCCAGGTGTTTCTGAGGACTGGAAACGAGCCGTAATAACATTTCGGGGTGCAGTGACTACAGCAGGGGCTGTAGTACCACAACCAGTGGCCAAGAGATTCTCATCATTCTGTATGTTGTCAGACCACATCTGTCAGATAAACATAGGCAAAAAATAAATAAACCACCAGATCCAAATGACTCTAATGACATACAACATCAGAGAAGATTTCTTATTAAAAGGTCATCTTATTACCTTGATATAACTGTTTTGACACTGTCCACTTGAGTCTGGGATCTGGAAGTCACTGGCAAAACCCATTTCCAGATGGTTTCCATCATGGGCGATGATGGTCCAGGAACATTCAATATTGTTTGGGAAATTCTGAGGATAATTGGGAGATTTGATGGTGCCTGCATCAGCATGGATGGTTCCTCCACATCCTGAAGAAGAGAAAGAAATTTCAGGATAAAATGTAACACGTCTACAGAAAGTACACACGGGATATCTTTTTGTACTGTATACCTGATGAGTCTGTTGACCAGGTGGCAGTAAATCCTCCCTTGGACACTGTATGATCAGCAAGGAATACCACAACTAATTTGTTGGAGCCTGATTGGATAGTTCCTGGAGAGTTGTGGCCACAGTATTGACCAATAATGGGGGATCCTGAAGAGGCTCCATTGAAGATTGTTACTGAGTCCCAGGTGCACTGGCTATGCTCCTCCACTTCAAAGTATGTAAAAGTGAGCTAGACAAGAATATATGGATATTATGCTATATGAATGAAGAATTTCAGTGTTAGGGTTTAAAGAAAACAGTAAAAAATAAAATAAATAAAAAACAGACCCAAGAAGCAATCGTGACTTACAATGATAGTGTGGCCCACCGGAGCTTCAAGAAGCCAAGTACAGCGGCTCGGGCTGGGGTAGTTGTTGGGATATCCAGGGCTAGAGATGACACCTCCCTCTCCACTTTGTGACCCTCCACATTCTGAGAAAAGTCAAAGTCAGCTGAGCTTATGCAGAATTTAAAGAGTTGAGATCCATCTGTTTAAGTGCCACTGGTTGATGGATGATACCTGAAAAGTAATACGTAGCTTTGAAGCCCAGATCACCCACAGCTTCATCCGACAGGAAGTGAACCCAGAGTTCAGGGGTGGACACTACTATGGGGACTGTAGGAGGGGACTGACCACATAAACGAGCCAAAAGCTCTCCATTTGCATCTCCTGCATTAGAGGAACAGACAAAACATGGCATACATGTTTGCTAATCAGCAGCAGCTTACAGAGTCAAACTACTGTAAATGGTACATTTAACATTGTATAGAGTGTTGTCTCTCTTTGTGTATTTGGAAAATCTTACCCAATCTGAACTCCAAGTAGTCCCACTCACAGGTTTGGTGATGCTCTAGATGGAGCTCATCTATAATAACCACAATGGAGGAATTCATATGATGCGGGTTCTGGATCAACCATTCACAGTTCAGGTTGTTGCTGTAGTTTCCATTGCCATAGTCAGGTGAGGTAAAGTTTCCAGGCTCACTGAGTATCCCACCACACACTACCAAAAGGGCAAATATACACCGATCAAATCAGGTCCCCAAAACAAACAAACAATAAAAAAAAATAAGTTCTTCTCTCACCTGCTGCCTCCTCTGAGGAGTAATCTGCTGTGAATCCACCATTAGATACAGATGAATCAGTGCTGAAAATTACAGTCATAGTATTCCCAGAAGATTTCAGTTGGGTACCAGCTGGGACTGTACCACATAAACGACCCAAATGTGAGGCACTGGGTGTCAGACCATTTAATACCTTTCAACCCAAGAGTCAAAACAGCGTGTTACAGCACTGAAATTAACAATATTCAGAGAAAGCAATATATGGTATGAATGACTAATTAAAAAAAAACAATGTGCATAAACTCCACTGTGCCATTTTGCATGATCCAACTTTGGCACCTCTAAAACATACACATTGCCTCACCTCCACAAAGTCAAACAAACAGGTCCCATGGTCCTCCAGCCTCAGGTCATTGATTGTAAGAGTAACCCTACGACCTTGAGGAACAGTGATCCTCCAGCGGCAAATTCGGCTGTGGGGGTACAGATTGGGGTAGTTGGGAGATGATATGGTCCCAAATGGTGCGTTCAGATCCCCTCCACACTCTACAAGAGGAACAATGTCACCAGTTACCCATGGAACTGCTCTATAACCAACAGCATGACTTTGTAAGTAATCATCTTTTATCCAAAACAATTCATTCAACATTTTTGCAAGCATAATTCCTCTGGTGCAACATGAGGGTTACGTGTCTTGCTCAAGATCACGTTTTATTCATAGATTTTACATTCTAGGGATTGAACCAGCAACATTACGGTAACCAGTCCTGATCTTCAACCACTAAACTATATGACCCTAACCAGACACTGTAAGGATTTAAACACACTTGCCTTCAACACTGGCTTCAAACGATAAACTAAACCCAGCAGCATTCCCACTGCCATCACTGACAAACTTTACATAGGCAAAACTGTCTCCAGTATCCAGGGGAGTTGGAAGGCTGTTTCCACAGTGTTTCCCCAACAGGCGACCTGGTGAAAAGAAAAAGTTAGATTACTACCCTCATTAAAAAAAAAAACATTAAAAAACAAACTCAACTCTCATTTGTGTAAGGAGAACCCAAACCTGAAGCATTGTATTCACGTATTTCCACATAGTCATTGTTACAACCAGAGGAGCTCTGCAAGTCAAGGGCAGTGTAGGTAAGGCTCAGGTAGTGTCCAGTGGGACCTTCCAGGTACCATTCGCAGTTAGAATTGTCTGGATAATTTGAGTCCGGATAACCGGGGCTTCTGATGACACCACTCTGACCGAAGTAGGTACCTCCACATGAAGCTAAGAAGAGAAAGAATACTCTTTGAGTCATTGAAACACTGAGATCAGAAAAATGGTTGGAATGTTATGGGGATTCAGAATGGATTACCAATGGAGTACTTGGCTTTGAAACCGATATGTGTGACGCTGCCATCAGTTCGGAATCGTATATACATGGTAGTGCCAGAAGAATGCAGTGTAGATGGGCGGGTGTTGCCACAAAGTCTGCCCATCAAATCAGCGTCTGATGTGGGACCATCACGGACCTCAATGTAGTCATACAAACATCTAGGAGAGAAGATTTTATTCACTTCAAATGGTTAAATGGTTATATGTACATTGATTGTTCAAAACATATGGAGCATACCCTGTATGAGGCTCAATGTAGAAATTATCCTCAAAGTCAAGTTGTACAGCCTCCCCATTGGGAACAGTGATTATCCACACACAGTCGATATTTGTGGGGTAGTTTGATGGATAATTAGGAGACGTGATGAATCCTGGTGGATCTCCATCATTAAGCTCAAGGAGACCACCACAAGCTGGAAAAAACATCAGGATTTACTCTTATTATTTTCATCATTTCCATTCATTATCAAATTGATCTAAAATAATTGGTATATTATAGATATTAGCTAAAGTATTCACCTGAACTGTGGGCCTCGAATATCAATTTAAAGCCATTCCCCTCATTGGAATCATCAGAGACAAAGTGGGCATATAGGCCATTGTCTGTGGTCTGAAATGTGGATGGAGCACTGGACCCACAGAGACGCCCTGATAGAGTCGGTGAGTTGCCATCAGGTCCATTCCGTAACTAATAAAAAATAATCAAACTATTTAAAATTTGGCCCTTTAAACACAAAAAGGACTCTTTGTATAATGTAGTGGTTCTGTTTGGAAAAGTGAGCAGATTACCTTCTACTACAGTCACTCACCTCCAAGTAGTCACCTGTGCTGCACTGATTACCATAACCCTGTACTTGGAAGGGACTTTGGAAAGTTACGGACACTCTAAACCCTGGGGTGACCATTACTTGCCAGTTGCAATTCAGGTTGGGCTTGTAGTTCTGTGGATACTGAGGAGAACTTAGAACTCCTCTGTCTGTATGGAGGAAACCACCACAACCTGAAGGAGTAGGCAAGAGAGAAATAGCTCAATGTACAACAAAATGTATTATGCACATCCAACATATTTTGATTTTGTTAATGGACTTGCTGCTCACCTCTGGAAAAGGATGCATTGAACCCCCTGCCATTAATACTACCATCAGAGCTGAATCGCATGTACATGGCATCACCAGTAGAATGCAAAGAGCCAGGCAGTTGTCGCCCACAAACCCTTGCAATCAGTGGAGACGAGTTGGTGTCACCTTAGGAGAAAAACATACCTTTGATTCAGTATTGAAAGTCAGCTTCAAGTTGAGATTTATGTTGAAGTGACTTTATTTGACAAAAGCATTACCATCTCTGATGACCAGACTGTCATGGAGACATGAAGCCTCATCTTCCATGTCCAGAAAGAGCAGATTAAACTCAACGATAGAGCTGGGAGACCGGATTACCCATGAACACTCAAGGTTATGCTGATACAGCTCGGGCCAACCAGGAGAGAATAAGAACTTGGGAGTGTCTCCTGTCATCAATGTTCCTCCACATGCTCCTGAAAAGACAAAAATAGTGACCAATTGTGAAATGAGATCATACAGATCAGTAAGGTTTTTACTAAATTTGAACAAGATCTGAGAGGAAGAATCCTTGGGGAGCTAACCTGGTTCTACAGTTGGCAAGGGACCAGAGCCCTGAACGGCCATCCACTCGATGAGGAAGCCTTTCCCTCCAATCATAGTATCAGATTTAAACTCAAGAGTTATAGTGCTGCCTAAACTTCTTACTGGGTTGGGTAGAGTCAGACCGCAGAACTCACCCAGAAGTAAAGCACTGGTGCTCGGACCATCATATATCTAGGGAAAGGAAAACATCCACTTCAACTTAATCTACATCATATACCTGCATACACTTATTTTTTTATTAAACAATGATAGTATTTAATGATTATATTTTAGTTAAGAGTGCAGACCTTGAGCTTGTCATAATTGCAATTGAGCAAGTCCTCAATGTCGATGTCCAGAAAGTGTATCTCTACTTGAGATTCTGAGTTCACTGTGATGGTCCAGTGGTAATCTGCGTTGTTTGGGTAGGTGCGTGGATAAAGAGGGGAGGCTATCTGTCCGGAACTGCCTGTGATCTCATTCCCATACACTGAGAAAGCAGAAGAAGAGTAGAGATATTCATTGAGACCCATGCCAGATTTTCTAACTTCAGAAGACTTTAACCAGCAAGACTTCCTTGTACAACCAGAGCAAAGGTTTTTGCTCAACAGAATGGCTATTTAGCTCCAACAAACTAGCATTAACCAACTTAACCCCCTGTATCAGCATGAAAATTCAGAATAGTGTTAGCTGGTCTTTCCAATAGGGTCCACATCAATCTCCCTGACTTACAGTGAGAGAATACTGCTCTGAATCCAGATCCGCTGACTGAGGAGTCAGAGATAAACTTAATCCAAAGAATGTGGCCCGTTATAGAGGTGTAGTTGGAAGGAAGGGAGTCACCACAGAAACGACCAACCAGAGTGCCATTGGAGTGTCCTTCACGAATCTCCAGGTAGTCATTACTGCAATCTGAACTTTGTTGCAGCTGAAACATTCTGCATCACAAAACGTACAGAGTTGTTTGTTTTGATGAACCCATTACATTTGTGAGATCCATGTAACATCCTGATCTGCTTACATGAAGGACAGTTGTAGACGATTCCCAGGGGAACTGGTGATGGTCCACACACACTCCACATTAGGTGGGTATACATCAGGATAGTTTGGACTGTTAAAAGCACCTGACTCCATATACAGATGCCCACCACAGCCTGGAAAAACAGGTAACAGACTAATGTTAAATTGCAGTTTGAAGGAAAAATACATATTTATTTTGAACAAAATACTGAAATCTAACCTGAAGTTGAGGCCATGTAGGTTGCTCTAAAACCTTTCTTTCCCACTGAAGCATCTGAGACGAAGTTTACCACAAGGGCATTGCTGAATGAAGTGACTGGGTGTGGCAACTCATTCCCACAGTAACGACCTGGAAAAAAAAGTTACAAGTTACCACTAACTATAATTGCATCAGTACTATTTGAAGCATTTAAACTTTTTAAACATTTGCATGTCCCAAACCAAGCATAATGCAATAAAGTGTCAAGCAATAATAGCCTTTTCTTTCATAAAAGGTCTCATTTATAATATCTAATTTGTGTGATAATCCCCTAAAAGTATGTCACTGATGGTTCCTTGATGAACAGATGTAGTCTTTACCGACAGATGGGGCTTGATAATTGTCACCATCCAGGATCTCCACACTATCATGAGAGCAGTCACTGTACACCATTTCTACCTCGAAGTCAGTGAAGGAGAGAGTCACGTGGTTGACTGAAGGAAATATAGGATGGTAGATTTTAGAGAATCTGCTAACATGCATGATCTGCATTAGAGACACAACAAGGGAGGAGTTTCACAAATTAAAGTTATGTACACAAGGTCTGGGATTTGACTTTGAGAGAATGGATAACTTACATGGCTCCTGTGCCCGTATGATCCAACTACAGTTCTGATTAGGTGGGTAAGAGTATGGATAGCGAGGAGATGCAATCTCCCCTCCCACATCATCAGCTATTATATTGGATCCACATGCTAGAAATCATAAAAGTAATTAATTAAGCTTAACAATGAAACAAAACCAAGACAAAATCATTTGGGCTCATGAACGAAGATGGGACTCACCTTCTGAGAACTGGGCACTGAAGCCTTTATGGTTCTGACTGTGATCTGACCTGAAGCGAACATAGATGACGTTCGTTGAGGATGTAATAGGAGAAGGCCTGGATACTCCACAGACTCTACCCAAGAGTGGAGATGACTCATGTGGACCATCATGGATCTAGAGAGATGAACATAATTTTCTGTGATACACTGGTCTGTAACATCAAGAAATCACAAATGATGGGCATGAAATGGATCACACGCCGACAGAAATGTCAGTTACTCACAACCACGTAGTCAAAAGCACATGAGCTCTGATTTTCTATATCCAGATCAGTGAAGTTGAAGAAGACCCGATGCCCTACATCCACTGTGATGACCCAGGAGCAGTCCACATTGTCAGGATAGTTGTTGGGATACTGCGGAGAGTGGATCTCGCCACTGGGGGCTGTGACAATCCCTCCACATCCTGCATTTTCAAAGGGACGATTTTAAGAAGTTCATTAGCAGGAAACTCAAATAATATAATTCAACTACAGATACAATAATTCTGTAACAGACAGATAACTAACCTCCTGGGACCTCTACCCAGGTTGCGTTGAAGCCTCTGCCACTCACGACTGCATCAGATGTGAATCGGACGGTGACCGCATTACCTGTACTGGCCACTTGTAGGGGGTTATTGGGAGGGCGTGTGGTGCAAAGCTGGGCCAATCGTGGGGCGGAGACGTCAGGCCCTCCATACACCTGAACAAAGGTCAAAGGTGAGGGGATACTTACAGACTGGTCTTTTCAAGACAACGGTCATTTAAAAATATCTAAATGCCACTGCATTAGATAGCAAAATACCAAACCAAGTGGGTTCAAAAATCAAATGATACTAGAGCTTTCCTTAGACCCTTTTATCAAACTTGACTGTTATTGTTTACCAACTAGTCCCAGTTGGTAATGTAATTGAATTACAATTACTATAGTCCCAAGTTGTATGTAATTCAATTATTATTTGGCTATGGACATTTTCCAATTACTTTCTAACTACTAACTAGAAGAAAGTGTCAAAATATCAAATTGGATCAAAGTTTTGAACAGTATCATATATCAATTGTTTTATATTGTGAAATGTTTGCATGACAAATTCTTTCAACCCTTTCCTTTTAAGACAGTCATACTTACATTTCTAACTGCTGCTTAAATGTTTAAATATTGATGAAAATTGCATTTGCAGACACCATCAGATATTTAAAAAAAGTTTGTGATGACCAGTGATGTAATGAACTATAGGCCACTAAGAATCACTGCCTAAAACAATGTCTGGTTTTTAACTAGTGTGTGTGTATGCGTGTGTGTGTGTGTGTGTCCCTAAGCCCTCTCTCTAAGCTCTGATTTCCAGTTAATTTCTGCCCTGTTGGCTCTATTCAGTGCTACAGTAGAGGTCAGCATTCCACAGGTCTACGCTACAAAACACACAGTTCACCCACAGAGCCCAGCAGATGCGAATAGGGCATGAGCAGGAAAACACCCACATAAACACACACACTTGAATTTTGATCTCATAATAAGTAAGTGAGCCATTTTGAGTGCAGGGGACATAATAACCCAATACCTAATACCTAAAGCCTACCTAATACCTAAAGATAATAATATTTCAGAAAGTAGATTAAAAATAATTTTTAAATACTTTAATACTTAAAATACTTTAGCATACTACTTATAGGGCAGTACATACTGTGCACTGTCAATTGCTTTTTTATGCAGCATCTATCTATAAGCACAGCAGTATCTTACAGTACAATGAATTTTAGATACTTGATATTGATTTCATTTTTTTTATCAAACTGCAAACTAAAGATAGCTGAGTGTACTGCATTGTGGGATACAGTATATCATAAAGTGCGCTCAGTGTAAATGTAATAGTGCATATTCAATGCGCAAAGAAATTTTGCATACTAGGTTGTTGTTTTTTGCATACCTCCAGCTTGTCATAATTGCAGTCAGGATGATACTCCACGTCAAACTCAAGGATGGTGATGGAGATGCTACTACCAGGGCTGGTATGGATGTGCCAGATGCATTCACGGTTAGCTGGGTATTTGTCAGGATAGCCTGGGCTGTTGAGGGCACCAGCAGGCCCGAAGAGTTCTCCACCACAACCTGCAGGGGGTGACAGTGAGGTACTTTGACTTTTTCTTTCCCTGTTTTTGATCAGGGATACACATCAAGTGAAATGTTTGGAAAACAGAACATGTAACACAATCTTTTGTATAAATTGCAATCTCAATAGAAGGCAACCATAGAGCCCGTAGACACTCATTTGTTTTTGCTTTTTAAACATGTATCATGGTTATAATCACACTACCCTGGTATTTCCATCTGATATCACAAAAATATAGTGAAGTCTGGCAGTGTCTGCACTACTATGCAACTTGTTTAGTTTCAAGACACTCTGTAAATGTGGTCTGAGATGCTGAAGACAGAGGACAGAGTTGCATTACAGTGTCCAGACAGGAAAAACGTCTCACATCAAGCTTATCAGAGGAAATATGAAACCATATTGACCCTCACCGCAAGCAATGCAGTAGCAACAAGACTAAAATGCGGTCAGTGTAATGTGATATTCACCGAAGATCGGTCAGAACGCTTTCATTCTCTCCACCCCCCACTGTCTTAATCAATAAGATCAATCTCAACAGCGTCCACAGGTCTGTGACAGGACAAAGGAAGGGTGGAGCTACTTCTTACATTTTCAAAATGGATCAATTGGCTTGTGGGACATTAAATACTTTGTCGAATTGAGGAATTCCCACAGCACTGGCATGATTTATCCATCAAATTACTTTCTCCTATATGATAGGGATGTCTTTTGTATCCGTTTTTACTCTTCGCTTGTCATTTTTCTCTCCCTCAGGAAGGTTTTCACAGCTGCAGAATAGTGCTGTGCACATTACAGTGTTCATTCTCTACACATTGTGTTCATGGAAACCAAGATCATTTCCTTCCAAATAATGACATCATCACAGACAGGGGTGCATAAATGATTAAAAAGTTCCATATGATTTCAGAGTGTACCTCTCTTTCTCACTCTGATCCTGCTCTGACAGCAAAAATAACAGTCCACACCCTTCGGCAATGTGACTCGAAGTCCCACAAGCACAAAGACAGAGAAACACACATGGCTGCATACAAATATACATCTCAGAAATGTATGTCTTGGTCATTCTTTTGTGATATACGATTAGGATATGGATCAAATGAAAGTTTTGAGATTAAATGAAATGTATTCTCAGTCTTATTGTGAATGATTAATTTGTGTTGACTTTAAGTGTGACACAGCCAGAGCTAAACAGGGTCGTCTCCTAAGACAGATATCCGCCCGCTCTAGAAAAGCTTGTAGCCTTGTTTTCCACAGTCATTCTGGAAAAGATTTCTATCCACTCCAAATCCTGAAAATCAACAGCATCAGCAGTGGTTACACTTAATCTTTCCTTTCTTTCTTTGCTGGATTCATTCATCGCTGGCAATCAGCTCTTTCCCTGCTGGCCAATCAGAGTGAAGCCTTGTCACTGAAGTGATGTCGCTGGTTTGCCCATTAGGACTGATATTTTTCCTTACAGATTCAGTGTCATCATCACTCAAGAGACTACAGGTCGCTGACCCCTGGCTGCCCAACAGTGACTCCGCATATGTTATATCCTACTATTCTGAGAACCTCATCTGTCTTTCCACTGTCATATACATCTAGATGTTTCACACAATGCTTTGAGGCTGGCACAGGTAATGAATGTGGTACTTTTTATGAATGCAGACTTAAAGAACAAATGGAACAAATCCCATGAAGGTTAAGCACTATTTTGTACTCTATTCAAGAAAAGTGTCCAATCAGTTTTATATTGGATCTTACCATTCTGGTACCAGTCCATTTGGAAGCCTCTGTATGAAACTGTCATGTCGGACCGGAACACAATGTGAAGGCTGGTACTGGTGGTGGTATTGGCTGGAGGAGGTGTGTTCCCACAGAATGTACCAATCAGAGGAGACTGTTCGTTTGGACCATCATATAGCTAGACAGGAACAGAAATAAAGATTATTTATACAATAATATCTAGTCTTTAAAGTAAAAGCCTGTTAATTTTCATATTATACACACTACACACTGCATACTGCATCCATCTATCCATCTATCCATCCATCCATCCATCCATCCATCCATCCATCCATCTATATATATATATACACACACACACACACACACAAACACGCACACACTATATAGTGTGTGTATGTGAATGACACATTCTTTTTGTATCTGGCTTATTTTGGAATTTATATGTGGAAATAACACACATATATATTTAGTAGTAACCTTTCACAGGAAATGCAACCAATAACTAACCATCAGTAATTCAGAACATCTGTTCTACTGCCTTCGGAACAAAAGTGTGCTGAGCTATTGTTGGCTTGTACACAATTTCACGTTCCATAAAGTAGCAATCATAACATTTCAAAAAATCCAACACAACTGTCTATGTATTTACCCAAAGGATGAAAGCCCATCTATGGAATGAGGTTTATGAAAACAGAGTGTAGGCTCTGAGCTCAGAAAATAACTCTAACAATGTTAAAAAGGCTCCATGATGTCATCACTGTTTGGATTGCCATGGTGATGAGTGAACTAAGAGGAACTCAAAGGCCCATTGTACAAGGCTCTGCCAGTAAATCAGTGTAGTGTAATTGAATGGCAAACTGTCTAGCATGAATTAGACTACTTGACCCCATTCGTAGAGAAATAATAAGATAATTCAAGCTTGAAAAGACATGTAGACTATCCTTGAGTCAGAAAAACAAACTCAGTCTCTCGAAAGAGATCTCTTAAAGTCACCATAAAATCAAAATCGACAATTCTTATTTTTTTATGGAATATTGCAGTCGCTAATGATGGAAAATGATGATTCAACCAATTCTCGATGTACAAAATCAAGTCCCGTCCTACATTCTTTCTTGTTCGGATGTACGTCACAATAGTGAAGAAAGGTTTCATGCCGACTTTAAGGACAACAAGAACAAGCATTCACAAACTACTTAATTTACATAAAGTCACATATTAGAATAACATGCCCCGATTAATCATTCAAAATAAAATCAGAAAGTCTACCAAGAAAGTCAGTAAAGTCCATTTTGATTTCAAGTTGATTTTAAGTATCAATGTTGAGCTGTGTTTTTAGGCTTGATAAAATATGTGCTGACCTTCACATAGTCATAGGCACATCCGAAGCTTTGCTCCACCTCAAAGGCTATAAAAGTGTAGTTGATGGTGTTGCCCATGGAGCCCTGGACGGTCCAGCTGCAGTCGGCACGAGATGGGTAGTTATTGGGGAAGTTCACACTCTCAATCCTTCCCCGGCTCCGGTTGGCAATCAGCACACCCTGGCAAACTACAGCAGAAAAGCCAGTCCTCTTATTAATAATATGAGACAGGAAGAATTATGTAATATCAAGAACTTGGAGAATATTTTAAAACACCAATAAATGCGGTTTTAAGGCATGAATACATTAAAACTAGTGGCATATTGCCATAAGGGCTAGAGCTGGATTTTACCATGCAGTAAAGTTTTAGTGTCTGGGAAACACAGTGGCATGTGACCACTGACAGCCAAAGAAAAGGCAAACGACTAAGAGAATGCACAAAAGAAGATAAATGGCGCTGCACTGAGCTCTAAACTGTGACATTTCACCTCCACAAACATAATTAAAACAAGACAAAAAAGCAGAGGTCCAAAACAAGTCAGTGTCCTCTGGGTGAACTTAACCACCAAGTACAAACACAGGAGCATTGAAGTGCATTATTCATGGATTTAAAATAAAAAACCGCAGCACTGCAATAATCTTTAATTATTAATTTACAAAAAAGTTCCATGTTATTCCTACGTTTTTGGGAATGCACCATAGTAATACCAAGGTATTCAAATATAAAAATACATTGTAAAAATGATATTCTCATTCAGTGTATTTGTCTTGTTTACCATCAAATATACCCAGACCTGAATATGTGGCCCTGTTAGTAGATGGTCAACAAGATTCGCTTCACCTGTGACTAGTTATCATGAAGTTTTGGCTCATCAGTGTTTGTTCCAAAGTATAAATACATTTTAAAATTCCACTGATAACATCTATCTACCATGGTACTGCCACAAATACTTGAGTTTTGTAAGAGACTTTTGTAACAAAGTCAGCCCGTTGCTTGGGTTTTCTTGGCTTATGGGCCCAGGTGTTGGGGTGTCACTCACTGGTTTGGTAGTTAGCCAGAAATCCTCCAGTGTGGATGATGCTGTCTGTACGTAGTTTCACATACATGTTCTCTCTGGAGGAATTGATGGGAGGTGGAATCTGATTTCCACACAGCTTGGCAAGCTGAACAGCATTGGTGCTATCGCCATCATACACCTGGTAAAACATATACACATCAGGGACGGATTTAAACGTAATATCTTGTATAGAGAACTCTTCAACTGTGTAGTAAATTGTCTAATTCATTTTTCTCTAACCGCCAAGTAGTCGTAGAAGCAGTTGATAGAGTTCTCCAGGTGAAAGTCTCCAAAGCTGAGCATGACCCTGCTTCCAGCACTGGTTTTGATGTGCCAGTAGCATTCAGCGTTGGCGTGATAGGGCAGGGGGTAGTTGGGGGAGGTGAAACCTCCGACGCTTGTGGTCAATGTCCCACCACAACCTAAAACAGAGATGGCATAATATAGTCCACTGACCATCTGGTGCATATTACACATAAAACTGGAACGCAAACCTTATGTTCCAATCAAATTGCTATGCGATTTCTGGGTTTTTAGGGTTTTTTCCGCCGGGAAACAAAATTGTGTGTACCAGGTAAGCAGGTTGATATTTGCACTTGATATGAGGAAGAAATATGTGCTGGGTTTGCAAGGTTTATTCCAATATTTTAAAGATATTCAGATTTTTTTTTTTTCTTCAAGACTATCATTACTTATACTTTTGGAACAGTGCTGTTATTGTTAACTTAATTACACGACAGGGATGTACTAAAAACTAAAAAATGTTTACTTTGCATTTTTCTTGTACAGACGACAACATTTTTAAAATGATCCCTGTTCACACGGATCCACGAAAAAGTTAAAAATATTATATTATAAATGTTATTAAAATTAAATATTATAAATGATTACAAATAAATAATTACCTGTCTGTGTGCCATCCCAGTGGGCTTTAAACCCCCTATAGGTGAGCGTATGGTCGGATCGGAATTTTAGCCACAGCCTGTTGCTATGAGATACTATTATGGGTGGACCATTTGTTCCACAATAATGACCAATCAGGGGAGATGTTTCATAGCCTCCATCTCTGTAAAAGAAAGTAAAGTGTTTTAATAAAGCATGAAGTGACCAAATCATTGACCCAAGACACTGGAAGAGTCCCTCACCTGATCTCTAAATAGTCAAAACCGCAGGAACTGAATCCCTCCAGCTCGAAGTCTGTGATGTTAAGCATGATCTGCATGTTGACTTCCACAATGATTTTATAGACACACTCCCGACTGGAGGGGTAATTGTCAGGGTAGTTCGGTGAGCTGAACTCCCCGGTGGGTGACCTAAACACCTCACTGCAATCTGCATGGATTTAATGACAATAAAATGAAAAATAAAATATGAAATACTGTATATGTAACACTGTGGTCATGTGAACCGCAACAATTAAGCTATGTTCACACTGTCAGTCCAAATCTGATTATTTGTGTATCCAATTGGAATCTGATTTAAGTATCGCAACTGTTCAGATCCGTTTTGGCTCTCTTTCTTTTTCCGGAATATTTGCATTGGTTTATATGGAAATCGTGTTGCATTGGTAGGCATACGCCAAAAAAAAAATATTAGTAAAAATGGCATTTCATGTGATTTTTTGCCATTCAGACTTAATATGATCGGATTCCAATTGCATATGCACAAAAATCTGATTTGGAATGATAGTCTGAACGAGGCAACAGAATCACAATAAAGCTCACTTGACTTGACTTAAAAAGGCCATCTAAACCCAAGCTTCCCAATGAGGCCTGTACTTTCATGGATTTTGCAGTTGAATGCAGTTACTGCAATAAAATTATACCTGTGCTTGCATCGATGGAGACATAGTTGGCAGAAAAGCCTTCCGCAGACAGACTGGAGTCAGAGACCAGCAGGACGGTCATCAGACTATCAGTGCTGGTTAGAGAGGGAGGAACTGACCGCCCACAGAACCTGAGCACAATATAACCAACATTTTACAGCATATTCATTTACACATCTTTAATTAAGTGTCGTAAAACGTCAAGCTTTTTGGATTCTGACCTGCCAAGAAGAGTGCCAGTCAGCGCTGTGCCATTATCATACACATCCACATAGTCATATGCGCAGTTAGTGTGATACTCCAGGTTGAAGGTTGTGAATGACAGACGGATGATGTTGCCGGGTGGAACGGAGATGTACCAGGTACAATTGGCTCCATGAGGGTAGTCCGTGGGATGACCTGGGCTGGTGAATGAACCCGTCGATTCAGTGAGAGTCTCTCCACAACCTGTAAAAGTGATCAATTCATTTCGAAATAGTTCCCATACATTTTTTTTAATGGGAATAAAACCCACAACCTTTCGGTTTCCTGTTCTACTGTCAAACATAAGCATAAACACAGGACACTCAACTCACAGTTGATTAGCATGTTGCTAATCTAACAGCTAAATACAAGCAAGCACAATGAGAGTCAACTTTTTTGATTAGCTTGAACCACTTTCACCATTGAACGAAATATAAGCATATTTATAATAGAGACATCTGCCATCTTGGATTAACTTTTTGACAAACATTTTGACTTCTGGGATTGCCTCCTATGCAAAGGATACATGCCAAAAAAGCATTTCAGAAGGCAGCATAATATTGCCTATACTGTAAAAAATAAAATACTGTAACAATGGTACAATAAAAACCTGTTAACTGGTTAACTGCAAGTTATATTACCATATACAGTGAACATTTTTAAAATTGCATTATATGTCATTCTACTATAAAATACTATTAAAGTTATGAATTACCATATAATTTATGGTGAAAAACAGTAACAGGACTCCCCGCATTACCCATCACATACTTTTTTTATAGTGTTGTTTCTTCTTATTTTTGTTATTAATAATGTACATTAAGGTGTTTTGTGATATATTTTCTATTACATTTTTTTAGTGTAATCTGTGTAACTCTTTTTGTATATGACCCTGTGCACCATCTATAATGTAGAGGTATATGAATATTGTCAATGTTTTATGGACAGGCCACTTACGATTAATTCTGATTCATTGTTTGGCTTTCTATTGTTCCACCTGATATATTAATATTATGTCACTTAAAATATATGGTAAAGGAGTAAAATATACAGGCATCCTGTAATATTGTAAACATTGTCAAAACATTGTTTATGATGAATTTTGAGACCATGCCTCAAAATTCTAGATAGGTTACTCATTAGGTAGTATATACAATATATTTAATATACAATCTTTATTCAAAAGAACAAAACTATAGTTTACCTTGCTCTGCGGACGCAAACTCAGCAGTGAAACCATGGTTAGAGACACTTGAATCGGTTTTGAATTGGATGAACATGGACTTCTGGGTGGACTCCAGCATGGGAGGCATGTTAATTCCACAATATCGACCAATCAGAGGGGAGCTAGCGCCGGGACCATCTCTTACCTGAGCGAGCAGAAAGTGACGTTTCAGAAGAAATACACAGTGAAATCTGAATTTTGACTGAATAGGATTAGCACAATGCTAACATTGTACCTCCACATAATCGAAGGCGCATGAGCTGCTTCCCTCGACGTCAAAGGTGAGGAAGTTGAGAGTGACCACAAAGCCCTCGGGTTGGTTAATGACCCACTCACACACTTTGTTGTGGGGGTATGAGTCAGGGTACATGGGAGTGCGGATCTGACCGGTTCCAGAGAGCGTTCCTCCGCAAGCTAGCAAAAACAGTTCAACTCTAAAATCATGTCTATACTGGATGGGGTACATTATTTATCATATAAATATTTAAATATTTATGACAGTTAAAGCTAAATCAGAAGCATATTCATTGACATTTCTAACAATTTTAACATTTCAAATTCAATTTTGTGTTTAATCTTAGACTAGACAGAACACAGTAAGCCAGGAAGTGTGTTTTCTTTGCAGCATACATAACTCCGTCAACCGAATCGCACATATTGAGAAAAATGAAAGATAATTCTTATCATCAACAGATTTATGTATATGAGAGGATACAAATAGGCCCAAAACATGCCCTGCACAAGCACACTACAGAAAATATATTTTACACAGTGTCCTTGTAACACGTTACATGTAGTTACTATGTAGTTACTATAAATTGAGCATAATTACATGCAACCAACTTAAACCACATCTTAATTCTAACCCTATAGTAAATATATGTAGTTAATTTTTACTCAGTACTAATTACACTTTAACATAGACACCATTAAATTGTGGGTTACACTTTATTTTAAGGTGACCTTGTTACACCTTGTAATTATACATTTAAGTACTGAGTAATAATAATTAACTATATGTACTTACTATAAGGTTATGGTTAGAATTAGGGTTTGGTTTAGGGTTAGTTGCATGTAATTATGCAGCATTTATAGTTATGATTATAGTAACTACATGTAACGTAACAAGGGTAACCAAATTGTGTAACCATGTAAAATTATTCATTTACATGTCATTGCCAAACAGAATTCTTAGCGTAATGCACATTACATTCTCAGTGATATATTGAGTGTCTTAACAATATTTTGAAGACATTCCAAAATGGTGAAGCATCAGTTTAGCTAAATGCATGTTATTGATCTTATTGCGAACAATTAATCCGTGCTTAATATACGTTTACATTTTTGACATTCTTGTAATGTTTAACCAAAATGTCAAAACTGGACCTTCCAGTGAAAAATGACAGACTTCGACGTATGCAGGATTTCTCTAAAACAAATTTGCACTTAAATGTTCTTCTGTTTCCAGTTTTGAGTGCAGCGTGCACATCTCGAAATCCAGTCAATAACTAAATAATAGAACAAAGTTTCTTTTTCGATAATGTTACACTCAAATGTACGTCATAATACGTGAGAAAAGATTTGTTACCAACTTTAATGGCAAACATTAAACATTTTATATGGGATTGCATGCTTGCAATGTGTTAGCAAAGCATTCATGTTTGAGTTTGCTTACATAAGAGTATGTTTCTGGCTATACTGTTTTTACTCTTTTCCTTAACATTTCAGAAAAATTACATTTGGCATTCAGTGGGCGTCACATGCTTTACATAAAAAGAAAGCACATTTCATTGTCTCACCAATTTCATACATGGCCCTGAAACCAGCACGGGACACAGAGCTGTCAGACTGGAAACGGATCCATAGTCCATTAGTGGTGGACAATATTGGTGCTGGCAGGGTACTTCCACAGTACTTCCCAATGAGTGGGCCGGTTTCACCCGTCCCGTCTCGAACCTGAGAGATTTGATAAGGCGACATGATAAGATCAAAATGCTACTTACTGTTCCTCTCATCCACATTAAATACACAGATCATACCTCAACAAAATCAAAAAGACAGCCACTATGATTCTCCAGGTCCATGTGGGTGAAGTTGAGCGCCACCAATTCACTGCGTGGCTGTCTGATGATATAAATGCACTGCCTATTGTGAGCATAGTTATTAGGCCAGTTAGGAGAGATGATGATGCCTTCTGTGTCTGTAAAGACGCCTCCACAGCCTGGGTCAGCTGATGGCACACAGAGTAAATGGCATTACACTCAAGCAATTTGTCCCAATATTGCAAGACAGTTGGCTTTGCCCATTTGAACCTAGCATTGGACCTACGATCATGTTCCACTCTGAGTTTACAACATTTAGAATGTGACTCCTGACTTTTAATATCTATATAACTCCAATAAACTGCTTTATGAGCATTTAAAAGGACAGTATTCTACTGATGGATCTGTTAAAATGAACCATAACTCAGTTACTGGAATTACCACTAATGTATTACAAATACAGCACATAATTTACATACTGTAAGAAGTCAATGCAAACAAGAAAATAGTGTCGTAAAATTCAACTGTGGGTCCCGTTCAAAAGTTTGGGATCAATACTTTTATTCATGGGAGTAAAGACATTGATAATGCTACCAAATATTTCCATTTCAAATTAATGCTGTTCTTTTGAACTTTCTATTCATCAAAGAATCCTGAAAAAATGCATCACTTTTCACAAAAATAATAACCAGCACAACTGTTTTCAACATTGATAATAATAAGAAATGTTTCTTGAGCAACAAAACATCATATTAGAATTCAGAATTTCTGAAGGATCATGTGACACTGAAGACTGGAGTAATGATGCTGAAAATTCATATATTTTGTCAGCTTTGCCAAATCCAAACTTTTAAATGGCAGAATACAGGTGTATTATCCTGCGTAAAATGTCTGACAATCCCCCAGTCTTGTGTTTTGATGGAATGGACTTAACTTACATGGTGAAGTAGTGTATGTAATATGAAATCCCCGATCACTGATGCTGAAATCAGAGTGAAAGTGGATCCAGGCAGATGGTCCCGTCGTCTGTAGAGGTGGTGGCGATGCTGTACTGCAGTATTTTCCCAGAACTGTGTCCTCTGGAAGCAGTCCATCTCTGATCTATAAAATAAAGCAGGAAAGTGAAGAATTTTAACACATACGCACAGAAAACAGTTCAAATTTCCATGTAGATCCAGGATGCAACAAGCTTTGCGTACCTCCAGGTAGTCAAAGTTACAGTTATCATGGTGCTCCAGATTGAGGGTGCCAAAAGCGAATGTGATGAGCAGACCAGGGTCCACATTCACTGTCCAATAACAGTCCCGGTTAGGTGGATAGTTACCTGGGTAACCGGGTGACTTGATGTCACCATATGTATTGGTCAACTCCCCACCGCACACTGGAGAGAAAAAAAGGAGTAGTGGAATGAGATCCGATTCATGCTAATGCAAGTATTTGCTACTATCCCAAGGTTGGAAATCATTTGCACCAATCAGGTTGTTCGGCGAATTTATTCCAGCCTTCAAACCGGTTGACCAATTACACCATATTTGTCCAGCCATCTAGTCAAAGCACACTGCTCTTTTTGGAAGGAGGGGTGACAGAAACTAAATAGGGATGCGTTTCCCAAAGCCAACTATGGTCGCAAGTTCCATCATTACCAACACAACTCAAAAGAACTTGCGACCATAGCTGGCTTTGGGAAACGCATCCCTATTTAGTTTCTGTCACCCCTCCTTCCAAAAAGTGCAGTGTGCTCTGATTGGTCGGCTGTGTTGTGATTGGTCAGCCGGCTAACAATGCTTTTAATAAACGCACCCCTGAGTGTTACTGGCAGACTGGGAAGAGAAGTGCTTCAACAAAAATACTTTGTTTCAAGCATGAAAACCTATTCTAGTATACCAAAATCAAGACTTTGTCAAAGATGTGGGCTCTTTAAGGGCATTCTTTGTTTACCTGGTGCCTGGGATTGCCAGGCGACGGTGAAGCCGCGTCCACTGACTGAATGATCGGAGCGGAACCAGAAGTACAGAGAATTATGAGAGCTGAAGAGTTCGGCTGGGGCGGCAGTGCCGCAGTATTTCCCAATCATGTAAGCGGAGGCAGTCTCGCCATCGTGGACCTCCAGGAAATCGAAGTTGCAGGAGGCGCTGTTCTCAATGTCGAAGAACGGGAAGGTAATCCGCAGAATCTGGGAAGAACAACAGAATACTGACCACAAGCACAAAACCAAGTAGCCCGTGTTTGGAAAAAGTTCACTGATAACTTTACTAACCTTGCTAGGGTCGGTTCTGATGACCCATGCACAGCTGACCTGGTGATCATAATCACCCGTTCCAGGATTTGTAGGGTAACTGAAAGTGCCAGCTGGACTTTCCAAAACTCCTCCACACTCTGATGCACATAAAAGGTCATGATGTCACCATTTGAAAAAACATATACCATTACATACTTACTCACATGTGTAACAAACGCACCTTGCTGTGGAGTTTGGCACTGCGGGCCCGTCCATTGGGAGGTGCAGGTACAGGTGTAGCCGTTGATGCCATCAGTGCAGGTTCCTCCGTTTTGGCAGGGATTGCTAGAGCACTCGTTCACGTTCTGATCGCAATTCTGACCCGCCCAGCCCGGGTCACAGCGACAGGTGTAGCCGCTGGCTGTATTCTTGGGAGATCAAGACAAATAAAACATGCTGGCTGCTGCATTTTGGGAAGTTATAAGAGATTGCTAGAGATGGACACTAACCTCGCACTGGCCATTTACACAAGGATTACTAGTGCCACAAATGTCACTGATATGAGTACAACCCGTAGGTCCATAACCATTACCCACGTAACCAGGAGGACAGGTGCATGATGGGATTATACTTCCTGGAAGGAGACCAAAAATGAACCCATTTATGATGCAAATCAGATATGATTCTTCTACTCAATTTTATTTTGCATCAATATGTGGAAAGATTGATTTGGCCAATGATAGAGAAGATGAGACAAAACAAATGTGCATACTGACCATAATTAAACTATTTTAAATCATATCAAATATATGGCTGACGAGAATATTAAGAGAAAACATTACAATACATTACACACACATATTAACAACATATGTTTTTGAAGAAGAAAAAGTAGAAAGAATATGATAATTTCAAACAATATAATATGAGATGTACAACAAATGCAGTATTAAAATGACAATGAAAAAGTTAAATGACAATGGTTTTATTTTGGGTAACACTTTATTTCGATAGTCCCCTTTAGACATTTGACTGTTTATAAGTAACTTTGCAAGTAATGAGAGTTAGTCTAAAGTGGACTCAAAATAAGGTGTAACCTAATTTTGCATTTTTCGTCAACAAATAATGTTATCTACTAAAATTAATAGCCATTTTAGTCAGAGTAAAATTTACTAAAATTAATTAACATGACAAGATTTTGACTAAATAAAATAAAAAAATAAATAAAAAAAAACACTAAAAACGGACAGAGATAGCAATAATGTCTTTTATATCAGGAGGTGACATTGCAACACGAAGTTTAACACCCTTTTTATTGCTCCTGTTATAACATAAATGCTACTGGTCATGTGCTGCTGTAGAGGATAATAACAGTAAAGTAGTGGATTTGTGTTTGTATGCATGTGTACCTGGAGTGGAAGCACAGGTGGCCAGTGGATAACATCCTCCATTGTTGGTGGAGCAGATGTTGGCTTGAGTGCAAGTCTTCCCATCTCCCTCATAGCCTGAGGACACACACATGGGGTCAGCAGTCTCGTCTTACATTTAATGGCTATTTTAGCTTGATCATTTCAGTCTGTCTGGTCTTTCTCTGCAATCTAGCAGTCAATTGAGACTTGACAGTACTGTCCTCAATGAACCCAGTAATTGCATCTCTCCACCTCTAGCTATCTCCATCTCTCCCAGAGGGAATTTAATTGAAATTTCAGCTCACGCAAGCATCTGTCTCTTATTTGAAACATACTACAGTGAGCAAAAACATGATTCAGAAGGATTTTACAAGCCAGCCTGTGCTGTAAGCAGGACAGAGGAACAACAAACATATGATATGTACTAAAAATAGGCAGGTTTCATTTTCCCAGCCATCTCTAGCAGGAAATTATGAAGCAAAAGTGAATTAAAAAAAAGACAAGACCAACAGAACAACCTCAAAAGTTTGACTCTGAAGATTTAGATTTTAAATGCATAGTTCACCAAAAATAATTTAAATTTCAGCACATTTCTCACATAAAGCCATTATATGGCTTCAGAAGACTTGCAAATAAAGTGCACAAGACTACTTTTATGGTGAATTTTGTTTGAGTACGGCCAAGTTCTCAAAAAAACTAAAAAAAAAAAAAACCTCAAAAACTCAAAAAGCACCCTTTGTCTTCCACAGATATGGGTTTCAAACAACATTAACACCATTCAAAAGTCTCTTCTGCTCACCAAGGCTGCATTTATTTGATTAAAAATACAAAACAAACCCAGTAATATTGTTAAATATTATTTCAATGTAAAACAGCTGTTTTCTATGTGAATATATTTTAAAATGTAATTTATTCCTGTGATCAAAGCTGAATTTTCAGCATCATTACTCCAGTCTTCAGTGTCACATGATCCTTCAGAAATCACTCTAATATGATTATTTGATGCTCACGAAACATTTATGATTATTATCACAGTTGACAACAGTTGTGCTGCTTCATATTTTTGTGCAAACAGTGATTAATTTTTTCAGCATTCTTTGAAAGTTCAAGAGAAAAGCATTTCATTAAAAAATAAATATTTTGCATTATTATAAATGTCTTTACTGTCACTTTATATCAATTTCATGCGTCCTTTCTGAAGAAAAGTATTAATTTCTTTAAAAAAAAAAACTAAAAAAAAACAAATTGACCCCAAACTTTTGAACGGTAGTGTATATATATATATGTATATATATATATATATATATATATATTTTTTTATTGTAAAAATATTTCTTAATTTTCTGTTTTTACTGTATTTTTGATCAAATAAATGCAGCCTTTATCAGCAGAAGAGACTTTCAGAAACATTGGGAAATCGTATAGACACCAAACTTTTAAACAGTAGTCCAAGAATTTTCATTTTGGGGTGAACTATTCTCGTTTAGACAACAGGTCTTATTTTTAAATTGCATGAGAATGAGGATGTGAGCTATACCTGGAGGACACTGTCCACAGTGGAATGAGCCCATGGTGTTGAGACAAGGCACCAATGGGGAAGTAGAACAGCCTCCATTGTTTGTGGCACATTCGTCGACATCCTGACAGCTGTAACCATTACCCTGCCATCCTGAGGAAAACAAAAAACTAACTCCATGAAAAGATGTTCTTGATAAAAATCTGCTAGTCAGCCAAATACCTTCAAATGTACATGCATTCATAATCGTTTACATCAAATATCAACAACAAAAAAAGGCATAAGTAATTGACATCATGGATAGTGACATCATTGCAATAATCATATGTGATGTGGCTCAGCTGGGCCGAGTGGTCTAACCTGCAGGGCAGGCGCCGCAGTAGAATGAGCCCAGAGTGTTGAAGCACTGCACAGGGGGGTTTGTGGAGCAGGGCTTGTTCTGGAGACTGCACTCATCAATATCAGCTGTGCACGCTGACACCCCGGGTGGAGACATCCAACCAGCATCACAGATACACTTATACTTGGGCTGAAAAGAGGAGAAAAAGACATGCACGTTGTTCAAAAGCCATATGACTTTGTTATGTAGAAGGAGATATTAAGCAGAATGTTCACACTGCTCTTTAGCATACGTTTAATGAAAGTAAATGGTGACCAAAATGCTAAAAAACAACTAAATTTTGTGTATATATGACTTGTGTGCAGGATTCCTAAGTCATATACATGACACTATGTTTGGAGTCAGTAATATTTTATTATGACCATTAATATATAATATTACTTATTATCATACATTTCCAATAAATGTTGTTCTGTTGAACTTATAATGATATCAAAGTAGCCTGAATTTTTTTTTAATCATAGTTTAAAAAAAACATTAAGCAGGACAACTTTTTTTATATCAATATTATAATACTGATAATATTAAGAAATGTCTCTTGAGCAGAAAATCAGCATATTAGAATGATTTCTGAAGGATCATTCAAGTAATGATGATAAAAATTCAGCTTTGCCATTACAGAAATAAATTACATTTAAAAAAAATATATATATATATATTTTTGTAATAGCTCATTTTAAATTGTAATAGTATTTCACAATATTACTTTTTTTTACTGTATTTTTTTTATCAAATAAATGCAGCCTTGGTGAGCATAACAAACTTCTTTCAAAAACATTAATAAAATCTTACCGACAATTTTTTTTTTGTGTGAGAGCTTTTTTTTTTGTCTTTTGACTGAAATTTGTGTCTATTCCTCCAATTAAAGCTATTATAATGGTCAAATAAACTAATTTTATGGTGCTCTTTGACATTTTTGGAAACTGGAAATTGGAAAATGGTAACATGATCATCCTGTTAAACTGTCAGTGCCTTAAATTTTAGCATATATATCGCACAAAACTATTGTATGACTTTAGGAGACTTGGAATACAGCGCACAAGTTGTATGACAGTCTTTTTATGATAAACTCTTACAGGTACGACAAGAGGGGGAGTACATGATGACAGAACTCATTCATTTTGGGGTGAGCATTGTGTTTCTCTGTCCAAAAATGAACTGAAGAGTACCGAAAATGAATAAATACACAATTTCGAATCACCTCATTGGGATTGACTCTGTCTGAATCAATGCACAAGCCGTGAACACACAGATCCTGGCTTCCGCCTGCACAGTCATCATAGCGAGATGTACAGTGTGGACCGTACCATTCTGGAGTACAGGTGCAACTGATAAACAAAAGAAAAGAAAAATATGAACATTCAAGTCTCATAAAACACTAAAACCCCCAAACAAGACATACAAAGGAGGATTACGTGTAAGATCCGGGTGTATTCACACACGTGGCCCCATTCTGACAGCCCAGAGGAGTTCCTGCTAACACTTGACACTCATTCACATCTACAGCACATGTGGGACCCTGAAGAGACATCAAAGTGTCAGTCAGAATCACATATCAACAGGACAGAAGCACAGACGCCTATTTGAGTGACGGACCTGCCAGTTATCAGGACAGAGACAGTGAAAGGCATCCAACAAGTTCAAGCAGGTTCCTGTGTTCTGACATGGATTGCTGCTGCATGTCTTCCGCTGTACTGTCTATGAAATACAGAATATCATAAAACTGAAATGAAATCATAAAGGCTGAAATGGAAAGCTTCTAATCACATAAGCAATAAGCCTCGAGTGAATTTGATGATTACAGCAATACCTGTTCTATTGTCTGAACTTTTGACTCAAGTGTAGTCACTCGGGTGTTGAGCTGATTGAGCTGGTTTGTCACTTCCTGAGACGGGCCGCTGTTCTTTATGGTATTGATGTCATCTTTGTTAATTTTGATCTGGAACAGAGTTGCACTTGATTAAGCTTTTTCCGGGTGCAAAGTGCTTCAATAACATACACAAAATGATTGATCTGTGCAGACTAGAATTAAGAAAAAATTGAATGTAAATGGAATGAAATGAAATGAAACAAAACAAAATGCACACGCATACAAAAAAAAAACACTGAAACTAAATGCAAGTCAAAAAACTAAAAACATTAAAACAAAATGAAACAGAACAAAGCAACAGAACACAAGACAACGAAACAGAACACTAGTAAAGATAAAACAAAAAACATTAAAACAAAAAGACAACGAAACAAAACAATACAAGTAAAAAAAAACGAGCAAGACAACAAACAAAAAATACAACAAAATCAAACAAACTAAAATACAACAAAACAAAAAACACATAAAACAAAAAATTAAAAACAACCAAACCAAAGCAAACAAATACACACAAAAAGACAGTGAAACAAAACAAAATACAAGTAAAAAAAAAAAAAACCTTTAAAACCAAATGAAACAAAAAAATGCAGCACAACAAAAAAACTATTACATTTAAACACAAAACAAATTGAAAGGCATTTTGTGATGTTTTTTTTATTTTTATCAAAACCTAATTTCAGATTATGTTAGTGACACTGACATCACTATAGCATCACAACATGCCTGACCAACAGAAATATTCACTTGTATCTTGCAACTATTAGTTCCTGTATTATTAGCCATAATTTTCCTCTACCAGACAACATCTGAAGTTTGAGTCAAACTCACCTGATTTATCTGCTGGACGAGGTCCTCTGCTCCCACCTTCAAACTTCCCGTCCCTGAGGTTGTGAAGCGAATGTCTTTGTTGTAGCCAGCGGAGAATGTGAGGTGACCATTCTCTGATATCATACGAGGCCTGCAAATCAATTACCAAGTAACTTTGGAAGGCACGTCCTCATTTAATTTCTGACTCGCATTCAAATTAATAATTCAAATTTTAGGTGGTCTCAAACAAGCCAACGTTTCAGTCTTTCCCAGCATCTTTCAAGCAAAAACTATTTTTAAAACTTACTGGTCACTGCTGATGTCCCGTTTTTGTCTGTTGTGGGGTTGACCGCCACTGTCACACTGCAGTCCAGAGAGGAAGATGAGAAAGATGAAGGGCCAGGAGAAGCTCAGTGTCCAAGCCATGCTGAGAGAGCTCGTCCCAGGACGCTCATCAGACACTGTACTGAACCTTCACACCAAGATCTGCCTAAAGCCCAACCAGCCAGGGATGCACTTTGGCCCTGAGAAGTCCTAACACCACTGAACTTCCCAAAATCATTTATAAAGAATATGTAAGTGTCTAGAGGGCATTTAACTCAGCTGCATGCAGGTGATTTGACTTTATTGTGTGACTGTCAGGGGCTGTCACATGTGTTTTGGAGATCAGTAACCAAAGTTAAAACTGTGAACCTGCAGCTTAGGGCTAATTTTCCCTCTGAATGTGAATAGCTTCAGTAAATGACCGGCAGCATTAAAACTGATATAACCATTAAAATGATATAGGCTAACTGTTTTGTATTGTGTGATCAAATGACAGAAGGCAGTAATAACAAAGCAAATGTACTGCATAAAAAAATGATTTTATTAAACAATATATAACTTTAAAGAAAAATGAATGATTATATGTACAACGTCTAATTTCCCAATGTTTTATTATGAGATCATGAGACGTATAAGATGTGAAACCACATGGACGTTCAGGCTGTTCCCCAGCACACGATACTGCTGCTTAATGGAAATTTGCTTTGGAAATGCTGAAACACAAAATACATGTAATTGAAAGACAATATTATTACATTTTCACATTGCTGTTTCTTATGACTATTCATTAACAGTATGAATCAGTGGGTCTGAGTTCTCAGAAAAAGTGAGTGAAAGTGTTATAAAATTGTAGAGGGGCAGAAATCTCTCTAATCTTCTTTTTCTCCCTGTCTTACCCTTTGCTTTGTCTGTGAAGCATTCTTGCAAAAAACAAATTATGAATCCTGAAACAGTTAATTATCTAAATGGAAGCCAAAAGTAAATAATGGAAAGCTATTCATTAACCTTTTCACACTCCAGTGGAATGACATACTGGACTTTAAAGCTTATGGTGTGAAATCTAATACCATAAAACAATGTCTATGCACATAATATGAAGTTAAGAAGATTTCTGTTCATTTGTGTTTTTCTTCAGTGCTGTGTGGGTGAATGTGTGTGATGCCGCTGTTTAGTGTCTGATGAACGTCTTACTGAAATCTGTAGGAAAGCCCATGAGGTTGGCGATCTCTCTGGGTGTGAAGTATCTCAGCTTTAACTGGAGGAGCTGCTTCAGTTTGTCCTCCTCAGGAAGCAGCTCCAGGCTCTTAAACACACTCTCTAGCTCCACATCCACACAGCACTGCAGGACAGAGCCCGTGCCCTCCACATAGTGACCATAACTACACAGAGAGAATCAACAGCTATATACATATATATATATAAAATGATACTTTTAATATTAAAAATGCAATTCTATATATAAAATATATAATGATACTTTTATTTAAAAAATCAAATATATTGATGAAAAAAAAAAAAATATATATATATATATACACACGTGTGTATGTAATCAAAATGTAATGTACATATATATATAATAAATATATACATATAATTAAAATATACAAATATTAATGAGAAATAATAAAAAATGTTAAACATGTATATGTATATACAGTGCTTAGCATAAGTGAACACACCCATGCTAAAGTTGACTAAAAAGAGGAATAACATCTTTTGGACATTGAACTTAATGCCTTAATTAAAAAAATGAGGATAACTCCAACCTTTAAGGACACCAATTTTCTTTGTGAATGAATAATGTATTGTAAATAAATAAATGTTTTTCCTTAAAATATATACAGGGGCCACTGCCAGTACACATAAAATACAATAAAAGTCAGGACACCCCTATGTTAAATTCCCATAGAGGCAGGCAGATTCTTATTTTTAAAGGCCAGTTATTTCATGGATCCAGGATAATATGCATCCTGATAAAGTTCCCTTGGCCTTTGGAATTAAAATAGCCCCACATCATCACATAGCCTTCACCATACCTAGAGATTTTTACATTTTTATATTTGTATTTTAAGGAAGAACATTTATTTATTTACGACACATTACTCATTCACAAAAAGTCCTTAAAGGTTGAGTTTTCCTCAAGGCATTAAGATCAATTTCCAAAAGATTATTTATTATTCCTCTTTTTAGTCAACTTTAGCATGGGTGTGTTCACTTATGCTAAGCACTTATATATATATATATACATACACACACACACAATGTATGTATATATTATATACACAGAGTGTGTGTGTGTGTGTGTGTGTGTGTGTGTGTGTGTGTGTGTGTGTGTGTGTGTGTGTGTGTGTAACACTTGCACATATATTACAATTTATTATGAAACTTTTAATATATAAAAAATGCAATTATAATGAGGAAAATATATTTATGTGTGTATGTTTTTTTCTTATATGAACATATATTCTAATTAGTTTATCATTCTGTATCATTTTTATATTTATATTTATTATAATTAGAACAATTATAATTTAATTATAATAAATATAATATTAATAATACACACACCCTTTAGTAAAGCAAACTGATCTCCTGCTACTGGGCTGAACTATATCCATCAGTAGAGCGTATCTGAGCAGGGCTTTGGGAGGCAGCAGATACTGGTCCATGTCCTCCTCTTCCTTCTGCAGAAAGTCCTGCAGCCTCTGGACAGTCTCCTGTTTGTCCTGACTCCTCTTCTTTTCTAACTCTTGTTCAGTCTCCAGCTTAAAAATGATCGTCCCCGTCTTTTCTCTCTCAGATTCAGAAGGTGTAGGATGATCGTGTGGAACAGCAAGACTGTCTGGGGATTCAGACATGGGGAAACCCTCTATAATCTGCCAGTAGATAGAAAGCTTTAGTATTCAATAGTAACTGTATTGTGGTACCTTAGTTAGAATAGGTCGAACCAGGAAAGTACCTCTGCTGATGTTGGGAACGAGAAGGATCCCGGTGGTCTCTTTGCAATGAGGAAGTATCTGAGCCTAGAGTTTGGTATCCCAAGCTGTGACCATAAAAACCATCCCAAAAACAAGACTGGCATAAACTTTCTGAGGTTTTTAAGAGACATTAACAGCTCTTTTTCAAGGATGTCAAAGGATGAGACATACTCACAGATGTTGGTGAGATCAGAAACTCCTGAAAGATGTAGTCACACTCTCTCAGTGTCTTAAGCAAAGCATCCCTGTCAATTAAAAAAAACAGAACAATTCATATATATTTAGACACTATAAAACATTGATAAGACCACTTTAAGGCAAAGTGTGTACTTTTTCAGTATTAAAATACTTTCATTCATCTCAGTTTAATGAGCAGACAACCACTGTATAAGATTCTTATAAATACAATACATGGTGACAGTAACACAGAGGGGAAGCCCATGACCCCATTGGCTCATAGCCACATAACCATGGTGATCTCAAAGCCCCTGTACCGCCCTGGTTACCTTGCAGCAGAAGTCTCAAAGCCCTTCACATTCTCCAGCAGAATGAATCGCGGCCGCTCGCTGAGCCTGCAGGGACAAAAGAGAGGCACATTCTTTCACAAACACGCTCTGGGAAAAAAAACACCTTGGCTGAGTTCGGGAATAACACAATAGACTTCAGAAAGGGCAAATGGAGAGAGAGAGGAAGCGATTATTCATTCCTTTATTAGACGTGAATTAATAATGTGAGATGTGCAAAAATACTGTAGAATGAACGTTGCCTTTGCCTTTTCCCTAGCATTGACCGCGTTCATATTCTCCTCTTTCGCTTCCTCCTCTTTTGATTAACACACATAAAACACACAATTGTCTAAGTGCACAATTACCACTAGCGCATGGTGATCACGTTTGTATTCTTCTATACTAGCTTGGGTCGTAGCCTATGATTCAATAGGTGTCATCACCGTACAGTCTACATACGTGTCGTCCCCAAGTTTATTAGATCCAGTGTGATTTAAAAATGATCTTATAGGATTGCTAAAATGGCACAGTCTGTAGCAGGCATTCAAAAGAGCTCAGATTGATCAGTCTGACCTTGGCAGAAGGTTCAGGATATAAAGGAAGCTCTTTGTTCTGGGGTCAGCAACATCTCCCTGCAAACCAATCCTATTGAGAAACACACATTGGCTTTAGTCAACCAATTTAGCAGCCTTTTCAACATTACAGACTTACAGTATAGAGCAGTAATACACAACCGTTCAAAAGTTTAGGATTGGTAAAATCTCTTATAGTCACCAAGGCTGCATTTGTTTGATCAAAAATGCAGTAAAAACAGTAATATTGTGAAATATTATTGTATACTAAAATAACTATTCCTGTTTTAAAATGTAATTTACTCCTGTGATGCAGCATCATTACTCCAGTCTTCAGTGTCACTGAATAAAGTATTCATTTCTTTCTTTCTTTCTTGCCATAGACAGACATTCTTGTCACATTAAAATACCAAGCATTACATTATTCTCATGACATCTGAAAATAGAATATGAAGGACATTTTACAGCTCATTCAGTCAAAAAGACAGATAAGGATTATTTGAAGCGCAACCTTATGTTTCTAAATGATTGTTTCAGTCTTTTTGAGTGGAACTTCTCCAAACAAACTGGAAGTGCCTCCCATAATCTCAAACACAGTTGGCTTGTTAGGAAAAAGGTGGAGATGTTAATATGATGAAAGAATAGTTCAGTCAGAAATGAAATAATTTTATTTACTGACCCTCATGTTGTTCCAAACCTGTATGGCTTTCTTTCTATTGTAGAACACAACTGGAACAATTTTAAAGATTTGCACCAGTCGCTCTTTTCCATGCATTCACATTATATGGGAAATGAGGTGAACAATCTTTAAGATTCATGCAAAAGCATCATAAAGGATAAGAGGCTTAAACTTCAGTCTGTTTCTCACAAAAAGCTATCATTTGGCTTCAGAAAACTTACATCTGTTACATCTATGATGCTTTTATGATCCCTTTCCAAGCTTGAAAGATCCAGTCTCCATTTACTGTAATTGCATGGAAAAGAACAACATCACAGTACTCAAGATTTCTCATGTTGTGTTCCACAAAAAAAAGAAAGGCATTTAATTTGAAACAACAAATGCATGAGAAAATAAAATCTGAATTTCAATTTTGTGTGAATTATTTCTTCAATGAACAAGAGAAAAACGCAGATCACCTGGTGAATGGTTGACACGGTGGACTCATCAAAATCATGTCAAAGTTCAGCTTGTCAAAATCATGTAACGTCATTCCCTTATACACAAACCAAAAGAGATAGCATTAAACAAATTATTAAGAAAAACCAAATAAAATGCAAAACTGCTCTCCCTTGTTCATTAAAAAACATAAGATTATCATATAACACACATATAGAGATATACATGATGATACAAAGGGAAAGGTATTTATGATTATTAAGTAATTTAAGCTTTAAGACTTGAACTTAAAAAATTCTTAGTGCATCCAGATAAAAAAAACATAAACATACTAGCCCAATTTACTCTACAATAATACCATTTAAATAGTTAATCCATATTAATGATCACCTTTTAAAATCTCCATCCATTGTTGTATATTCTTCTGAATTGAGGCCAGTGGCAGGTACATTATTACCATGCTGACAAAGCACAGAACCTTTAACCACCACAAAAACCACTCAGTTACACTTTTACCTCCTATTGCTTTTAAAAACCCAGTCATGGGACTATGTGCTGTTAGGACTTACAAAAACGTCATTTTAAGGATGTTAAAAAGGAAATGTGTAGTTATGAGTGCAATAAATCAGTTGAATAAGATTTTGATTGCACAAGCAGACATAAAACAGTGATTACAGTGACATAAATCTATGCAAGAAATGCAAGTCAGTGGTAATACTTGTCTTACTTGTAATCAAGTTCTAATTATGCAAATGATTTGCCTGTATTCATTGGCATTAAGAAGAGACTGTTCATACAAAACTTCTTATGGGAGCCACTTCGTTTTATGCGCATGCACCCAAACAAAATGTGTCAAATCATTTACGTAATCAAATAAGATTCAAGTGTGCAAGGACTGACCTCGATAGTTTTGGGCAAGAGTGGGGTACTGGGGAAGTTGTGTTTGTAGATTTCATTGGCTGTTGTATTGACATCCACAGCAGCCACAACTTCAGATGGAACTGAGCTCTCTGAAAGAAATGCAAATTAATTCAACTACGTTAACAGCTAAATTTACTGAGAGTTTTAGCTAGTCTACACAACTCCAGTGAATCCGTTTTATTTTTTGTTTATAATGAACAATGTACAGTACAGTAAGAGAACAGTGACACCTGTGGGAATCATACAACAGAGACTCAAACTTTACGAGCGTGTCAATAACTTGACAGAGACATAGCCTTTGCAACTGATCCTGTGTCAGTCATGTGTTTCAATAATCGCTCCGGATTTAAACAAATTAACGTACCCTTTAAAGCATAATGCATCCCGCCTATTCCGCTGAATAATTCCAATACACGGAGTCCGTCCATGTTGTCCATTCTTCACTGCTGGATGATGTTTATAATATTTTGACAGCGTCTCAGATATGCCACATCATGTGCAAACCCGAATATATGACCGTCTAGAAACAAATCCATACGTGAATCGTTCCGCCTTTTTTTTCTTCCTCTTCTATTTTTTCTTCTTCTTAAAAATAATAATAATTTTACGTTAAAATGTAATTTGCGTTGTAAATTGCTACAGTACAAGTAGATTACGTTATCTTCAAAAATTATAAACTTTTTAATAATAATATATGATATAATAAATAAATAATAAACTACATAATTTGAATATATAAATATGTTGTATTTATAGCCTATTTATTTTTGTAGTAGCAATTATTTAAAATAATATTGTATTTATGTTTACATTCCTTTTTAATATTAATATAATTTTCTACTCAATACATTAATATATGTAAATATATATAATATTAATCATGTTTTAATAATAATATATTATATTATATAATAGATTCATAATAAGCAGGCCTATATCATTTGAATATATAAATACGTTGTATTTATGTAGCCTATTTGTTTTCGTAGTAATTATTTGAAATTATATTATTTTTTATTTGTTTACAATAAATACTTTTTAATATTAATATCTACTAAATACAATATTATATAGGCTAATGTATTCTACTAAATACAATATATATATATATATATATATATATATATATATATATATATATATATATATATATATATATATATATATATATATATATATATATAAATACAGTAATAATGTTTTAATTATAATAATATATTATATTGCCAAATAAATTAATAATACAGCATATAATTTGTATATATAATTATGTTGTATTTATGTATTTATTTTCGTAGACATTATTTTAAATAAAATTATGTTTATGTATGTGTAGATTATTTTTTAAATATTAATATATACATTATAAAACGTGGTAACCTGCATTTGTTACACACATAAACTGTATTATACAGTAAACAGGCAATATCTAGGCCTTATCTCTTTTTACAGCTATATACTGTGCCTGTAGTATTTGCCATGGTCAAGCTCTTTCATTAATAAAGCGGCTCATCCTGCTCCTCCGCCCCAACACTTCTACGTCACTAAACCTCCCTGCACCGTTATGTCATTAGCATAGGGAGTGGACTATAAATGCAAGCAGAACCTCTGCTGTGGTCTCGGTTGGTCCGGACAGGGTGCAGTAGTGAAAGTAGACGCTGACTTCAACAACAACCCAGAACTAAAGGATTACAATGGCCAACCGAACAAGCACCTCTTCTTATAAAAGGATGTTCGGCGCGGAGCGACCAGCGATGTCCCGGTCCACTTACTCGAGTCGGCAGTACGGCAGCCCGGTCCGCACCACCTCACGCGTGTCCTACAGCATCGCGTCCTCCGCGCCTCCATCCATCTACCAGAGCAGGGGCGCGAGGGTGCGCACCAACGCGCCCCTGCCCAGGCTCGCCACAGATACACTGGATTTCGGGCTCGCCGACGCCATCAACACCGAGTTTAAAGCCAACCGATCCAATGAGAAAGCGCAGATGCAGCATCTCAACGACAGGTTTGTCAGTTACATAGAGAAAGTGAGGTTTCTGGAGCAGCAGAATAAGATCTTGACGGCGGAGCTGGAGCAGATGAGGGGTAAAGGCGCGTCCCGGGTCGGGGATCTGTACGAGGAGGAGATGAGGGAACTGCGGAGACAAGTGGATCAGCTCACCAACGACAAGGCCAGAGTCGAGGTGGACCGGGACAATCTGGGAGAGGACATTGAGCGCCTCAGAGAGAAGTATGTCCAACTGAAAGAAATCATTCTTGAGCATCAAATCAGCATGTCCAATTTTTCAGTGTATTATGATGGTTATTTTGTTCAGGACAAAGCTCTTCCTTGTAGGCAGCGTTTTCTTCAAAATTATTTTTGCAGAGTAACATTAGACAGTCAGGTTGATTCAGTCATGTTTAATAACATATTTTCAACTAATTATATGTTACAGCATTTATTATTATTATTATTTTGTCAGTGTATTATGCTGTTTATTTCGCTCAGGACAACGCTCTTCCTTATAGGCAGAGTTTTTTTCTTTACCAGGTCAAATAAAACCAAATTGTTGTCTAAAGTTTAATAGTTCATATCACCAGAATATGAAATGTGGTATAAACTGTATAAACTGTGGGTTAATAAGAAAATATATCAAGATTTTATAATCCATGAAATATTTCTTTTAAAATATGATTTGCTGAGGATCTATTTCTCCCTGACCTGACTTTTAAATGACTAAAATTAATTCAGTCAAATTAAATCATATATATGACCTCAATAAAAGCAGTCAAATGTTACAACATTTTTACTGTGCAAGATGATAAGACTTTTCTTTTAGAACAAAGCCCTTCGATACATGTTTTTTCCTTTACTAAATTAAGAACTACCCATCATTGGTTTAATTTTTTGATACAGCAAATGAGAAGAAATTGATTTAAGTTAGTTTGATATCAAAGGCTCTATCTGGTGAACATATTTCCCTGGTGAGATGCTCCAGTGCCTGAGTGGGTTTGGTTGTGTTATGAGGGTGTGGCTCTGCTCAAATATTCATATTAATTTACATTTTCAGACTTCAAGAAGAGATGCTTCAGAAAGAAGATGCTGAGAACAGCCTTCGGAGCTTCAGACAGGTATGCATCTGCAAAGCTTCCACTAACAACCATTTTTTAGACATATTATTGGGCCTGATGTTTAATTGAGCGCTAGCACCAGTTGCATGTGATCAGTTAGCGTTCCAGGCAGTCAGTGTTTGCAAGACACTACTTATTGTGACCAGCCTCCTCATAATAAAAGGGTCAGTGTCGGTCTGGTCAAGCTGCCCTCTTGTCCCGCATCAGATTTAGACACACAACTGAAAAGAGAGCTTTGTCTGAGAGCAGGCTGGGCGTTCATGACAATGCAAACTGTTGTACGGGTGGGAGGAGGAGGTGTGTGTGTGCGTGCGTGCGTGTGTGTGTGTGTGTGTGTGTGTGGTGTCTGCCACCACCAGCTGCAGCTCTACAAACAATTAGCAGCAGGCGAGCTATTGTTATTTAATTCATTCAGGAATGGTTTAGAAGTTTGGGGTCAGTAAGATTTTTCCTTTTAAAAGAAATTAATCAGCATATTAGAATGATTTCTGAAGGATCATGTGACACTGAAGCCCAGAGTAGTGGCTGCCATACACGGTGAGACCTTTTTTTAAAAACAAAAAAAACGACCCCAATCTTTTGACCGGTAGTGTATAATGTGATCCTTTTAGTGCAGAACAATAGAAGAATGAAAAAAGAAAGTGTGTAGAATTCAGATGATGTCAAGGAAGCACAGGTTCAAAACAACATTTGATTTACAGTGTCCTTGTTACACATGTTACATGTAGTTACTGTAGTAATAAATATAAATTATGCACAATTACATGCAACTAACCCTAAACAATCTCCTTTCTTAACCCTAACCCTATAGTAAGTACATTAGTACTCAGTACTTAATGTATAATTACACTGTAGCACGGACACCTTAAAACAAAGTGTAACCCAATATTTTTAGGAGAGATGTCTCCTAGTTTATCACATAATTGATATATTTGACATGTTACGCCCACAGGATGTTGACAACGCCTCTCTGGCCCGACTGGACCTGGAGAGAAAGGTGGAGTCCTTACAAGAAGAGATCGCGTTCTTGAAGAAGCTTCACGATGAGGTACTGAACCACCCCGAGACAGAAACATCAAGATCTCTTTAATATCTCACTTGTTTCTCATTGATGACAATAACATTAAAGGTATAGCGGAGGATCTTTCTGAATTTTAGAGAAGACCCGCCCTCTCCAATTTTTTTTAAAAATGCACATGCGCAACACTCTATTTGCTCCCGAGAGAGAACGCCTATTAGCATCGCTAATCATAGCTTACATTAACTTTTACTTGGTGATTTTAAATGGATTTCTCCAAATAACATGACAAACTTTACCTGTCTAGTAGAATCTTCGCGACTGCGGCATCAGTGGGAAGCCCAACCTGTGCTTTTAGCGCACGCCAGAATGTGAAATATTCACCCAAAATCACTCTGGTCTTGTTTCTATATTCTGCGGCCTTTCTCTTCTTATCATACACTTCGTATACATTTTTTCTCTTTCGACCCTCAGCCATTTTCAAAGGAATGGCTGAAACCGTAACTCATCACTCATAATACACCTGAAAGTGCGCATGCGCAGAAAGCGAAAACTACATAGGGACGAGCACGTACGACGCCCTTACGTAAACATATCACCAGAATGATTGACACTTAGGTGGACCAATAGTATAGGCTACCCACCCGGAAAAAGAAAATCCTCCGCTATACCTTTAAATGCAAATGACAATTTTTCTCAGATTTTGCTTTTGAGAAAAAGACCCCAATAATCTCATATGCGTCTCAGAATAGATATCAGTCATGTCTCAGATTTGCCAAGACATGCAATCAAAAATGAGAGATGAATTCAAACAGTTATTTTCCGATCTGAGCAAATTATCTGAGCAATACTATCAACATTTTTATAGATCTATCTGAGACAAAGCTGACACTTAAAAGGAACAACCCAGAATCTCCCGAGTTATAAAAAGTAACCTCTGAACAATAAAATAAATTGAATTTCCTCTGGGAATTCAACTCTTCTGCTCCCAGTCCTGGTTTTCTGGCCGACTGACTCTTTTGTCGGGCTTGTTAATGTCAGGGGATTGTCGGGCATGTTTGACCTGTTGCCATGGTGATTAAATGGGTTGTGGAAATGGGAGTAATTCCAAGAGAATAAAGCTGAGACATTGTTTCAGGATCAGGACGTACATTAGTTCCGGTCTAATAAACTATATATATATATATATATATATATATATATATATATATATATATATATATATATATATAACTAAACCGTTAGGGGTTTATTCTGCAATGATGCATTACATTGATTAAAAAACGTGACAGTAAAGACATTTTTAATGTTATCTGCTGTTCGTTTGAACTCTATTCATCAAAGAATCCTGAAAACAACGTATCACAGTTTCCACAAAAATATTAAGTAGCACAAGTGTTTTCAATATTTATAATGATAATAATAAATAATTCTTGAGCATCAAATCAGCATTTTAGAATGATTTCTGAAGGATCATGTGACACTAAAGACTTCAGTAATGATGCTGAAAATTACAGCAATAAATTACATTAAAACATTAAAAGTAATATTTCACAATGTTATTGTTCTTACTTTATTTTTTATCAACTAAATGCAGCCTTGGTGAGCGTAAAGGCACTTCTTTTCAGACCCCAAACTTTTGAACAGTTCAAACTTGGATTGTTCAAGTGATTTTTTCCAACATCTCCTCAGGAACTTGCCGAACTCCAGATCCAGATCCAGGAGCAGCATGTGCAGATTGACATGGAAGTGTCCAAACCTGACCTCACGGCTGCCCTGAAAGATGTTCGGCAGCAGTACGAGACTCTGGCTTCCAGGAACATCCAGGAATCTGAGGAATGGTACAAATCCAAGGTCAGTATCTCAGCTGTCTAATAAACCGTTTTCCCATCATAACAATATACAATCATGCATAATAAAATTCATTTTTATAATAAGGAAAACACTTTCCCATATTCCATATCTTTTTCTATATCTGAAGTTGTGCAACCAATTCAAATCAGATCTAATATGGATTTGCCTACTACATTTACCATACGTTTCAAAGACAAGGGTTAAGATCGTCCCAGACCAATGCATGTTTGAGGAGTTTTAACTAAAAGCATTAGTTAAGTCATATCTTAAAATATTTCAGTGCCGTTGTTTTGTCTCAAGATGCGCACCAGTAATGTTTTTTTCTAAGACATGTTTATAAAAGCTACTTAAATGCCCTAATTGAACTAAGGCGTAATCCTGGTTTAATCTAAGCCGTGTCTGTGAAACCAGGCCTTACAAGACATTTTGATTTTAAGAGTCTGAGCTGCTATGCAAATTTTATAGCTCTATTACTGTATGTGTATTTATATTTCTCCCAATTAAAAGTTGATGAACATATTTGAAATCTTCTGAGACTAAAGAACAACAAATGAACAATGAAACAATAAAACAAAGGATCATTCAGCATTATTGTGAGTGAAAGTGCTGCTGATCTTGTAAGACAGTGTGAGATGTTTAAGGAATGAGTCAGTGTAAACTCAGACATGGCAGATGGTCGACGTAGAGCCTTGTGTGGATTTGGAGACCATCTGCTCTTGTGTCCCAGTATTGATCTTCCTAATGGACCTATTGATCTATTAGTCTAGATCTTCGAACCTGAAACTAGCACAATCTGTGTCTTTCAGTGGGAAACAGAAAACAAAAGAGAGAGGCAGATCTTTATCCTAATCTTGGACTTTCTCTTTCTTTGTAGTTTGCTGACCTGTCCGAAGCGGCTGCCCGCAACAACGACGCGATCCGTCTGGCCAAGCAGGAGGCCAATGACTACCGTCGCCAGCTCCAGTCTCTCACATGCGACTTAGAAGCTCTTAGGGGAACTGTGAGTACTGGAGAAGGTTATATTAACATCAGTGTTATTTTAGGATTATTGAGGTAATATACAAGCTGACAGGGAACGTTCTCAGAACACCATTGTAACGTTCCAGTAAAACGTTTTTAAAACATATTTGAACGTTCATAAACGTATCGTAAACATTTGAACGTACGAGAATATTAGCAAAATGATCTTAGAACATATCTTTGTTAGCTGGGATTATAGTTTCTATTAATATTTTAAATTCAATTTTACATTTTCTGTTTTCATTTTAATTTTAGTTTTGTTTCATGTGTATAGTTTTTATTTATTTTATTATCAATTTTATTTTTTTATATAAAATACATTAAGTTAAACTAAATGAAAATGAGAAATATTATATATATTTGTGTGTGTGTGTGTGCGTGTGTGCGAGTGTGCGTGTGTGCTTGCGTGTGTGTGTGTGTGTGCGTGCGTGCGTGTGTGTGTGCGTGTGTGTGTTTATGTGTGCGTGTGTGTGTGTGTGCATGCGTGTGTGTACGTGTGTACATATATTATATAACCTCAAGCTTTTATGTTAGATGCGATTAATCGTGATTAATCGATTTGACGGCACTATTTTATTTATTATTAAGTGACACTTTTTTTTTTTGGGGGGGGGGGGGGGGGGGGGTTTAGTTAACTATAATAACCCTGATTGGCATTTATTAAAGTGCTTTATATTATGGCTGCTTAAATGTCAAATTATCGGATCCATAATTTCAGAACGAGTCCATGGAGCGTCAGATGAGAGAGATGGAAGATAACTTTTCCATGGAGGCATCCGGTTACCAGGATACCATCGGCCATCTAGAGGACGATATCCGTAACATGAAGGATGAGATGGCACGTCATCTTCATGAATACCAGGATCTGCTGAATGTTAAAATGGCCCTGGATATTGAGATCGCCACCTACAGGAAGCTGCTGGAAGGGGAAGAAAGCAGGTGAAGTCTTGAACTTGCATGTTTATATTGTGTTTTCTTTTAAGGTGCACTCAACAGACTTACAGTATAATGACATTTAGTGGAATAAATGCAGAATCATGAAACAATCGCTCGTTCAAAAACGCTGATTCATCCAGTAATGAAACAAGTGAAGTCTTTATGAGAGAGTCATTGAATCATTCATTCAAACCATTGTTTTTTAAATAATTCATTCAAATTAATTAATAAAAATTAATAGACTGCAGCAATTATCATTAACTATTTATATATGTTTTATTAATATTGTTAATGAGCTTTTTATTTTTATATTTTCAGTTTTCTTTTTAATTTTAATTAAATTATTAGTAATGCTTTTGTCATTTTTATTAGTTTTTAAAATATTACTATTTAGGTTTAATTTTTTCCCGTTATAATTTCAGTTCAGTTTTAGTTTCTAAACATTTCTAATTGTCCTTTAGTTTATGTTTTTCATTAATACTTTTTATATTTTTATATTGTATATTTTTTCAGTTTTATTTCAATTGACAATTTTTTTTAAAATACTTTTTATATTTTTATATTGTATATTTTTTCAGCTTTATTTCAATTGACAATTTTTTTTATCAGTTTTAGTTTCAGTTGACATTATCATTAACTAAAACTAGAACTAATGAAAGCATTTTTAACCCTGTTAACTAGACAATTTTATTATAATTTTTAAAAAAATTATTATTCTGTGAGCAAAAGATAAAGTGAATAGTATTCAGCTGGTCACTTGATCTTGTGGAAATTTAAGAATTGACTATCAGAATATGTTTTTGACTTGACATTGTTTTTTACACATCATTTCTCTCTTTATTTCTCTCAAGGATCACCACACCATTTCCCAACCTCACATCATTAACCCTTCGAGGTACAGTATGCTTCAGAGCATCCTTGTGAATGTTGTGAACGTTAGGGAATACAATGCTGAATGTAAATAATGACAAATAACTGAACAAAAACATCCAGTCATATCAAATCAAATACATGTTTACATACAGTAGGAATAAACATGGTTTGAGTATAAAACCATTGAAATTCAACATTAATTTAGAAATCAAAATGGTAAATTTTCCTATTCAGCCCAAGTGAGTAGCTTTGCATATATTTGGGCTTATGAAGTTCAATAACATTAACATAAAACCAGCTGAGAACCACTGGCCTGCAAAACGGAGCCTGGCTTCCGTCTGTGTGACCCCTTTGAAGCACAATCACACTTTTAAGATGAAATGACTATATTTGGATTGATATTCTGCCTGCAGAGTCCATGAGGGAAACTAGACCTATGATGGAAAACCAGTCAAAGAAAGTGGTGATAAAGACCATCGAGACAAGAGATGGACATGTGAGTGGCATGAAAAGAGTTTTCATATAAGATATTACATTTTTATTTGAAAATGATAACCTTTTGACCTTTTGATCATTACAGATAATTAACGAGTCCACCCAAAACGAGGATGATGAATGAACCGCATGTGTACCTGTAACCAGTAGGGGCACTAGAGAGCTGAAGATACACGCTGGAGTAGAAGAGGAAGAGAATGAAGTTTCTTTTGTTGTTTCTGTTAAGAGTAAAAAAGAAAAACAGCTTTAAAGTGCCTTTTTTTTGTATTGCCACATTAGAGCGGTCTGTTATAGAGCTGTAATAGAGCTGAAAAGACAATGTAGGCCACTGAGTAAACCAACTTTAACCAGGTTTATGTTTACCACAAAGTCTGTAAATGCAAATGACCAAAAACTTGATGAACTTGTGTCTCTTTCACCATAAGACCAAACTGTCAACAAATTTCCACAAATTCAATAAACCTTTTAAAGTACAATCAGATTCCTTTTTTTATGAACAGTATTTGTCATCCATTTCCATTGACCAAAATGAACTGAACTTTGGGGGGATTTTTCAAATGCGCAGTTAAATCCTTCCACATCATAAAAATAAACAGATTAGCAGGATCTGTCTGGGCAATGAGCAACACAACATTTCTATGATTTAATTAAAGGTAGCTTGTTGCACACAATCATTAGTCCTAATGAGATCATCTCGTTCACCTTCATAACTAAGACCTGATCCCAAATCCATTTCTTCTTGAGGGTGAAAGGAAAGGGCAACGACCAGGTGCCAGTCTGAAGACGGATTTTGCATATTGGCATTCATTCTATGCAGGATTACGGTATTAAAACAACTCTGAAATTTTGTTGAAATTTCTCTGTTGAAATTAAACCAATATCTTTTTCTTCTGTTGCCTTCACCTAAATATAATCACATTTGAATAATTATTTTAGACTGAGGAAATCCAGACATTCTCTCATGTGGACAACCTGCATGGAATAATCGAATAAAAATTGAATACTTCATGGTTTAATTCAATTATGCTTATTCCTTTATAAGATTTATAGGGTTGGTAATTAAAAGACGCTGTTTACATCGTATAATAAAGTAATTAGTATGTAAATGAAATCGTTCTACGTCCAGTTTCATTTCTACAGTCCAAGTCTTTTACTCGTCTGCCTTCTAGTGGACATTGGTTTCAATTGCACGTGGGTGGAGAACGTATAAGGATATACTGTAATAAGTGACGTCAAGTGATATTTGTATCATCAGTCTCAGGTCACTGTAAATAGTAAAACATGGTCTACAGTTTGAAGAGGCAGAATGTGAGTCAAAAGAATTACGAACAATTCTATGATGAAAATGAACCATGACTTCTGCGAAGTCAAGTTGATTTCTTTGTGTGCGTGTGCGCGTGCGCGCGTTTGTGTGTGTGTGTGTGTGTGTGTGTGTGTATGTGTGTGTGAAACTGTGTAAGAGATTTTGTTTTTTTAGTATTGTATGTCATCAGACTACCATCATGTTGACCTCAGACACTGTCAAGCAGCAGCAAACTACTGCGTTTGAAAAGAAAAAAGAAAAAAAAGTTAAAGGCCGAGTTTCACAGACAGGGCTTAGATTAAGTCAGGATTAGGCCTTAGTTCATTTAAGGACATTTAAGAAGCTTTTATAAGCATGCCATAGAAAAGAAAAGAAAGAGGATTACTGGTGTGCATCTTGAGACAAAACAATTGCACTTACTGGTGTTGCATGTATGGTGAAAACCAAGAATGATGCATGACAGAATGAACAATTATATACCTTTCAATAAAGAGGAACCAGAAAGCACACAGAAACGGAACTTTGCCAGTCTGAATTGCGAGATGAGAAGAGTCTTACATTTTCAAGAAAAGAAGTTAAAATTGTGTGATGTAAACCCAGAATTGCAAGAGAAAAAAAAAGTCACAATTGCGAGAAATAAAGTCAGGAATAAAAAAATTAAAAGATCATTTTAATCGCACAATTTTAACGTTTAGAACCTCAAAACTTTGAGTTTTTGACTCAAATTGCGAGTTTGTTTGTCAGAATAGCGAGATGTCAACTCAAAATTGTAAGAAATATACTTGAAATTATGAGAAATAAAGTTGCAATTTAAATAAATAAATGACGCAAATACCTTTATTATTTATTTTTTTTCCAGAAAAATGGCAGAAACTCACTTCCCAAGTGGAATAAAAACTGATTGAGGACAAGCACATTATTCAACATGAAAACAAATGTTGATATGTTGTTTCCAATACAATGCCATTGGTTTAAGCATCAGAATACTTTTTGGACCTACTGTAAATACATTTTTAGTTCTTTTTAGCTCTTCAATCTCAAAAGTCTGATATGAAGATGCTGCATTTTGATTAATGAAACTGTTTCTCTCTTTTTACACTGTTTTATTAAGTGGAAGACAGGAATGAATGATCTGGGCTTGATTACAATCATGAAGACACTGGGTCTGATGAGAAGAAATTGCTGCGTCTAGTATAATTGAAAAGTGATGATTGACAGAGACAGAAAGGCCACAAGAAGCAGCGAAAGAAGAAAGAAACTGAAAATTAACAAATTGAAAATGGATCCTCTTCCCGTAAAACTGGAACATGACATGGACAATTCAGCCTTTTAAACTGTGTTGAACAAACTCCAGTATGGTAGTGTCTGACTGGTGTTGTTCTGATTCAGTAATTCCAGGCCTATAGCAGCTGCAGGGACACACTTCTGATCCACGGCCCTGCTGTTCCATTACAGATTTCATTACCTCCTCCGGAAACACTGTGAAGGGCAATCTGTGTCATCAGCAGGGATTTAGGGGAATCGAGAGAGATACACGAAGGAGAGGGAGCGTTGGGATGGTCTCTAGAGACGTCTGTCAAAACAGAGAATATTGCTCTTTACAAACCAACAAATGTGATAATGATCTACACAACAAGCTCATGAACATTTATGGCAGCGCAGGTTCTCATAATTCTATCTGAATTAAGGTTTTAATGTGTTCTTATAACTTTATACGGATACAGTAGAGGCCAAAAATGATGTCCAACCTACAGGAAAATGACATATTCACCCTTTATTCAAATGTTTTTAAAAATTTGTTCAAGAATTTGTAAGCATATTGCGTAGCTTTGCTTGGAGTCAATTGGTTTATTTGTGATAATGCAATGAAACATAACAATTTGTGCGTATATAATTTTGGCTGCATGTCATACAAAGAAATTGTGCGCATGCAAAAACAACAGAGAACTAAAAATAAAAAAAGTAACTGAATATGTTGTAGTCAATGTATGCTTGTTCCTGTGACCTTTTAGGTTATTTTTTATTTTCATAAAACCTGTACAGTAGCTGTAGTTTTGTACTTTTTTTGCTAAATAATTTTGTCAGATAAATACCTTACCCAGTTTAATATTTTGCTCTTCCCTCATATTAAAAAGAATCAAACAATATAAAATATTTTTCTCATACTTTGATGGTTTAATCAAACTTGTATAGTCATTAAAACAAATATGCCCCTAGGGACATCGCTTTTGGCCACTATATGTCAACTTTTAAGTAATTTTCTTTTTCTTTTTTTTGCAGAACATAAAAAAGTGGCTGAGAATTGCAACTGCAATACTTTTTTTATTAGCTGACTCAACATTCTGTTGACAAATATTTTATATAAACTGTTGCCCTGAGCAACTGATTTTCTACAGAGCTAGTTTCATGTATTTTGTACCGCTCTTTGGTTACTTTCTTCTCACATAATATAACAATTTTAATATAACATAATATGAATAATATGTCAATTTTTTATTATTATTTGGTAGCCACACAAGAAGCATTATGAACAGTCAGCTGGTCTGAATGGATTTTTACTTAATGGGGGGGGGGGGATATATTATATATATTGCAGATATATTGTGATTAAAACTGGCTCAGAGTGAACTTTGAGAGAGTTTGTGTCCAGATGGGTTTAATAACCTCAGGCACCGTACATGTTCTGTGTCTTTTGTGGCTAATTCATGCACTCGTATGCATGAATTAGTTTGTATGAATCTGTAATGTGACATTACAGTTAAGAGGTCAAGGTTTTGGGGCAGAGAAAAGAGACTTCACTGCTAAAGCCTGTAGTCAGTGGCACGTATGAATGCTGTTTTCAAAACCAGCTTAACTGCTGCTAGCCACCAATCAAAAGAAAAGGCCATCAAAGTCAACTGCTTCTAGCCCAAGTCATAAGTCAAATTAGTGGGAAGGAAGGAAGGTCAAAGGTTAAAGGAGCCTTGAGTAGACATTGTCTAAATTTGGAACAGCATACGTCATTAGAAATGAGAGAAAACCGCTGTATATGGTGTATTTAGCCATGATGAACGTCTTTTAAATGACATTATATAAATAAAACATTTCTTAAAGAGCACATGTTGTGTTCCAAAAGTAAAAATCCCATTGATTTTCTCCATTGGGAATCTGATTTAGTTTAACCAGGTATGCTATTATGTAGAAAACACTGCACAAATGTATTAGAGTTTGAACAGATACTTTAGAAACGGCTTCCTCATGGGTTTCTGCACGACACCGTAACTGGACCATTTTGTGAGCAAAAGTTTGTAGATCGACAGCCATTTAAAAGAATCAGTGTATTCGGACAAAAAAAAAACTTTCTGCAAGCCATATGCGTAGCAAATATAACATTAATATTAAAGTAGGCCTAAGACACATTCTAGACATTTCAGCATTGGCTGACAAGGGACAGAAGAGCTCAATGAAGCTTTATTTGTGTGTGACATGCAGTGGCCTTAATAATGATGAGCGTTTCTGAGCAACTTCGTGATACAAGGGCTAATTGCTAGGGATGAGGCTTTAATTATCATAGTCCTTGATGAAACGCTCGTTTTCTTGTTTAACTCTCAGCAATGAGACCAGAATTAATTGCAGTGTTCAAGAGGGGCAAAGTAATCAGAGAAGCATTATAACTAGGTTCTGGTGTCAGATATAATAACACAAAAGCAAGCTTCTGCTTCAGAATGCACTTTACTGAGATTCACTTATTGATTCCAGAAACTGAAAATGTTTTTATTGCTTGTCAAATGTTACACATTAATAGCTTGCTTTAAGATTAGTTGAAAACAACATGCATTCAAGGTTACCATGTTCAAGGTTACCATTTTCAAGGTTACCATGTTCAAGGTTACCATTCATTTACCATGTTCTATGTATGTAGAAACAACACTTTCAAAGAGTTACACAAACTTAATTTGATACTGAGTTGTCGTAGACATTGTCTGGCTGTTAGCGAAGTGCATCTCAACTTATTTTGCTCCAGGAATGAATTTAAAATACAAAACATTGAACGTAAACAAAAATGTCTTGAAGCAAATATTGCTTTTGAGGATGTGGGCATGTCACACGACTGATCTGTGTTATTGAGCTTCTACCTGTAAAGAATAAAGTTCGGAAGCAATTGCAAGTAAAACTGTTTATTTAAGTGAAAGTCAATATTAGAAGATCCAAGGGCGGCAGGCTATAGCGGCGCAGGGACTCCGATGGTCAGATGTAAACCAGGTGCAAGAAGTGGTGAGAGTGACATCAACACAACGAATCCAGGACATCCACGGGAAACACGACAGGAACAATGAAGGACTAGAAACGTAGAGGGATCAACACCGAACACCAACAAACAACGATCTGACAATGGAGATGAGAAGTGGAGGAGAATATATACACAGGAATGGATCGACTGCTGCTGGTGATGAGGTAATGAGTGATTGCTGAACCAGCGCTGATGAGCGGTCACGCCCCTCTGATCAGCGCACACACATACAACAACAGAGACACGAGACAAGAAGACATAGGATTAACCAACCGTGACACTACCATATGAATGTGTTGCCTGTTTTATTTGTGCAGAGATGTGTATTTTGTAAAAACTTAGTCCATCTCTATATTATGGTATGTGTGGCATAATTTAAATGCCATTAATTGTCTAAAACATCCCCAACTCTATAAACATCCCAATGGTAGTTTCAACACTGCGGAGGCGTTCAGGTGGGTTCATCAAATATCATTATTCCAACATGACATTAAGGCAGCATTAATTGTATGTGCAAGTGAGAAAGATATTTAAATGAAGCATTAAAATCTGCATCATTTGAGATGTGGAGGTGTCTGAGAGTGCTGAAGTGGGCAGGATAGACCCACGAATGCACTCTTCTCATTACCTGCAGTCAAAGATAGATAGTCTGAACCTAACACGAGGCTTTTAGCAGCTCAATCATACCAATTCTCGAAGACATCTGATGCCACAAGCGCAGCCGAGTGTGTCAGAAGCTGTAACAGAAGTGTATTGGTTTATCGGGCCTGTTGTTGGAGCGATAGTGTTTCTTACAAGTGTTTGCTGCTCTCACTGGGATGAGCGAGTAATCGGAGCTAAACCGGTGGAGCGTAAAGCATCTTATTCTCTCTCTCCACCTCGGAATAAGGCCTATAGGAGATCCTCAAACATTCATGAGTACGATAGAAAACTCCTCAGGCACCTTTCTTAAATGAAAAGAGCGGATTGTTTTACACGTGACTTTTGTATCCTTGCAGTTACAGGTGATTTAGCCGTTTAAAGTTCAGACAGCTGCGATATGCCAGTACTTCAACAGTGATAAATATAAGGTCTTCAGAAGTCTAAATTTGAACCTCCCAGAGGAGACTGTGTTGTTCAGAGTTTGCACCAGAGATTCTGTGGACTTCTCACTTGCTTCCTTTAGGGGACCTATTATGAGCCTTTTTAAAAGATGTAATATAAGTCTCAGGGTGTCCCCAGAATGTGTCTGTGAAGTTTCTGCTCAAAAAACAACACAGATCATTTATTATACCATGTTGTAAATGGTCATTTTTGAGTGGTAGGAAAAAGCTGTTTTTGTGAATGTATCTTTAAATGCAAATGAGCTGCTGCTCCACCTCAGAAGAGGGCGGAGCTTGTAAACTTCCTGCCTGAATAATCTGTCAGAAACTAAAAAAACATCAGTTTGGTTTGGATAATCATCTCTATCGTGGTCACGCTCACGTGACAGTGCAGTTGTTCGTCATCATGAAAGTTTATTATCTGCCTGCGTTTTAAAGCCATATCAGTCTAAAAGACATCACTTTGCTAGAATCTGCAAACGGTTTGTTCTGAGACACTTCTTACGATTTATGGAGATTAAAACAAAGGAATTGGTGGATTTTTATCATTATAGGGTGACTGTGTAGGCCTACACATGACACACATTTATGTTCCAACACCACGTAAAACATTTATTTGCATTATAATCCCCTTTAATTAGCAGCTTTATCAGATGTTTCATACAAATTGACAAAAAAAAATAGACAGTTGTTGACATAGTACAATAAGAATATAGAGTTATGACATGAATGTGGTTATATACCGTATCAGATCATTTGGAAGCATTTGATGAGAAATGCTTATTTTCATATTGAGATCAGACTTTTCATTGCAGACTCAAATCTGAGTATGTGAGCCATTATTGAGATCCTGTAGAGCAGTATTCAACAACTATTGACTTCAAGGCCCAACATTGCCCCAGAAAATATTTGAAGCCCTCACAAAAATATTTCTGTTGTGTACTTCTGCTGCATGACAAATATAATTATGTTTTTCTAGAACAGAAACTAGGGAATACTATACTGTCAATAAATAAAAACAATTAAATGCAAATAATTTCTTGATTCCTGAAGTTTAAGAGAAATGCGAATGTTCTACAATAAAAACAAAAAATTGTTGATGGGACAAGATAAAATACCAAAAGGTGATGTTTAAGGTAATTTTTTTTTACATAGCCTATAGCCTATAGGCTAGTAAATATATATATATATATTTAGAAATGCTTATTTTCTCTCTCTCTCTCTCTCTCTCTCTCTCTCTCTCTCTCTCTCTCTCTCTCTCTCTCTCTCTCTCTCTCTCTCTCTCTCTCTCTCTCTCTATATATATATATATATATATATATATATATTTAGAAATGCTTAAACATTTAAACCTGGTTAATAACCACGGCCCTTATTGCTTTATAAGAGAAACAGTTTGACCAGCCACACAGGCTCCGACTAGGTTTCGAACAGCTGTAAATGTGCTAAATGTTTCATGCATGTTGTGAAACCACAAAAGGCACTTTTTTAACCTGTGAGCTGTGTGTGGTTGCCATGGAAACCTGTGAGCTGAGAGTCCTGGGTGGGGTTTTGTGGACTATGGTCTTTTCAGAATTATCTTGCTACACCCACTCAGAGTCAGATATGGAGAAGTTAACCTGCTTCATTCTGCTCTCAACGTCCTTGAGTTTTATATCTTTCTCTCTGGCATGCTGTCAGAGTGCTTTCTGAGCTGACCCTGGGTTTTTATTTCACTTGTTGCATTATTTGAGTGAATTTGTGACTGGCCTTGGACTGAATATGCAGCACTTCTGCAGAAAAACACCATTGCTTTCTATATAGCCGTGTGAGGTAGCCATCTGTTGGTATGATGCTTTTTTGCCTTGAATATCACAATCAAAATTTAAGATCACCATAGGTAACCTTAAAAGCTAAAAATGTCTTCTTCATTTACTAATCCAAATGTTGTTCCTTACAGTATGCTGTTTTTCTTCTGTAGATCTCTTAAAGGGATAGTTCACCCAAAAATGAAATTACTCACCCTCGTGTCATTCCAAACCCGTAAGACATTTGTTCATCTTCGGAACACAATTGAAGATGTTTTTGACAAAATCTGAGAGATTTCTGTCCCTCCATTGACAGCTACGCAACTACCATTTTGATGCTTCAAGAAGTTTATAAAGAGATCGTAAAACTAATCCATGAATCAAGCGGTTTAGTCCAAATTTTCTGAAGAGACTCGATCATTTTTTATATGATGAACAGATTGAATTTTGACTAATGTTCATGCTGATGTTCTCTATACAATGACCGTGAATGGGGACTGTTATACGGTTGAAGTATAACATCATAAAAGTAAATAGACAAGGCGTATTTTAAAAGCTTAGAAACCAAAGGAAATATATGCTGTTATTCTCAAAAATCTCTTCCTCTTTCAATTCAATTCCATTTTTCCATGATATGGCTGCACATTTAAAAGAAATAAAACTGATGCGACTTATTAGTGACTTATTAGTGTGGCTGTTGTCAACAAAAGAGAGGCTTTTGGACTCACTCTGGTTTTCTGCCATGACAACAATAAATATTAGTATTGTGTTTTTACAGTTCTAGTGTTATTGTTATTATTATTAAAGTTGTCATGAAACAGAAGTTGTGTTAGTATTTTCATCCGTTTTGTGATGTACACTGTAAATAATTGGTTTAACTTAAAAAGGTAAGTATAACCTGGTTGCCTAAAAATTTTAAGTTCATTCAAATAAAATAAAAATTGAGTTAATACAATGAAGATTTGATTTGGTTTAATCAATAGAATCTCAAAATTGTATGTTATCTGAACCACATAAATGAAACCAAATAATTTTTTTTGATTATGTGTAAATGTGTAATGTGAAAATGTGTTAATCCTTAAATATATATTTTTTTTACAGTGTATATCCAAGTGAAATGGCTTATCGAACTAGAAAACATGCGCAGGACTTTTGTCTTTTTTGGTCTTTTGCAGGACTTTTTGTCTTTTGTCCAGTGGGAATTGGTTGGATCGTTGGCTCATTGACGTTTTACTGCTGTGGGATCATATGAGTAAGATGTAAGAATACTGCGGAAAGGAAGATTTTCAGTGAATTCCGATTTATATTCCATACTATATATTAAAAAATGAAAAATGCGTGATGGGCCACTTTTGTGGAGTTTTTTGTGATTTTTTTTTTTGTAACTTAATTTATAGAAAAGAGTAGCATTAACATTCGGCTTAACCTTTTGTTTGTGTTCTGCTGGGAATCTACCATGGTGACTAAAGTTTAATAGTTTAATTTTTGGATAAACGAACCATTTAATGACCACAAAATAACTGCTTTCTACTATCTCTTTGTGACAATTTAAAATAAAGGAGTGGATCAATTTTCACACACGTGTGTAAATCTATAAATAGTGCAGGGGTTTAAACACTCATCAGTGAAGAGCATTGTGAGAAAGAGAGAGAGCTACATGCAGAATCATCACTCTCAGATGTGAATCTCAGCTGGTTTACAGCAGGTGTTTCTGGGTATAATCACACAGTACTTTGGTCTCTGTTTTTTTCTGAAGAGAGAGGGGGGATTTGGAAAACAGGTGCTCAAAAACACAACTGGATGGGAATGGTCCACTCAGCTTGTGTGTGCAGCATTGCAGTCATGTGGGAGTGTCACGCATACATCCGCACAGAAATTTAGCAGGTGCTATATGTTTTAATACAGCGTGAATGGGTCAGAGGATCTCTATAGGATTGAACTAATATGACCGTTTAATTATCACCATGAACCAACCGCTGTATATGAACACAAGACACATGGCACAACCCCTTCACCTCTCCTTTACGACAACATATATCCACACAACATTCATTTTCACTTAAACGTGCTCATCTGATTTAGATCCCACACCTGCTGACACCGTACAGAATCCTAGTGAAAACAGATCACAGCAATAAGACTCAAATATAAAGGACACATATTTTTGTGGTTGCTAAGTGACACCGAAATTGGCTGGCAGCCGTCAGGTGAATGGTCTTCTCTCATATACCACAACATACATGTATTTGTCACGTTTTTATTTCACCAGTTGTGTTGGAGAACATGCTGTGGATGGAAACTGTTATGTTTTTTTATTTATTGTGGAGCCCCCAAGCCCCCCCCCCCCCCCAAAACAATAATACCATGGAAACCACAGTTTCTGCAAAATAAATCATTATTTTTTTTAAAACTGTTATGCAGTAAATTCATGGGATCTCTATCCAAAAGTGTTAAAAGCTTTTAGAATCTATTATTTTTTTATTCATTTATTTTATTTATTTTTTTGCTTGTTCAATTTCTCTATGCAGTGGCTTATAACTAATTTACCAGTTTTAATATCTGGATTGTTCAATCAGATCTACAGCAACAAAAGCTACAGGGCAAATACTAGATCTCCAAATATTAGATGCATTTATGAAAGCAAATGTGCCTTGAAGAGAAACCGAGAGAATGGCTGATGCTTGAGTTCGTGTACGTGCGGTTTTCAGATCACGAAGTCTAATCAGTGAGTGAATTGAAGTGCCACAAGGTTGTAACATAACACCAGTGAATGGTTGCATCACTCAAATGAGCTCAAAGTCCTGTTTAAAAGAGATGTTTGGAAAGATATAATAAGGAATGTGTGCTTTTCGTACAATGCTATATCTAGTGTTATTTCAGCAATGAGTGGAACAGAAACATATCAAGTACACAACACTAATTCTTGGCTTGCACATACTAAATGCACTGTCCTGTTGAATACTTCCTGTTACTGTGACTGTGGAGGAAACAGACATCCGTTCTCTATATATATCAGATATCTGTGCCATTAAACCAAATGTGTCATGGTTCCGGTAGCTAACTATACGTAAATATGTTCACAGTTTTACAAACTGGCTTGTTGCTCCGCTAAGATAGTTGGCCAGAAAGAGAAAACTACGGAGGACCTAAATGGACACGGTGAAGGGGAAAACAATGAGATGGTGTAAAATTCTTTCACAAATGTTTTGCGTTCCCCCGAGGAACTTTGCGTTCACTCTCAAAGAGCTCAAAAGGTTTTGCGTTCCCCCAAGAACATTCGTGTTCGTTTGACGCAAAAGCATTGACCTATTATTTTGCCTCCCATCTCATATTGGCTGCATCCAAAAGCTTAAAAATGAAGAACGCATTCCAAGGCATCACATCCCAATCCAATGTTAGCTTAAGATACGTTCATCTGATCGATTTTTGAAGGCTGCGTAGATTTATCCTTTGTTGCCTTAGATATCCCACAATCCTGTGCGTTTCATTTGATGACAGCAGTTGAGCTAGAAAAAGAAAGATGGCGTCTGAAAGTTGCGGTTGCTGGTCAGTTTTTGTGTAAATGTAAGTTTTTTACCAACTTTTTCCGCTTCTGATGTGATTTCTAGTGAGAAGCTACTACTGTAGTAATTAAATATTTGTTTAGATCTCACCAACGCTCACTCTATTTTGCTGTAGATCATTAAAATGATACGCTGCCTCAGTCTGTCTGAAATCAGTTTTGTGACGTACCTGAAGAGGCATTGCCAATAAGGCAGCGAGGCAACAAGTCAGCTGCCTCAGTTTTCAGATTCAGACTTTTTTTTCCACCACCATGTTCCTTAAGGGGACATGTAGAAAACTGACTGTAGAAGAAGACAGTTTACACTAATGCCTGTTATTGCGCCCCTAGAGGCAATGCTTCTCGAGTTGCACTATAATTCGCTTACTCGTTTCAAAACACAATGACTGGTGACACTGAGCTTTCAAGAATTGTCTTAGATGTTTACATCTGGGGAAAAAACAGTGTTATACTGACATTTTTCATAATATTTTCATCTGTGTTCCACAGTAGAAAAAAGTCATACAGGTTTGGAATAAATGATGCCGCATTTTTATTTGATTAAACGAAAATTAAGTTATAGAGAATGGGTCCTGTATGGATTCTGAGACTTGTTTTGTTTTTGACACCACAGCCTTCTATAACCTTCTTTTAATCTCATCCAAGCAGCAATTCTGACAAAGTCTTTTGTTTGAACATCATAAAAAGGTTGCCCTTTTGCAATAGCACATGACACACATTGACCTGTACACACACACGCCCACACCCACACGTACAGTAACCACACAGGTTTGAAGAAGGCACACGAATAAACATCAGCACGTATCACAGACTCAGATCAGTGAATGCATATATGCTTAGCGCTCAAGTAAATGGGCGAGTGAGTTTAACAGTGAATGAGAGAGAGAGAGCCTATAATCAAGCACAGTTTAGCAGTGGGAAGGGTCACAGTGTGAGCGTCAGGGGAGAGAGAGAGAGAGAGAGAGAGAGAGAGAGAGAGAGAGAGAGAGAGAGAGAGAGAGAGAGAGAGAGAGAGAGAGAGAGAGAGAGAGAGAGAGAGAGAGAGAGAGAGAGAGAGAGAGAGAGAGAAAGAGAGAGAGAAACAGAAACATCTCCCATCTGTGTATTTATTCTCTTTATAGTGTAAGAAAGGCAGGCAACAGAGAAACAGGCCTGAATGATGAGCTCAAGAGGGATTTTTACAGATGGGATGCGGTCCCTGCAGGAGATGCCAACCCTGTGACTTCCTTTTCTAATGATCCTCTCTGATCTTTGACGTCCCCTGCTCAGAGTACGCTTTCCCACCTGAGGAGTCTGTTTCCAGAGTTTCTCTCCTCTCGCAGACGGACAGAGTAAACTGGAGAAGATGTCAGAGCTGACCTCCAAAAAACAAGGATTTAAAAAATGCCGGAGTGCCACTTTCAGCATTGATGGCTACAGCTTCACTATTGGTAAGAACAGTTGATCAGGTATGTGTATGTGTGTGTGTGTGTGTGTGTGTGGGTGGGTGGGTGGATGTGTGTGTTTCGATGGCCAGCACATATTCTTTTCTGTGTGAGCGAATTTATTTCTTAATTATAATAAACAGAAATATAAAATTAAGAATAGTAATGATTATTATTATTAATTTATAATAACAGTAATCATTCTTATTATTGTTATAAATTCTTTCCTAATAATAATTTATAAAAATAGTACAAATATTAAATTCTTAACATTAGTAATAATTATTATTATTATTATTATTATTATGAATTATAAACAAGAATCATCATTTTAAATGTATTATAAATATTGTTGTTATTTTAAATTCATTTAATATCAAATCTGCTTAGAAATATAATATTGATGCTTTTTTTAACCAAAAAGTTATGCATTTTCAGAACAATGACTGCCATAGTAATGTTGTGTCTGTTTTGGGTCAATTTGAGCAAAAACATTGTAGAAAATGCAATAAAAAAATACAAATTATAAAACCTTAGTATGTGAAATCCGTGGCATTTAATCATGTTTTATTTTTGAGGGTCTCTTAAACCCCAAACATTTTTAAATGGAGAACATTTGAAGCGTTTAGGTTAAGTTTAGGTAACATTAGGTATCAACCTGCTATGTCAGTATTTCGTATGTTTTGTTCTATTAAAAGGGGTCAGGGTGTCTCTCAGACATGAGGGTGTAGTTACAGTGGTGTTTTTTATGTGAAGGTTTCAGAAAAGGCTTCAGAGATGTCTCAAGAAAACGCCATCTTAACACATGCACAAAGGTTTGGTAAATTGGTTGAAGACGTTTTGAGTTTGCATGCAAATTCCATGTCTTCTGTTCTGTCATAGTAACAAGAAAGCAACAAAGTGATTGTGTCTTACAGTCAGTCTGTGGGTGACAATTAGATTACATAAGAAACAACTTTTTGGGGGCACAAAATGATTCACAATGTTCTGTGTTGTTCAAAAATCCTGAATTGGTTTATTGCCCTGTCAGATGGTGAGGGCTATGAGGACGTTGATTTTTCTGACAGGGTTATTTAGGCACAGAACAAAGCGAATGACATGACAGTTGTGGTGGCAGAACATTGGATGGGTAATTCTACTCCTAAAAGGTCATGGGCTTATATAACAGACCACAATCAGGAGATGAAGAAATGGAGAAACCACAGCGGTGCACAAATCAAAGGCATCAGGGTAAAAAAAGAAAAAAGTGATCATTTGGAGTCCTTTTGTGACTTCTGTTTGATTGGATGAATTCTCACGGGAACCTGTGTTTATCATTAAAGCAGAGCCCACACAAACAGTCACGCTTTTAAAACGCACTGGGCCAATGATAAGAGTTTTCTCCAGAGGATCTCCCATGCTGCCTTTGCGATTACCGTCTCCATGGTCACCGGCGGAGGCAGGATGTGATGTCACGACCTAGTGATTCTTGCCTCTGCCTGACAAACAACCCCAACCCATCCAGTCCCCATAGAGCTGTGTGTGTGTGTGTGTGTGTGTGTGTGTGTGTGTGTGTGTGTGTGTGTGTGTGTGTGTGTGTGTGTGTGTGTGTGTGTGTGTGTGTGTGTGTGTGTGTGTGCTTGGGCAGGATGGCCAATGGGGCCTCATTAAAGCACCTGTGGAGGAGTCAATAAGGCTCCTGAGGTGTAGAGCCCTTAAGCAGACCCCAAATCTCTATGTTAATGATGTTAATACTAATTATTATTATTATACAATACTTATATATATATACTATATATATATATATATATATATATATATATATATATATAAGTAATAATAGAATAATCATTATTTACAATTACATATAAATAATAAACAAATGTTTTAATTTATATTAACAATACAAATTAAAGAACAATATATACAAGTACATATAATAAAGAAAAAAGAAAAATAATATATATCACAATAATATAAGAATAATAAGAATACATACAGAATACCCACATACATATGAAGACTCGTATGGAGATCCAAGGCATTAAAAAGGGGTCTTTGCTGGTTACCTGTCAGGGAGGTGTAGGTGATGGCGTGTCCCCCCCCCCCCCCCCCCCCCGCTGGAGGCCTTTCTGTCGTCAGCACATTAGAGGAGTCGTGTGAGCTGCCCAGGGGGAGTCATTATCTCTAATGAAGAGTCCTTCCTGTTCTCCTGAGTACTGACTCGTTGGACACTCAGCAGCCTGGCAAACTCCCTGTGCCAAAGGCTTCTCTCTGATTTCCCTCTCATTACCTCTGTGCCCCCTGCGGACCGGCGGTCCCCACTTAACAACCTTACGACTCCCTCTCTCTGTCTTTCTCATTCTTTCAGCATTCTTTTATTCACCTGTGTGATTCTCAGTGTTTCATGATTTTTCTTTCTTTCATTTCATTAAATTGCTATTTTTGTTTAACCTTTTAGAAATCCCCCATAGAACCAAGGCTGTTATCGTTAACAAAAGCTAATACTGTTTAAACATTTTTGTAACTTCATATCTGAAATCAAATTAAACATCAATATCAATTGAAAAACGTAAAGTAAATGAAAATGAGAAATATTGCATTGGCAACTAATTGAAATAACTAGTTGACGTAAGAAGCAATTATTTCACACTTGATGTAGGCTATTCATTGGAATGGATTCTATTTCAAATAACATTTATTTTATTTGATATAGCCTAATTTTGTTGGGAGTTAAGTTTATATAAGTAATCTTACATTTCATGTATTTCAAATACATTTGTATAAACGGATTTAACTATAGCCTATATTCTTATGGTAGGCTAGCCTACCAACAGAAAAGTTGAAACTAAATTAACATCCTTTTTTATGCATGTTATACACTGTAAAACATATATGATCAATAAGTTATGACAACATAATATTTTTACATTGCTCTAACCCATCAAAATAAGTAAACAATTTTCATCTTTTTTAATAGGCCTATACAAGATTCAACTCATTTTTAGAGTCAGTTTAATGTAATTTAAGTTGAAATGACTTAAAACAACTTTTTTTGTTACAGTCTATGTTTATTTTATTTGTATTTTTAATGTGTAGCCCTATTTAACGCCTTGTTTTTTAATCTTGCTTTTGTTCTGAATCTGAGTGATTCACACAAAGCTTCGCGAATCGGTTTCAATGAATCATTAAAAACAACGATTCGCTAACGTTATGAAATCAGACGCCACAATTCCGCATGTTCAGTCTCGTAGCTGCTAATTTGAATTTTTTCTAGATGCCAGTAACCTTGATGAGTTATTAGTTTTTCAAAACCTCTTGTGGATTCAGTAAACGGTACTTCCAGAGGTCAACTGTTAATAATGTAATCAGTTTAGTGCAGTGTGGTTATGTGGCCTGCGAGAGGAGCTGTCCGTTCAGCTTTTACAGCAACACTTCCTCTGTGTAAACAACACAGCTGCGTGTTGTCTTTGACCTCATGTGGTTTCTTTTACTCATCCATCCTGGGGCAGTTTTATAGCTCAGAATCATGGAAGCCTCGACAGATTTTAACTGGGAACTTTTTCCCAGCAGATTTTCTTAAAGTAAACACATAAAAAACACATGTCTAATGTCCCCTCAGCAGCCGACAGCGTTAAAACCAGAGCAGGATTTATGTCTGCATTTATTGAAAATGTAGGACTGTGGTATTTTCAATGTCACACACATTTATCTGTGACCTTGAATTCTTCTTGACTATAAATCACCATTTCTTGCCTAAAAACAGCAAACTCGTTTCTCTCCTCTGTTCTGTCCAGAAGACAGTCATGTATAATGTAAGTATCAACTGTTTTCAGAAGTTTATTCTAAAATAAGAGGTGAAGTGACAGTTAATACAGGTATAAATTGAATATGATTGGCATAGCTGGCTAATTTGTGCGTTAATGAGAAATGTTGTGTCTATATTGTACTGCATTATATCTTATTGTACTGCATTATATCTCAGGAGAAAATGTTGAGAAGCAACAGACTACAACATTTAAGTTAGCTATGTTTAGGAGAAATCTCATTTATGATTTTTCTCTTTTTCCTCTTTTGACTAATTCTCAACTGCCTCTCTCACTACAGGACAAATGCCAAATTCCTAAAATAGGCCTATTCCACTTTTGCATTGAGTAATTAAAACATCTACTACTATATCATTATCAAATTACCATAGCTTTAGCATATGAATGATAGGCAAATTACACTGTGAGTGAAATGATTTATGCTTCGTTTATAGTCATGCTGTACTATGCATCAGGTAAACAACATAAACAAACAACAACATTACTTTTCTGTTTCATCTGAAAATCAATTTCTGTACCTTACGATTGTTTCCGGAAACTCTGTGAATGTGGTTGTGGCAAACTTGAAATTTGTGGCAAGGAAAAACGATATCTGATGAGTCATCATGATTGTTGAAGAAAGGTCTACATCACTCATCTGTCTGTGTTTTGTTCTTTCTCTCCATAGTGGCGAATGAAGCGGGAGAGAGCAGCTCAAGACCTCTGGCACGCTTCGCACGTGAGTATATGCAATCAGACACGTGATTTAAAGCTGTTGACTTCACTTTTACTTTAGAATTGTTTCCTGCACAGCGAGGAAACAGGTATGAGTGTGACAGAAAAGTTCACAGTCTTCACAATCCCACGGGTCTGTGATCATAACAGCAATGAGAGGTGTTAGAAATCATTCATGTTGTCTGTGTGCCATCTGAAAGCAAGGCTAGGCACTGAAACCATGCGTACTGCATCCTGCCATGTTTGTTCATGGACACTCGGTTTCGGAAATATTTATTTGACCTAATCACCTGAGCATATTATATGTGTCTGTCTGTATATCTATTTCATATATTTATATTGTCTACCTGTCTGTCTGTCTAACTATCTGTTTGTATCATTCATATTTTGCACTCGACGCACAGCAGACTTTTCCCTCCAAGACGCACGTCGGTAAATTAGAGAATGAACTTGGGCTCCCGGGGGTCGGTTCAGCGAAAAGAGGAGCCGTGTTCCGGCGCAAACGTCCACTGGTGCTATTTTGCAGTTTCAGAAAACAATTCTGCCACAGACCAGGAAAAACCTAGTCTAAAGTCAGTGGCGCGATATTCAGATGCTATTTTAAGTGCACATACTTGGCCATAATGTAGCGTGTGCACAACGTGCATACGTGCTTCTCTCATTTACACAGATGCAGCAGTTCCCATTTTTTGCAAACCAGACATAATTACAAGGAAAAATATTACCACACGATGGAAATCATTGTGGTGTCCATGAAGATGTGAAAAAATAGGCATAAATCTAGCTTACACATTTACCCAAATTTTTATACGCATGTTTAACCGAAGCTAATTTGGGTGGGTTTCTCCCTTCCCCATACAATGTCACTTCTCTGTCTTTTACGCCCAAACCACACCTATGAGTAATGCAGCTACTTCAGACCAACCCATTTTAGATTTAAGTTACTTGCGTTTTGCGTTTGATACTTGCGTTTCAGATCGTTAAAATAGGGCCACGTGCGTCTATCCATCCATCCATAAACCCATCAATTCATCTACAAACCCATCCATCCATCCATCCACTTACAAAGCCAACTCTGTCCATATATCCGTCCATCCGTCTTGACAAACTTTACCTTTCTTGTTAAAAATGACTTTAAAATTGAATTTAAATTCATTTTACTTCTAATTTATTACATTCAAATTCGAATTTCAGTTCTGCCTCCTGTTCACTAGTCACTACCTCAATAAAAATTCAGTAGTTAAATAAAAAATGTTTACATTTAAATGTAATTCTCAATTAAATTCTGGTGCACAACCCTTTGTTGCCCTCTTAATGGTGCAGTTACAGCATCCAGCAGGGACTGTTACCAGCAGGAACTGTCTACCCAAAGTAACCAGCCAAACTTTTACCTCTCGACTACATGTTGGCAGAACAGAAAAATGACACAAAATAGTTTTTCTTCCTCAATCTTTCTATCTCTCTATCTCTCTGTCTACTTTTCACTCTGCCCCGGTCTTGCATTCTGTCGTCTACACCCCTTTGAGCTTTTGATCTCTGATTGTTGCATTTAGGTTCCAAGTCACAGAATGCTTTGTGGAACGCTATCACAGCAGGCATCGGGATCAAGGACAAGGACAAGCGGGGTATCCTGATTGACCCGCGGAGTCCAGAGGAGATTCTAGCTGATGACCTACCTTCTGTCGACACTCCCGATGCCATGGAGAAGACCGCCATAAGGTTTGGAGGGAATCACACACCTCACTAACACCTCTGAGTGAATCGATCAATCGATGTGTGATGATATCTGCTCTCAATCAATCAGTCCAATCCACTTCCTTTACCAGCTCTAAAAGAGCTGTAGGGTCAAACTGATGAATGGACATGCTCAGATACCAGGAATTCTGCAGTGATTATGTCGCATAAAGTGCTTTGTGCATTTGTTTTCTGCTTATAAGCACAGCTGGCAGGCCTATATAGGATTATTGATTTGTTTAGGAGCTATGGTGTCAAACCATCACTTCTGTTTCAGATCACAGCATTCCAGTAGTAAAAGACTACACTCTTAAAAATGAAGGTAACCAAAAGGCTTTTAGATCACAATGCTACTATGATGAAGGATTTCTCAGCTTTAATGTGATGATAATTGTCGTAATGACAAAAGAAGATCTTGCTGACCGTTTTTAAAAAGCATCCTAGAAATTCATTATTCTGAAATTTTGAAAAATTCATATTGAGCTGTTGTGCTTCTTGACCATACTTTTTATTTAATTTAAAAAATCTGAATCACATAACTAGATTTTTACATTTGTTCGTAAGGATGATGTACAATTTTATCCCTTTTTTTCATTGGCGTAAACCCCGGTTTCACAGCAATTCAGTTAACTATCCTAATCCATTCCAATCCTAGTGTATCCCGAACGGATTTTACATGGACGTCAGATGCATAAATCCTGTCATTGTGGCCTTCTGAAAGTGAATGACAGGAAAATAAATGATGAAACCGAGTGATATGTGGACTCAGCTGTCTGCTGGTGCGACCGGCTGTGTTAAACAGGGAGTCTCCAGTGGACTGTGATGTTCTGTAGCGAGCAGCTCCTCATTAATCACCCTGTGAGAGGAAGGCAGGGGAGAACCGTATGGTATTAGTCCTGACGTCAGCACCAGGCATCGCTGCTATAAATATCCACTGTAAAACTGTGCTCCAGTGAATCCTTAATGTTCTATTAGTGTGTTATTGTGCACTTGGGGTTCTTTGGAAGGCACATTTGGCAGGTAGGGTGATGGGTTGCAGGTGAGAGAGTCTGCCCTTCCAGCTGAGAAATAACCAGTCTGAACATGGCATGATGGGATAGCACAATGTGCCAAGCCAAAGCCCACCTCCTTGTCATCAGATGTCCCATAGAGGGATTTTAACCCTTAATCAGAGAGATGCATACAATGGATGAACATATAGAATGACCATAATGAACAATTAAAAAGTAGCTCACCCAAACATGATATATAGTCACAAAAACGTATTCACTGATAATCTTGTCTTTTCGAGAATCACATCAGCCTGATTCAAGCATACATATTTAAAGTTTTCAAAGAACTGGTCCAAAGAAATAAGTAGTCTTAAAGTCCCCCTGTGGTCAATAATTTTATCCCATAAAACTCATCTTTGATCACTAAAATGACGTTTAAAGATTTTTCCTTGGAAAAAAATGATTCATGCCTTAAAATAGCTTGAATGTAACTCTACACCCTTGCCTCATTTAGTATACGTGGTTTTATGAATATGCAAATGAGCCGTGACTATATCGGGTCTTTATGATGCTGTTTTTATGTGTTGAGGAAGTGTGTGAACTTAATTAAAAGGGCAAGGAGAGCATGTGCACCAATGGAGCACCTTTTGAGTGAGTGATTGGACAAGACCAGCCTGATCTTATATCAAACTGTGCCCCCCCACCCCCCCAGGATTAGACATTAAGATTGGCAGGGCTGTTCTTCCATTAGTCTTATCTGAAAATTGCATGACTAAAGAGTTGAACTGATTCAGCGTGACCCTCACAGATTGGAGTGTCAGCCACATTTATTATTCTAATTTACTAAGAGGTGACTTTTACTCTATGACAGACACATTCACCTTTACACGACCTGTCGAGAAATGTTGAAGACTCTGGAAATTTCTCCATGGCTATAAATTGGTTCTTGATTCTAGTTCTTTTTGGAGCTATGACATTTATATGTCATATGAAAGCTCAGATCTCTTGAGCTCTGATTTAAAAAAAAATGTATTCTAAATGTTTTTCATTTTCAGATGCTTGTTTTTGACAATTCCGTTGAAAATCCTCTTGAAATTCATTCCCTTTATCTATGATTTTGTGAATGGGTGCTGTGTGGTTGCTCAGGTGTTCTGAGTTTTTAGCAGGCTTCTAGGGCGGTCTCAGTAGTTGCTAGATGATTGCTGGCTAAAGTCAAAAGAGCACAGGTTCTTCCTTCAATGCCAGTCTGATTGACAGATTAATTGCTTATCAAAATGATGGTGTATTGCAACTCTTTCTTAACTATCTATTTTCTCCTGCATGGAAAACAAACTGCGGTCATGCACCTATGCATTTTTCCTTTCTAATGATTTTGTTAGGAGAGGATTCATTTCTCGCTCCATTCTCTCTCTCTTTCTCCCTCTTTCCTCATGTGTAACACAGCAGGCTGAGGTTCATCTCCTCTGAACGAACTCATTACGTCTGAGGTGCGAGACACAGCAGGATTGAGAGTGTCTGTTTCTCCTTACATCAGCTGCCCCCGATGGTTCTCTTGACTTATGGATGTTTTGACCTTTGCACGCCTCCGATCTTTAGCCGGGGCTCGGGGGAGGGTACATAGGTGGACGTACCATTCTCATCTGGTTCAAGCGGGCTGCGCGCCTTGAGTTTTCTTTCGATTATCGTTGCTCTTTTAGCCAAGCTTTCAGCCGTCTCTCTGATAGGTCTGTAGCAGGCAGAGCTCATTTTAGTGGAGAAACCTAATTTTCCAGTTGAGTGCAGCTCCGTTGAGTACAATGAACTGAGTGAATGAAAGCGAGATTGAGGGAGATCTTACAGGAATGCAGGGAAACAAGACTGCTGGCGAGCAGCATTCAGACTTGAGCTGGACAGATGCCAGTCGGGCAACACTTTAGTCCAGCTGTGATTGAGTTAAAGCTCAAATATAAATCATTTAAATGTAGCATTAAAAATGTCTTTCCACATGCCATTTTTAATTTTCTTTTTTGGGTGAATTATCCCTTTAACTCCATAAAGCCTACTGTATCATATTTGATACACAAATTTGTAAGGCATGATAATATCTACATGATCTGCAATCTATACATGGCGTCTGTCATCTGATGGAGTATATACTTTTTAGAAAGTAAAAGGCCTTTTAGTATAATTGTAAAATTACCTGTATTTTTCTCTGAATTCTTTCCAGATTTTTATGAAGTAAATGCAAGAATAACTTTTAGATTGTTAATAATATTTCAAGATGAATAAGTTAATGGACTGAAGCAGCCTGGGTTTCCTTAATTATCCATATTTTTTGATTATCCATATTTTTTTTTTAAATTCATATATTATAAAACTCATGTATAAACGTGAGTATCAAATATGATACATGAGGCTTTTGAGGAATGTTTATTTGTACATCTTTCAGTCATCATTGTATTGCATGGCATTATATGTTTTCCACAATAAAATCTACAGAGGTTCATAAAATCAAAAATCAAATAATAATCATAAAACTAAGCATTTAAATATCATCTTACTAAGACATTATTGGGCGATAAATGACAACTGACACATGTGCATTAAAATCATTTCATGTAAGTTGTCAGTTATTCTGTTCTTTTTCTGAACTCATTGATTTACATTACAAGCTATCAGAATTACATATGGGGTAAATATAAACAGTTTTGCTTAGTTTTGGCCTCTGAATAAAATTGAGGCCTTTTTTCCCTCCTCGAGTACGAGCTCCAAATTCTCCTATATCATACTAAATGAAACTTAAAAGCCTGATGTATCAAATATGATACTCAACAAAACACACACATCAAACTTTTTTATATTTTGTCTAAAGGTTCAATAAACAAAAAGTTAGTTTTTTTTTACTTTTTTTATATATTAACGTGTAAATATTTGCATCTATTCAAATGCATATATTTGCAGATTGCTTCTCAATTAAAATTCAGCGCATTGATGGGCAGTGCATGTAGGGTTATTAATCACCTGAAAAAGATATCTCCAACCTTTCTTTTCAAAGCTTTGTTTATCCTGTCATTCTTCCACAAAGGAGGCCTGGAGAGTATTTGTTTTCTCTGACCTACAAATCTCAAAGAGCAGAGGCTGTCATGTTTAGGGGGCTTGTTACTCAATATGAGTGTCTCCCCCGCAACCCCCTACAATAAGTCACCTGACCTGCCCGGTGCAGACCCTACTGTGAGCTGACGGGATTAAAAACTCAATAATTCATGCACTGGCTGGATGTTAATTAGCTTGTCCGGTCGAGCTGTGTATTTGTGTCCTTTGGCTTTGTAGTGCCCTTGAATTTAAGGTAGTTTCACACTAGTCAAGTTGTTATTGGTGTATATGTAATGACACAGAAGTTTAAGAATGTAATGACTGCAGGTTTTTTGGGGTCATTTTCTGTCAATTCTAGGGCTGTCAAAATTACAGCAACATCCGTTTTTTTTCCCTGCCATCTTTTGGCTAGAGTTACAGTAGGCTATTTGAACACAGCTCGGTACTGTAACGCGCTGTATGTGAAACGGCTGTCTGCGCACAGAAAGCCGCTTCTCAGGTTTTAAAGTGACAGCAGCCTAATAAACCTGCTGCAGTCTGTCTCGATGTAAATCAAAGAACAAAAGACCAAGAGAAATCACTCACTGCTCTTCACTGATTAACTTTTGTAGGATAAAATAAGAGTTAATCTATATTTAATTATAGTTTATGCATATACAATTTATAGTTTGTTTACAATTTAAGATTGTTTTAAGTTTACTTAAATTAAAAGTTGTTATATTTTTCAAAGCCAAATACAATTAAAAAATAATGGCTTTGAATACTGTAATGTTGAATGGCTATTATTTATGGCTAAGATTAAGGGGAAATATCAATTTAATAGACTGTGCAATTAATTTGTTTATTTTTTAATCAATTGACAGCACTAATGTGTGTGTGTGTGTGTGTGTGTGTGTGTGTGTGTGTGTGTGTGTGTGTGTGTGTGTGTGTGTGTGTGTGTGTGTGTGTGTGAGAGAGAGAGAATGTGTATATATATGTCTATCTAATTTTTGCACGAACATTTCATTAAAAAATAAACATTGCATATTTGCTATTAATTGCATTAAAATGTACTCTTTATATAATATATTTATAATGTATACATTCTTTAATTTTTTTTATTATATATGTATATATATTATAAAGTGTATATTTTTATATTAATTCATGTTTGTTTTTGCAATTAATATGCAATATATGTCATGAATATTCCAAGGTGTATACAGTACAAAAATTCGCTACTTGGTTTTAGTCACAGAACCATTTCAATTATTTTTTTAATAACCTGGGAATATTCCGGCAGGTCATCAATCTACACAAGCAGATCGATGACTGCATGATTAGATATGCTAGCAGTGTTAATTAATAATGCAGATATATTCATTTCTTTTTCTCTCTCCCTCCCTATCCCTTCATTCTTATTTATACCATCATGTTCTTGCTAAATTAATTGAGTGAATGGAATGATGAAACCGATAAAATTTCAATTACAGAATTCTTAACATGTTGAGCAATAAATACCATTGATTGTTTGGTTACAGGTCAGACTTATCTCTCCGATGATTTCTTTCCTGTAGTTCGCCCACTCCAGCTTGTTGAAGAACACACTGCATTCTGTTTATCTCCCCTCAGAGGTTTTCATTTTCGTTTTCTGTTAAATATTCATGTCTGCTTCTGTTGCTGTTTGCTTTCTACCTGCATATTTGTTTTGGGAAGGTCAGATTTGAATACTTCTGTGCAGTCATGCTTTGTGCGTGTTTTTCCCAACACTGATTTAAAAAAGCGCAAACTCCATCTCACAACATCCAATGTTAAAACACCCTTAACAGCACATACTTTAGGGAAGTGTAGTTTCTCTCCTAAACCTTAAAGGGATAGTTCACTCAAAAAGTAACATTCTGTTAATATTTAGTCACCCTCATGTTGTTCTAAAACTGAATGCCATTATTTGTGAATTTTTGAAGCTCAACTACAGTTCAGTGACGAGGAGCTGTCAAACATCAAAAACCTTGAAAGAAGCACATGTGACTTACACTTAGTTATTATTATCTAATAATTTTGAAAGGACAGTATATGTTTTATTAATGGCAGAACATTCATTTTTGAGTTAAACGTTCTCATAAAAAGTGCTGAGAGAGTTTTTGCTGAGCCAGAGATCCACACAGGAAAGAACATGGCGAGTTTAAGCTTTTATGATGAACAGTTTTAATATAATTCAGCATTACAGCTTGGTTCATCGCTCCGTCTAGAACATTGAGCACAAGTTTCACAGTGTGATTTCATTTTTAATGCTTACATCTGCCATTATCTGGTTCTTTTCCTCATTTTCATGGGCTCAGAAAGTGTATTTTGACTTAAAGCAGAGTATTTTTAATGAATGTGCACAGATGTTTGTGGAAGAATCTTGTATATGGCTAGTTCTATCTATCTATCTATCTATCTATCTATCTATCTATCTATCTATCTATCTATCTATCTATCTATCTATCTATCTATCTATCTATCTATCTATCTATCTATCTATCTATCTATCTATCTATCTTATCTGCTGAATAAGATATTATACATATTAATAAGAAATGTGTCACATTTAACCTGTACTCAAGTTCCCTCTTGACATGTTTTACAAATAGCAAGTCAAGTCTTAACACACAGCATCTGTTTAGATAATTACCGTAATTATGAGTTGTAGGAAAATTAGTTTCTTTAAATGTAAACCAGTTGTGCTTCTATCAGAGATTAAATATGCCACACGTGTATTTAATTAATGTGTACATAGACAAAAATTGTTTCTAAATATTCTAGGTTAAATTTGGGCATTCTGTCGACTACAAAATAGTAAGACAAATGAAACGTAATTCACTTCAATGGAAGTGGATGAAAATAGTGTGTAGCCTATATACATATTAAATATTTGTAATACTCTAACATTGTTTTGAGAATATAATTATAAAATGCATTGTAACATGTTAAAATTGATGTCATACAAGGGATTTTATAACTCTCCATACAGTTTTTACTGTACTGAGCTTTTACAGTTAGAAAAGTAATCCTAGCTGACAAGGATTTGGATTACTATATTTATTTTTGTGTAGTCTTTTTTTTTTTCAAACCCTCAGGTTTAAAATGCATGCTTACCTGCATGGTTTCCATTATAAGTGCAGTAATGTATAAGACAGACATTTACAGGAGTAAAATGGGTTGGGAACACCATTTCTCATTACAAAAATCATGTTTATTTGCATGACAGTAAAGCTTTACTATATTGCCAAAACATAAAAATATTGTTCCAGTGTAATGTTTCGTATAGGAGTATTTGGCTCAATACTCAATGTGTTAATGGAATTATTCACTGCTCTGGATTGATCTTATTCAGCTGATTCCCTGTGATCACCAAAAACAGTATTACCACAGAATCCCATGCTGAATTCAGTGGTCATCATCTTGGTCACACATCTCTTCCACCCTACACCTTTCCCCTCTCACATATCTCTCAACACCTACTATTTCTCACCTGACGTCCTTCACTTCAGACTTTCAAGTCTTGTTCAGTCTTATCCTCATTGATTCGAGTCATTCTGGTCAATAAAGCGCACTTCAAACTGCCCACAGCTCAAACGACAAGGAATCATTTCCTTCTAGACTTTTTTTTAAATCACCATAATAATGAATTATCCACATATGCATCAGAGAAGAATCCAAACAGAGCAGATGTTCTGTTTAGTGTCAGATGCTAATGGAGTATGCTTAACCACCATCATAATGATTCGATCTAATGGTGCTTTAGTCTAAAGCTCAGTCGGATATTAATACTGTCTTGATTTAACTGAGTGGGTTGTGGTGTCCTCCCTCTGCTGTGTCAGTCCATTGTGTTTTCAGTTGTTGTTGTTGTTGTTATGATGGTATCATTTTTTTTTCACGTCAAGCCGTAGCTGGTATTTAGTCAGAGATGCAATCTCTATGCTAACCATCTGCTGTTTTACGCACAGTGACATTTATGAGGCAGCGCTGCCTCTCTTTGTTTAATGGATTTTTATATTTTTCATTGTTACCTTATGGTTGACGGATATCTTTATACAGAATGTGCTATAGTTTCACTGTATTTTGGGTTTTTCATTCACAAAACCGTCTGAGGGTCTGAGTCTACTCCAAAATACAATATTGAAATGAAATGGCTTGCAATTTCACATTGCCATGAATACACTGTAAAAAGTGCATTATAATTGACCCAGAAAAGACTTTTATTGTTATCTTGTATTCTTGGTTGTACCTTTAAAGTCAGCATGAAATTGCATTTTGCAGCCTATTTTATTTCACTAATATGAAACATTGAGACTAGATTTTATCCATCGAAAACGGATTGGATGATATCATCCAGGTTGTTGAATAGGAAGGCTTGTAAAATAAGGCTTGTTGATATCTGAGAGCTAATACGGAAAGTGTTTGAGAGACAGACACATGTTTTTGGAAAATGTTTGCCATTATATTACTTGCAGTTAGATCAGAAACATGTTTTATGTAAGAAAATAATGTAAATGTTGATTTCACATTAGAGAGTGTAATGCATTACAAATTACAACATATGATTACACAATATAACCACTGATAATTAATAGTGTGTTTTAATTCAACACATATTTAAGGTATATGTAAGGGATAATCCACGTGGAGGAGCATTCAAATCAAAGAGAGAGAGAGAGAGATGCATGTGTGAATTTCCTGCGTCTGTTCAGCGTCTCTCTCGTGCCCCTATAATGCTATTTTAAAGGTTCCTAATTTTGTTTTGGAGGTCTCCTACAATAGGTTTACATGCATCAGTTCAAAAAACACTTAACCTTTTTTATAATATACATTGCACATCAGGCACATTTTTCAGTGATTCTCAAACAACTTGTCCGAGGATTCATTCATTCATTCTCTCTAAACCCAGTGATACGCTACTCAGTTTGAGGTACATTATGAGATGTTAGCCGAGAACTAACATGAATGACTGATGTAACATTGAAGTTTGTAAAACAAACTGAGTATTCAGACAGACCATAACATTTTTAAGTGTTGTTTATTGAGAATTGAATATTTTAATTAAGGCATAATTAATACTACCTTTTCCCTCCTGTTTACATACTATGTAAGTCTGAGCCCTTCTCTCTCAGTCTCAAACACATCATTTATACGCTAGACATCCTCTCCTCCAAGTCCGCCTCTTTCAACTTCTAATCTCTTTTTTTTCCTCTCCCTCCTGTCCTTTTCCTCTCCCTCCTCTCCCTCATCCCAGACTGTGCAGCAGTCCATTGCATTGGTTTTATTCTCCATTTGTGTGTGTGGCTGTATAGAGCTGAGACTCTGATACAGAGATCAACAGCAGTTGTTTAATCCCCTCCTCCTCCTCCTCCTCCTCGTCCTCCTCTTCCTCTCCACTGCCTTATATTCATGAGGGGGAGAGAGCGGCCCCCTGCAGTGCTGCCATACGCGCTCCTCTCGGTACACCTGACCAGAACTGGTGACACAAGCCCACAACCACACAGAGAGAGAGTGAGAGAGAGAGAGAGGATGAGGGACGTGCTACAGCTGTCTCTGTGACACACTCGGCGTCTGCTGCTGCTGCCTCTACAAACTGCCTCTGCGTCCGTGCTGTCCAGATACAAACTTGTTCATGTCGTTTTGCCTGGTCGACTTTTTTGACATGGAATCCCCCACCAAAGAGATTGAGGATTTCGAGAACAACTCTCTGAAGTACCTACAGGCAGATCAGATTGAGAAGATCTGGCTCAGACTGCGAGGACTGTGAGTAGAGTTTCATACTTTTATTTCTCTGCATGAGTGAGCAACATGTTTATGAATCTGAATTTGACAAAAACATAAAAAAAGAGCAGAATAATAATTTTATAGGAATATTAAATATAAAAGTGAATAAATAGTATTATAATAATAAAATGTGTTTATTGTGAGGTAATTGTGAGGACATTAAATAAAATAAGAATATAATACTTTGCAAAGAGTAAAAGAATATGAAGAATAATATAATTTATTATTAAACAATTACACAATATAATCTTTATATTTATTATCACAATAATAATGGTAATATTTTATAGTAATATGAAGTATGCAAGTACATTAATTAAAATAATTTATATTTTAATATAAATATTGTTTTCAATCTGAGGTTAACAGTCATAATAAATAAGAATGAAACATTACAAAGAATAAAATAATCTATCAAAATAAAATGTTATTTTGTGAATTAAGTAAATAAATTATACAGAACAAATTATCATGAATAATAAAATGATTTATTATTTAAAAGTATTGTGAGTTAAACTTATTTTATTAACTTTTTATGGTACTTTTCATGGTTTTAATGTGTGATTTGCAGTAGATGGCGTTCTAATGTGATGCGGGCATATTTGTGAAAAGGTCATGGTTAATGGGTCACTTTCAACACAAACATCCTCTTCATGTGTGGCTCGGTTCCCAGACACAAAACCAGCCTCATCTTCCATTAAAAGTGTTTCAAGTTGATCAACATTTCGAGTGCATTTGTTTGAAAACTAGACTTCAAATGCATCTAGCATATTAAAACTAAATAATTGCAAAGCTCACATATTTGTGGAGGAATTACAGAAAGGAATGTAATGTTTGAATTTCCCACTGAATCTAGATCATGTAAATAAATGCACCAAAATAGACTACAGAAACATCTCAAAGTTGCATTTTTTTGTTTTGCATGTTTTATTTCATTGATGTCATGTGATCTGGAGGTGAAGTTCAGGTGCTAATGTTGCAGAAAAAGATGCCTGCGTGCTCACAAGAGCCTCATGACTAAGTGCCATGAAAGCACAGCATGAAATATTTCCATGTGCAACTTATTTCCTATCGCTGTCTCATTTCTTGCCAGTAAAACAAAAAAGCTCATTCCGAATTTATTTGGACCGCAATGACCGTGTATGTTATCACGGGGGGATTTTATTGTTTTCTGTTGAAGGGATTGATCTAATCCCTCACTGTGTCATTCCACATTAAGCCGCTGAATGCTAATCCCGGTTATAAACAGCAAAATATCTTCCAGGATTCGTTTTAGATTTATGACAACTGCATTCACCGTGATCGGGGAGTTGCTGTCTGCCCGGGGTCTCTGAACCCAGATGGCTGTTATTTGTCCTGAAACAAAGGCCATCAACATTGTAATAACGACACTGGTCAAGATCTGGGCGTTGTTCGGGGCGGAATTGAACCGAAGGAAAGCAAAGTCGTTCGGTTTTCAGCTTTATTTCCCTTTTAACCCCGTTTTATTGAGCATATTAAGAATTTAATTGTGCCCTTGGCGGCTCCAAGGGAAATGAGACCCATGCCGACACCATTGGACACACACACACACACACCTATAAAAGTTTAAGGCTGTAATAAAGGCAGGCGCTCTTAAGAGCAAAGAGAGAGGTTTCGATGATGATAATGATGATGAATGAAGAATGTAAGACGAAAGACAGGAAGCTGAGGGTAAAGGTTAAAGGTCACTGCACATTCATATCCATTCAGAACACTCATCTCTTCACCGATCACATGAATAGCAGCAATTGAACTGAAGGTGATGTCATCAGTCTCTAGGTTGACCAATCAGAGCCTCTGTCTTCATATGACTTGAGAGCAGCTGCAGTTCAGATATTTTACCAAAATCTGCTTTAAAAGAAGTGGCATTTCCTCTCTACGTGCAGGACAGAGCGAGCATTCATGAAGTAACTGGATTTAGATGACCAAATGTTCAGATGTCCTTCATAAAAGGGTCATTGTTTTCCTTTTTTTCAGAAACGTCATGCCTTAATGAAACAAGCATTTGAATGCATTGATGTTAATGTAGAATATTTTTTTATCTGAACTCATGGACATTGTAGAATTTATATATACCGGTATATATATATTTTTTAAACAGATCATTATTAACTCTAATTACCAGTATGTGAAATGAAACATGGGAGACTGTGACTAGTGGTCACAGTGATCACTGCAGTTGATATGTCAGGGTGGGATAATTTTTCAAATAAAAAAATTGACACATGCATTAAAATAAGCTATTCAACTTTTCACACATTATTACCCTGGAAAAAGTTAGTTTACTGATTGTTTTTCGTGAGGTTGGACACATTATCATATTATATGGAGTAAATTGTGTCACAATGGGAACCATCTGTTTATTGACACTGATTTGAGAAGATATAGGCTAATGTCTTTGAAATATGAAATGCTGTGCAATGTAAAACAGCCATCTACAACCTGTGTAAAATGTTGTTTAATGGATCTTCAGCACAAATTAAATAGTGAAACAACTTTGAAACCCAAATAAGTAATGCAATAACAGCAACGCAACATTTTTGGGAATCAATACATTCAAAAAAATGACAACATAAAATACAAATGAAAACTTGACCTGACATTTATGAAGTGTGGTTTTATTGTTTATTACATTGTTGCCATAGTGGTGAACAAGTACTGTCATTTTAGTTTGATGGATTAAATTCACAAAAAAAATCCTGTTTTAAGATAAAATACATGTGTATTTGGATTTTTGACCCAAAACCTTAAAGTTGCTGAGAAATATCCATGTGTGACAACTATCCCAAAGGCTTTATGTACTGAAATGAATGTGCGTTTACCTGAACTGAAATGCCCCATTTTATTTTTGTTTCAGGCGAAAATATAAGAAGACGTCACAGAGGTAAGATATTCACTCTGACTGGTGTGAATACGACAGATCTCATCATCGCAACGTGAATCATGAGCTGGGAAAACGAGCAAATATGAATGAATGAATGAATGAATGAATGAATGAATGAATGAATGAAACCTTTATTGCCCCGAGGGGAATTTGTTTTGCACTCAAGGGAGCCTAAATAAAACTGTTTGCAAACTATTTGTATAAACTGATAGGGTTTTTTTCTGCTTGAAATTGGCTGTAATCAGAAACCAGGTGTGTATGATTCTTTTTCAGGTCAGCAGATCCACATCTGTTGTACACAAGTATGGTCACAGTTTTCTGATGTGTTTTGTGCTAAAAACAGAGACCAAAAGCAGAACAGGGTTTTGGCATTGTGTTTAATTACTGGTTGTCAGTAAGAAATAAACAGCAGTTTTCTTTCATTAAAGTGAATGGAGTGCAGTTGTGCATTAGCATATGAGAACAAAAAATGACTGTGTCTGTGGCAGAAGCATGATGGTACAGTAAAGGTATTAGATAATAATACTATGGTTCTTTGGTACCATACCAAAGCATTTTCATAGTATTTCATAGTACTCATCAGAATATGACATTACCATTTGATATCTTTACTATACTATAGTACTTTCTGTGTGTACTACCATAGTACTATCTGTGTGTACGGATATAACTCTTGTATATATCTGTGTAGGTGTGTTTATTTCAATGTGTTTGTGAGCAAAACACTCAAACACAATGCAAAAAAGCTACACACGTCCTTTGACATCAACCAGAGACAACAAAATGAGCTCTAACCGGTCAGTAATGACTTTGATGTAGACAGTGTGTTTTCTCTCTCTCTCTCTCTCTCTCTCTCTCTCTCTCTCTCTCTCTCTCTCTCTCTCACACACACACACACACACACACGCACACACAGACAGACAGACATAAACAGCCAGCAGCAGATGCCTGTCCTGTCTTCTCAGTGTGTCTGTGTGAGAATGTCGGTATTTGTCAGGCTTTCATGGTTTGTAAGGGCAGTGATGGATATGTCAATAAATGTGTGTGTGTGCAGGGCTGGAAGGAAGTCTCTCTTGATAATTATTTTTGTTTCACCAAACCAATTTATGAACTTATTTTGTGCGCAGTTTCAAACTTAAACAGCACAAACACAGACACTTACTAGCAACTAGATGATCATGAGCAGAATTGTATTTCTCGTCATGTCTGTAAAATAATCAGCACTTACTTTTTTAGATGGACAAAAATTCAGATCAAAGAAAATGTTACATTTTCTGATGTTTTTCTTTTTTATATACAAATGTTGGTAGAAACTGACAAGCTATTATCATTTTTAATATATTATTATATTATTATTTAAATATATTTGCTTAAATAATGTATTATATAAGTAATATTATTTCTTTAAATAGTTTTTTTTATTTCATTATTATTAAAATAAACTGTTTGGTCAATTTAAATGTCCTTCAAACAATCTTTTCCTAGGTTAGTTGTCAAATGTTGGCCATAAGCTCCAGCGTGGACTAGACCTTATATTTGCTATGCAAAACAGTTTTGTGCCCATAAGATTGAGTGAGAATATTTGATAAGATTCAGCTTAAATCAGCATTGTCCTAATTATTTTATTGTGTGTGTGTGTGTGTGTGTGTGTGTGTACATGCAGGCATGGGAAGAGTGACGTTTTCTCAGGCGAAATACGGCACTGGTGGGGCTGTTCATGGCAGCTGTTTAATTTGATGTAATTATCACCATCACTCCATTCCTTCACAGGATTTATGTCTCCTGATGATCTCTGTTAAGTCACGAGGGGTTCTTGCATGTTCAGATGCATCTCTCCCACACGGGAATTGATTCCCCTCAAATTTATATTTTTGCCATAATTTAGTCATCCTCCTCATATGTTTTTAATTTATTTTCTGAAGAATACAAAATGTGGAAGTCTAAGCTACTCTTTTTCATATAACAAAAATGGATGGCTGTTCACACCATTAACCTCCAAAAGGGACCTAAAAGCACAATAAAAGTAGCTGACACGACTCATGCATATATTGACGTAAAATAAAAAATAATGTAATAACATGAGGGTAGATAAATTATACTAAAGTTTACATTTTTATGTAAAGTATGTTAATTTACAATATGTCAAATCAGCCCCTAGTACAGGGTTCAGGCAACATTATTGGCATTGAATGCCAGTTGGAAATTGCTTTGATGGCAAAAGATCTGACTGAAGTGTGTTGCCATAAGTATGTGTAACGTATTTTATAGCTTCAAGAGAAACTAAATTCTAGGTCAAATTCAATTGGGTCACACTGCACAGGGTTTGTGTTTTTTATCGTGTTGGCCGGTCTGCAACATACTAACGTTGTGGTTTAGGCTCAGAACTAAATGAGTCAGGCTTCGTGACTAAAGGACTGTGAGCTAGTTCGGCATGCAAATTTGAGCCACTTCAACATTTCTAAAATAAACAACTAAAGATATTCTTATAAAAAGACGATCTGATGATATTAAGCTATTATTAGTTTTATTTCACACTGTTTTAATGTATAATATGCCTGAAAAAGACACTCGGCTGGTCATTCCCTTATAAACCTCTTAGCATTAGTCATTTCTCTCAAAAAGATTCTGTCTGAGGTGAACATGCAGCATCTTTGTAAGATGTTCTTTAGATTTGAAAGGTGGCCGGTGAGGTTTAGCTCACCATTGCTGTGTTGAACTTCTCAGATGTAGTTGAAGAGATGTTAAGTGTTTGGTCAGTGCACAGTGCTTTTGATGGGGCCGGTAGGTTTTTGAAGATAAAATCTTATGGCAGCACAACTGTTTTCAACTTAGATTATAATCAGAATTCAGAAATGTTTCTTGAGCACCAAATCCTCATATTTGAATAATTTCTGAAGGATACTGAAGACTGGAGTAATGATGCTGAAAATTCAGCTTTGAATAAATTACATTTTAAAATATATTTAAATAGAAAGCAGTTCTTTTAGATAATATGTATAATAATACACGTTTATTAATTATATTATAATCATACATATTTATTATAAATAATAAAATAATATTTATCAGCAATAATATTTCACAATATTACTGTTTTTGTTGTATTTTGATCCAATTAATGTGTCCTTTGTGCAGCATAAGAGTATAAGAAACGTTAAAAATCGTACCGACCCCTACATTTTAAACTGTGAAGCACACACAGATACATACATATATACATATACACGCATAAATATGCAAATATATGTATTTAATTGTTTATTTATTTATTTACCTGCCACTGTTTTTTTTTTTTTGCAGTTATTGTATTTTATTTGAATTGTGATTTTTATCTTTTGATCTTTTGTTAACTTTATTTTGTCTTCCTTAATTAGCTGCCTGTCCTGGCCAGGACACTCTTGTAAAAGAGATTTTTAATCTTCGTAGAGATCATTTTATTTCATAAGCCCTACTCGCACAGGATAAGTAAAAGCAATAAGCAAAAACAAACATAATGATTAGATGGAGATGAATGACATAGCAGCATGCGGTAAGGAATATTCTGATATATCATACAGCTAGACCTATAATAACAGTAAATTTGAGTAAAATCACAGGCTTCGGTTATCCTGTGCGAATGCGCCACACAAAATTCAGTTGTGGAGGGGTAATTTCTAAATCACACGTGGTCCCCATATAGTACTAATCCCGTGCGAATAGGGCTATAGAGTTTTTTATATGGCCCAAGTCAGCAATATAGTGAGTATTTGACTAAAGGTTTCTCTTGGCTGGTTTGTACTGCCACCAGCGTTTTGTCCACTGTTTGCATCTTGACCCAAAATGATATCAGAGCCACTGAGTCCAGGGAGTATAACGGCCATCAGTGTGGCCTTTTCTGATGATCTAATTAGGACTGTCTTCCAAGTCAGAGACAGCACAGCCATTACAGGCTCCTGCAGCCCGACGGCACTTCAATCTGTTTCTCACACATGGCGTAATAAACACTAGGGCATTCAAACCCACCCGAGCATTGTGCAGATGGGGTTTGTTTACATGTTATCATCACGGCCTTTTTTTACTTTTTTTTTGTGGCATGGAAACTAGCTTTGATGTGGTTTGAACCCAACAGTCTGTCCGCATTCAGCTCTTTTGTCGTGTCGTTCTGATAGACTACACGTGAAGCCGATTAACAATGCCAAGTTGGAATGAACCGGAGATAAATATTTAGAAACCACTTGACTGACGAAAATTCTTTCGCATTGGAGCGTTTAGACTTTTTACACAATAACATCTCAGAAGATTAAGTCAGTCAGCGATCCAGTGCTGTGTTTTGGCAGTTGTGAGTTTCTTGCACTAGCTAAATGCATTTGGCTCCTGAGGTCTTGTCTCTTCATGCCTCCACTGACTGATTTCAGCTTGTTAATTGATCGCTTCACAGTCATTGAATCGCAGCCCCCACACCTGATAATTAACAAGATAATTACTCCAGTCAAAAACTGACATATTTAACAAGCGATTTCACCTTACAGCACCAAAGCCCTCCCACGGGAGCCACCGTCACTGGTGTGTTTTCTCAATTGAATACAAAACAGGGAGACAAAATGGATGCTATTCATCATTTGCCATCTTTCTTTATGTGCTTCCCGCATAGGCCTGAGTATATAATTCCAGACTCCTGAAGAGTCCCTCACCCAAAGGGGTTTGCGGGGATTAAATGTGCCGTTCTGTTGAAGAGTGAAGTGCTGATTGTGGGTACGCTTTGCTCTGATCTGTCCTTCAATTTGCCGGCAGTGAGATGGAGAGCAGAAATGAGTCTGGGTTTATCTCCCAGAGCAGGGAGCAATCCCTTCCGGACCAATGACGACCCCTCATTCCCTGCTCTTCCCACACATAAAAATGGGATACAGTTGCTGACTAACATTCATCTGTGTTGATTTCCACGCATACCACAATGGGTTTATTCGTGTTTATATATCTTTACTACTGATTTATAATAGTGAAAATTGATTTTATTTTTATATTTTGGTCTGTTGACAAAAATACCTTCTGTAAAAACCGTCAACCCTAATAAAAATGTTGAAACTGGCTTTATGCAATGTTCAGATTTCTGTTCTGGAAATGCATGCTAATTAGTGCAGATTTTATTTGATAATGCCTCATTTGCACATGACATTCCAGAACAGTTGTTTTAATGTATACTGTGATTAATCAACTGGTTAAGTATGGTGATATATTCGTTTTTACCCTGTTCACCTGTGGTGTCTTGATTTAAAATAAAAACCTTTCCATGAAATCAATTTTCCTTACTCTCCAAGCCACTCTTCCAGCTACCAGCTTGGTTTATTTTGTAATTTTGTCTGGCTCAAATAGAGTTATAACTCTGGCGAAGTTAGTTAAAATATTCTTTGCCAACAAGATGAGCTAATTGCACCAAGTGTAAAAGGACACTCTGTTAAAGTCCCCATGAAATCAAAATTGATGTTTTTTTTTATGCCAGCCTTACTGTTATCTATAAGCTATAGTGTACTCCAAAACAATGACAAAATATTGTATTTAGAAGAAATAAGCATTCAAAACATACAGTCTCTCACTTCCACCAAAATAGATCAATGATTTTGATGACATCACTCTGCACTTAAGATTTTCATCTGATTTTCTGTCCAATCAAATGCTCTCTAGAATCTCAGACCTCAAAATCTACCAGACCCATTTGAATTCTGCACAGAATGCTATATTTTAAAGAGAAATGGAGGTGATTAGGAGGATACTGTGGCTTTACCAAGCTCAACAGCTCTGGCCGAGCAGTGATACAAACTAGACGCTATTGGTTGTTTAAAAAAGAGGGAGGAGCTGTTTGATATGCCCTTCCCTATCATCCTGTTTCAGTGGAAAATACGTCAACACATTGAATAATGCTGTGCATTTCAAGGCACTTCAGTGGGCCTTTAAGAAAATGTTTTTTGTATTGCAAAGTTCAATCGGTAAAGTGCTACAAAACCTATCATAATTTAGCTATGCCGGTGTTCTTTATTCCCTTGAGTTTAAGTTTCTGCTTCGGCTGGTTTTGATGATTTGCAGAAAAATAGCTTGCCTGGATGGAGGCCGTAGAACTGTGAAAGGAAGTCGTGACCTTGGGACAAAAAGATTTATAGATGTGTTCGAAGTAATGGCACAAAGAAACACAGCAGTTTGCACCTCGGGCAAGCTAAAACCTAGAAGCCTACCTCCAACATTTTCACGCTCTTTAGTACACTGCTCCTGGTCGTTGTTTTTTGCATGAGGGATGTAAAGTGACCTCTCACCTCGCTCTACATTCCCATGCAGATATCTGTAGGGCATACTGATTAAACGACTGCAACTCCAACTGCAAAAATACTGTTGAGGGTATAAACACTCTTTTCTCCTGGAGCAGACCGATCTGGCTTTGGTCCAAACTCACACAGCTCTTCAGCTGCATAAAATCAGCACAGCTGTGATGACTTTGGCCACAGATGATCTGTCGTGCACAACGGGGCTCCACGAGGGCCTGGGTCGTGGGAGCAGAATGAGGCTGATGTTCGAAACGGTTATTTACTATCAGCTTTAATCTATAATCTTTCCAGGATTACATTTATTTCATATTTAGTTCATTTAAATGTGAAGTGGTTAATTTTTTGTGTCACTAAACAGAATGAAGAAATAATGCAATGTTTCCTCTTAAGGAATTAGGAGGTCAGGGACTCCTCAAACTCTGTTCAGAATTTAGCAAGTTTAGAACCATTTTACTAAGGTTTTTGCATCTTCATTATTTGTCTTTGGCAGAGACCTTTAGTTGGAAATGCCACTCAGCTATGAGGAAATCTGAGGTGTTTAACTCTGATGTTGGGAGAGATTTGCTTTAAAGCTGATATTCTCTGGCGGTTGATGAGACACAAAACACAGTGGATTTGTTAGGCTTTGCTGCTGCCGACTATGAATACACATGCAGTTATGAAGTATATTCTTTTCTATCTTATATGTAATCCTTCATGTGCCTTAGAAGAGCATACATTGTAATTATTGGTATAAACATTATTCCTGAAATTATCTCAAATCATGTGGCTTATTGAGAATTGGTGGATATTCATTTTTAAAGTTATTAAAGTTATTTGTTAGGCAAACAAATGGTAGAAAAAGCCCATAGACTCGCATTGAAGGATTTACTCTTTATTCTCCACTAAATGTATCTAGAAATCCAACAATATAAATGTAGATAAATGCATTTTGTTTTACTGCAATGGATTTTTTTAAATGGATTTTCTGCAGTGTTGCTTCAAGATTCTTTTTTTTGATATTTTAACTGAAAATAGATTAAAATATTTTCAGATTAGGATTTTTTGGCAGTGTGGCACCAGTAAAAATCTAATTAAAATAATGATGCATCACTCCCTGTCATTCATTCCCCACCCTTAGGAATGTGATGTCAATAATCGATACAGAGGGATGTTTATCCAGAATGCATATGCTTTGTACCTGTTAAAGCTCAGGTGAAATGTCATGTGTGGTATTAGTGAATAAATCTCCTCCTTCCATCAGCTGACAATTTTTATCCCATGTATTTGTGTTTTCCGTGCCACTTAATCTACAAAGTGAAATATCATCTTGCTGACTAAATAGTCTGTAGTATAATGGAGGTTAGCAGAATGCTTTTGTTCCTGTGTTTCTAGTTTATCGTCACTTTACGGCTCTCCGCTTTGCATTGGGAACCTTCTATATTATATTGGTTAAGTCTGTTAGGATGAACTCGTTCATGGCTGCCATTTTGTCTTTAGAAACAGAAGGGATGGAAGGGTTTATGTTTTTTTTTTGTTTTTTTACAGAAACTCATTTCAGCATAATTTAAAGTTTAAACCATTCGGTGTGTTCTGCCAGCCTTGGAAATGTTTCAGATGATCGGTGCCAGGTTTGACTTTGCTTTGGCTCTTGGAAATCAGACAATAGGACTGTTTTGAATCAAATCTGAGTACTGCCATCGGGCTGATGCGAGAAATGAAGTGACGTTGAAATAGACAGCCATCTATTCTGTTATTAAGGTGCTATCAGTGAATCTACGTTCAGTGCTGAGAATCATTTTAATTTTCATAGTTCTACTAAGGAGCCCTGATGGCCTCAGTGTGAAATAAAGTAAGATGTCTGGCTACATGGGAATAGCTGGCAAAGTGACATACTGTGAAACTGAGTTTACAGCGTGGAAAATTTCCAATCTGTGGCATAATGACCTATCAAAATCATAATTGCAGCTATACAAAGCTCTTGACCTTAAACTCAGACATTTATCAGTTTCTATAGCAAGGGAGGAGTTAAGTGATGATCTACATGCTTCCTCTAATTGAGCCTTCGCTAAGCCTGCCTTAAAATGTTACTGACCAATCCTATCGTAGCAACTGTTGTCATCCAAACCTTTTATCAGACAATACTTTTACTCTTTTTCTAATGCAAGTCTTGAAATCCTATGTGTTTAAATGTTTTCAAAGATTGTATAAACTTTAGAAACCTTTACACTAATGTTATTTTATCCTTCGCTAAGGTCCAACTTAAAATGTTACTACTAATCCTGCCTAAGCAACTTTTGCCATCCGTCATATTATCAGACCAGCTTTTAGTCTTTTTTTTATAATGTACGTATATGAAAGTAAGTACTGTGTTTAATTGTTGCAAACATTGTACAAACTTTTGGAACACACAAATGTTATTTTAACCTTTGCTAAGTCCCTCCTTAAAATGTTACTGACCAAATCTGGAATTGTATTATGTCGTTTCCTGTCATATGAAAGAATCAGATCAGACTGGGCATTGATTCTGTCCCCCAGAGAGCAGTTCAGGAGGTCTGGACCTTTCTGAAAGACTCCAGATGGACCTGGCAAACGCTGTGTCAACACATTGCCCCCAACCTCTGCTTGCCATCGCACCAGAGCACCAGCCACTGAGACAATCACTGACCTGGACAGAACAGACACAACAGAGTCAAACTGTTTCTGTCTGCCCAGCTGCTGAACAGACAACAGCAGCTGTATTTAGAGTTTCCCCATCCTGGCCAATTCCACACCAGCCTCTCTGGTCTTAATTAGTGATGACGGGCAATAAATGGTGTGTTGCTATGGCCATTAAACTTTTCACCCACTGTTAGCATCATTGGCTACGCCACCCATAAGCCACCGCTGCCTGTGTCTCCACAGTTACAGAAGAGCAGGGCTCTTCCTCCCAGACTGGACGGATTCTCGGAAACTTCTGCCGACAGCTCATCGCTGTCCAGCAGTGCCAGGACTTTATCATGAACTCTGAGCAGCCCCATGATCTGTCTGAATCTAGACATGTAGCCAAAGTCCCTTTAAGGCATGTCAGCACACTTGGCAGCGATTTTGAAAATAGCTAAGTCTATCTAAGTCCCGTATCTATGTGAATCAGGAAAGATTAAAATAAAGTTATCATTGGCTGAATATTTTTTTTCAGCATCATTAATACAGTCTTCAGTGTCACATGATCCTTCAGAAATCAATCTAAGATTTGCTGCACGAGAAACATTTCTTATTGTGATGTTGAAAATGTCTGCTTCTTTATATTTTTTGTGGAAACTGTGATACATTTTTTGCAGGATTCTTTCTCAAGAAGGTTTTAAAGAACAGCATTTTTTTTAATAGAAATTTTGGGGTAATTTATAAATGTCTTTACTATCAATATTATCAATTTTATGCATCCATGCTGGATAAAATGATTGATTAGTTTAAAATAAAATGTACTTCGCTAAATCACTAGCATTGAAGTTTGGGCTGTTTCTTTCTCATTTACTGCAAAGAAACATTCTTTACGTGTGATTTCTGTAATCATCGGATGCCCTGATTTACTCTCAGATGTGGAAAAATCATTAAAGCTGTATTTATCTCTGCTAGTGCTGCAAATCTTCAACCTCAGATTACCTACAGTCATTAATCCTGAATGAAAGCAAAGAAGATGAATTTTAAGGAATTGCATTGAATACTTGGTTTAGTAAACAGAATCATTTACTGTGATATCCATCAGTAAGGCTAGTTTTTGCTTGGTTTGTGGGGATTGGGTGTGGGGGACCAGGTCACACAGCAAGGTTATAGACCCATATTATAGAACCCTATTTGTCCTGTACCGCGTAGCACACGGCTATATATAACACAGGACAGTCAAGCCCAGGTCGTATTTCAAAGCTGTCTTAGTGAACCTGAATAGTTATAGCACGTGGAATGTGCAATTAATCAAATCAATTAAATAATCAGATTATGCACTATTGTGTATCAAATTACCATACGGCATTATTCAGAGAACATGTAACGAAGTGTGTACGTGCGCTCGCAAACGTGAGTGATTGTGTACTTTTGTGTTTCAGTGACCTTCATTTCATCACCAGAGAGTGAAATGCGAGGGGGGGTTCAGGATAAATGGGATTGTTAGGGTTGAGTGACAGTTGAGTGTCGGTTGAATCTTTACCAATTATCAGTCTAACGTCTCCACTGAAGTGTTACTGAACAAAATAGGAGTTGAATATTTAATGAATTTCTTTCCCTTTCCCTATCTATCTATATTTTTTTCCATCTGCCCTCTCTCTGTTTAGTTTAGAAAGGCAATTAAACTCAGCATATGACCTGTAACCTGAAGCTTTGACTGACCTTCATACCGCAGTAACATTTGTGAGATATTGTGTCCCGGTTTGGTGCTTAGTATTCGCTCGGTAAACAAGCTGCACTTTATTTCAAAGCTGCCAGCGTATTGTGTACGCCCGTGGCTGCGTGGATAAATGCTGTTTCGTGACGAGACTCGAAGTTGCAAACATGATTTTCATTATGCCACAGATGGTCACTTCAAATCAGCCCAAGTCGCTCCTTTTTTGTGAGTGCCAGCTCAAAAATCTCTTTCCATCCCACTGTTTTTCATCACAACTGTTCGCAGATTTCATCACTTGCTTAAATTTAATAAAGCAAGGAAAAGCTTAAATTTAAGAAATCATTTTCAAAATACAGCTTTCATACTTCATGAAACATAATAAGTACTCATCCATAGTTGAATTTTGATTAATTTGGATACATTTAGAGATTCTATTTGATTCTGATTCATAACCCCTTGATTGTTTTATCTGGTTTTGATTTTGACTTGATTTGATATTAATTTGATTCTGATTAATTTGGGTGCATCTCCAGATTTGAGTTGATTCTAATTCACAAACCATTGATTCGATTCGATTCAGTATGATTTGATTTGATTAAATTATTATTATCATTAGTTTGGTTCAATTTCAGTTTCATTCTGTTTCATTTAGATATACTGTATTCCAGGTACAGTGCTCATTTTGCTTATATATTAAATGAATTCTCTTAGCTGATGTTGAAAATCATGCAGAAACGCTTCTAACTTGATACATTACAAAAAATATTAATATGCTGTTATTATAAAAACAATAAAAAAAATATTATATCCTATTACAGAGTTAAGTCGGCACAACTGAACTAAAAGTTTCAACTTTAAATTGCATTTCTTGTGTAAAATTGTAAGGGATTTTTAAAAATTATTATAATATCATAAACTCTTCCGTCATAAAACCCCATTGAAAAGCTCTGAATGGGTCTGCATAAAGTATGGGTTTATAGTTTTAAATGATTAAATGAAGTCTTAGTCTATTATTTCCAGCCCTACTGTTCATGACTGGTGCATGCAATGTTGGAAGTTTACGATTTTGCCCAAGGGGAAACAAATATAATATTCATAAGTAACTTCACTGAGGTTTTTTAAAGTTATAGTTGTAATTGAATAAATAATTTCCAAAAATGATGATTATGATGTGTCACAGTTTTAAGATGTAGTGGCGTGTAATGCTGCTGAATGGCAATGGACTTTCCCTCTCTGATCCTCTTGGAGAGTCACACAAACCATAATCTCCCTCTGTATGTTTTCTGGTTTAATCGAGGCGAAACCCATGCCAGCAAGTTCACAGTTAGAGGTATTTCATCGGTTCTTATCTCATTTTCTCTCAGATTCTCCTTCTCTATTGATCATTTTTCACACTATTAAAATGAAAGGTTCTTTATTGGCGTAAGTGCTTCCATAAAGAACCGTAAACATCCATGGACTGTTCCATTGGACAAAATGTAATTTATTGTGGAAAAAGGTTATTTTCTTTAGATTAATAAAAATGTTATTCTCTCCGAAATTTTTTTATTTTAAGAACTGTTCTCTGAAAGGTTTTTGGGGAAACCAAAAATGGTTCTTCTATGGCATCACTGCGAAAATTCCCTTTTGAAACCTTTATATTTTAGAGTGTACCCATAATTCTTAGCACACATTTGCAGGTTTGTTTTTAAATTATATTTATATTGAATGTGTAAAGCTGATTTCCCACTTGATTTCCCACTTGATAAACAGCTTGCACACCAAAAGCATTCAAGTCTTTTTATTACTAACTTTATGCATTCATATCACCTATTTAATGAAATCATCTGTTTTAGTGCTTCAGAAGAATAGACACAGGGCACTAAGTGTTATTAAAACAGTGTGAAAATGATTTCTGACAAACAGAATTCTTTCATTATTGCAACAACCATTAACGTGCGTGCGTGTGTGTGTGTGTGTGTGTGTGTGTGTGTGTGTGTGTGTGTGTGTGTGTGTGTGTGTGTGTGTGTGTGTGTGTGTGTGTGAGAGAGTGTGACTGGAGAGGATGTGCTGTATTGCGTCGCTTTGAGTTAATGCACCGTAAGCCAGACATTTATCTCTGGTAGTTTGATGCCTGACTGTGACTGCTAGTTGTCCATATGCAGTTTAGAGTAACAAACCAATCCATTACAGACCTGGCCACAAAACAAATACTATTAATAATGTTTACAGTAATTAGCGGTGTTTGCTAAGGCAAGCATAACTATTATTACTGCTCATACTTTGGGTTAGCAATTCAAAATAACTCCTGAACCAAAGAATTAAAAGGATAGATCCCAGAAATTTAAATTCGGTTATCATTTTCTCACCCCAATGTCGTTTTTCTTCTGTTGAACACAACTTTAGATATTATGAAGAATTATGGGATCCAAACAACATTGGACCTAAATTGACATTCATTGAAAGGACAAAAACTCTGAGACTGAAAAAAATATCTTTGTTCCAAAGAAGAAAGTCACAATACACATTGTTTCAAAGCATCTTAACAGAAAATCATGATGTTGATGTTTATAGTATCTTAATATCGTCATATAGTACATATAGTATTGTACACGCCGTATAGGCATGTATAGCAGTTAGGTGATCAAATTAAAATTCGACAATGCAAGCAATCAAGAAAGTCATACAGTTTTGTAAAAACATGAGGTTGAGTAAATTATGACAGAATTAACATTTTTGGAAGAACTATCGCTTTAAAGTTCGATAGACATGATTGAAATCAGTGGTTACTTTCATTTTCCAAGTTAATCTCAGATTTCAAAAAAATCCATGTAAAAGTGCAGCAATCATACACTCCAGCTCATGCTCATACAAAAATTCCAGGGCGTGAGAGTGCAAATCTTGCTTATGTGTGTGTTGCTCTTTAGTATCAGTAATTTTCAGGCCTGTTCTACACTAACCCTTAGGTGATGACATCATGTCCAGAGTTTAGTAATCACTCTGTACATGCTCTGTATGGCACAGACAGGACGAGGAGAGATTATCAAAAGGACACAGAAGAAGTCACACATAATTTAAAGTGTAGTGTGTAAAATAGCTGTTTATGAATGTAAAAGGACTGCAAATTGTTTTCCAAAAGATAGATCCGATTCTGAACTGCCTGAAACGAGGAGTTCATCTTCGGTAATCTTACTTCTTGCTCGATTCGCCCTCAAACATTAGCTGCGTTTACATGGACATCTTTTGTTTCAATTCATTCTGACTGATGAATCCAAACGTGGTGTTTACATGAACGCTATATAAAGTGATCATGTTGATGTGAACCTTTAAAATAGCATATTTAAATTTGATAAAATAGGCAAAAAATACATTTTACAATAAATAATATTTTGGATAAATGGCATGATTTGTATTGTAGACATTTTAAGGTCAGTCTTGTAGGATTCTGTTGTTTCTTTTCTTCTAAAGTACTTCATTGTTCTCTCTTTGCTGTTCTTCTTTGTCTAATCTCGTTTCTGGCTCCATTAATTTGTTTATTATCTCCCTGACTGTGTTTTAGTGATGTGAAGGTTGGTCTAACCCTCCTGCTTTTGGTTAATACAGTGCAACAGATGTCCTGTGACTGTGACTGTACACATTAGGAAACATTAGTGCTAATGAGTCAAAAAAAATTGCCTCATTAAATATCCTGGTTTGCACACATTCATTTGTGTGACTTTAAAACATTACTTACAATTTTTTTCAAAATGATGGCTCTTCGTCTTTTAAAATAGATCGTTTTTTTGGTCATGGTTTACACATCTGTCAAAGTTCAGTTTGCGGTTGGAGCCACTGACATCATTTCAGTCCTTTATGGGCACATAAGTAATTCTGCCAAAGTCCAATTAGAGAACCGTTAAAGGGGATTATGGCACACTTAGTCTGCTCTCTCGCAACCTGATTAAAGGGTTTATAAAGCTTTTACAGTGTTGTGCTTCACGGACAGGTTTAAACTCGATGAGCTTGAGAAGATCAGCCCAACATCGTTTTTCTTACTTCATCCGCCACTATGCTTTGGTTTTGGAAAGGCTTAACACACTGACACACTGTTGCTGACAGGTTCAGATCCATCTCTGGTCTGGTGAGCAAAGATTTATCACTACTGAGATTAGAGAAGTGCATGGGCATGTTTCTGAAACAGCCTTTTTTGGGTCCATTAAAGGGATAGTGCACCCAAAAATGAAAATGTTGTCATCATACTCATCCTTAAATTGTTTCAAACCTGTATGAGTTTCTTTGTTCTATTAAACACAAAATAAGATTTTTTAAAGAATGTTGGTAACCAAACAGTTGACAGCAGCCATTGACTTCCATAGTATTTTTTTTCTTACTGTGGACGTCAATGGCTATAGCGTTAACTGTTTGATTACAAACATTTTTTTTTAAATATCTGGATTTGTGTTTAATAAAACAAAGAAACTCATATAGGTTTGAAACAAATTGAGGGTGAGTAAATGATGACAACATTTTCATTTTTGGGTGAACTATTCCTATTATTTAGATTTTCTCAGAGAAATGTTTTTCCTTTAGATTTTTTTGTTAAAATATTACTTGAATTTTTTTTTTTTTTTTTAATACACATTGAGATTATGCAAGAAGCACAAATTTGAATCTGGCATTTAACATTTCCTAATCCCATTCCCCTTTCTTCCCCTCAAAGTAGCCGGAAATAAATACATTGTGTTAGCTAATTTTAGACCAAACAGGTTTAAAAGATTTTAAGGCTTATGAGTTATTTATTTTGTCGGTTTGATCTTTGGAGGTTAAGGTGGAGTCACTGGAGAATATGATGTCATTTTCCTTAATCCAAGCTGTTTCTGTTGCCTTTGGCCCAGTTGAGTATTTGTCCCTGTGGGCCACTAGTTGTCGGAATTAAAGAACTAATGAGAAATTGGGGTGCTGACCCGTCTTCCTTTCTAAAACCACATCCGGTTCTAGATTTAGGCACTGTTTGTTTATGACCTGATTACCAGCATGTCCTTGTGGTCCAGTCCCCCCAATGCGAAAGGAAGGCATTTGGGCCCCCCTGTGGAAGCCACATATGTTTCAATGCTACATGTGCCAGTCGACTGACGCATCGCAAATCACCACAGCAACCTCAGCGGTGCCGGAACTCGAGAGAGTCACGTGATGTTCAGCATCATAGAGTTTGAGATCACCAGATCCGTCAAGGTCACAGTAAACAGTCCACTCAGCACAAACACATTCATTCAGTCCCCTGTGAGAAAAAACACACATCAACATGCAGCGTGTGTGTGTGTGTGTGTGTGTGTGTGTGTGTGTGTGTGTGTGTGTGTGTGTGTGTGTGTGTGTGTGTGTGTGTGTGTGTGTGTGTGTGTGTGTGTGTGTGTATTAAATAATGAAATACAAGTAAATATTTTTTTATTCTATTTAAATTTCATCCTTCATTTTATCAAATCTCTTCTAGTTACATTTGTCCTCCTTTTTTTTTCTCCAATATTTTTTCAATGTTAAATTAGGCTTATTTTGTTCAGTAATGCTGTTTGCAACATGATAAACTCTTTTTGAATTAATTGTGAATCAAAGTTACTTCCTAAATATAATTCGTAATTGCTTAGATATGAGTGTCTATATCAAGAAGGAAACGTCTGCCAGTTCAATGATACATAAAACTCAAGCAAGACATGGACGTCTTGACTAAATCTTGTGTCCTCAGACATTCAGCAGCTTTTGTGTATTTTCTAGAAGTCAGTAAAGTGTGATAATGGCTCATATCTTCAATGACTGACCTTAAAACAGACCATCCACTGACCTTTTGTGGAGAGAGAAAGATGGAGATCTCTGGAGAGAGCGTGGGGGAGGATGGAAAGGATGAGGGGATATGTTGGTTTTTGGCAAAGAGGGCAATGTGAGTTAATTCATTTGTGTGTGTGTGTGTGTGTGTGTGTGTGTGTGTGTGTGTGTGTGTGTGTGTGTGTGTGTGTGTGTGTGTGTGTGTGTGTGTGTGTGTGTGTGTGTGTGTGTGTGTGTGTGTGTGTGTGTGTGTAATACATTAAAAGAGAAAGGAAATGGTGGGAGACAAGATTAAACGAAGGATTAAAAGTGACCTTGCCGTGTCATAGAGGTGAAAAAAGGAAGGAAGCCCACACACTTACGTCTCTCCAGAGGTCTGCGTTTTTATAGCGTTTCCCTGTTCATGCTGTATCAGATACTCCATTAAACAATCTGGTTGTGACGCCTTTGACATCTAGAGCCTTTGTACAGACTTCAACACTTACAAGACAAGGTTATTCCCATCCAAGTCTGTAAATATACAAGAAAAAAATGACAAAATTAAATAAACTATTTAACAAATATACACAAAACTATTTCTATTTGTATACATACTGTATGATTTTAGCAGATTTTAAAATATTATTTATATTGTATATTTGAATATATATATATATATATATGTGTGTCTAAATAATACTTTAAAAAGTATATGTATTTATTATTTACTAATTACCAATACACACACAGAGAGAGACACACAGACAAAAAATAGTTATCTTAGGAGGCAAAATCATGAATGTTGCCTACTTTTTTGTAATGCTGGAAATTGCTGTCTTGCTCATAAGTTTTTGTAATAGAGCTATAGAGTTGTGCATGTAGAAGTCTTTCTTTAAGAGATTGCAGTCTTTTAACCCCTTAGGCTGGAGTTTATCAGAAGTCAAACATTCATGAGTCATCGGCACACATGCTCATTAGAAGCCGCTAATGAACAGGAAGCTTAGTGTGTGATATCACTGCTGGTCTGTTCGTACAACAGAATTTGTAAGTCTGTCAGACAAAATATGACAGTCAATGAACATTGAATCGAATGATATTTACATACAGAGTTCGCCTTCGGCCAAACACATAATCTCTGCAAATGCAAATATGCAAATGCAGTCACGAATGCTTGGCCAACGCACTGCATGCAGTCCTGTTATACATAACAATTTACTTAATATACACTCACCGGCCACTTTATTGGGTACACCTTGCTAGTACCGGGTTGGACCCACGTTTGCTTTCAGAACTGCCTTAATTCTTTGTGGCATTGATTCAACAAGGTGCTGGAAACATTCCTCTGAGATTTTGATCCATATTGACATGATGACATTGAACTTGTATCATAACATGTACTTTACACAGTCATTGAACTGAACTGAATGAAAACCAAACCGACATCTGCTGATCTGTGACAATCTTTTCTTTTTAGAGCTGCTTTATTGCAGAATTGAACTTTGTTTGCATCATTGCATCACTGTAGAAAACGTTGTGCTAGTGGGCGTGCTGACATCATAATCCATCCTGATCAACTACACATGCCGTTTTAAGAACAAAAACACACAATCAATAAAAGCAGTTCCCTGTTGACACCTGTCTGTTGGATGGACATTAAAAGTGAATTTCCCTGTAGTATTCAGCTCATGGAAATTGCAACATGTTGATGCGTTTCAGCTTCAGCGTACCCCGTTCACAGACATTACAGAGCTCAGAAATCAGGGCTGAAACACATTTACGTTCCTCAATTCCTTTAGCCCATAACTCTGATGTAGTCCATCATTTGAAACATGCTTACTAAATCTGATCCCGTGGTCTAATGGTTTAATCATAAGCATCTTATCTGTCTCTTTCTCTGTATTAGAAAGGTCATACATTGTGCAGTCGTGGCCGAGCGGACGTGCACGGTTAAAGAATTTTTGCTCTTATCATTTCTGCTCCAGACAGATTCTAGGAAGTACTAATCCTCTAATGGGATGGCATTGAATTGGTGCATCGATTGCATTTGTCTGAAGCAGGGGATTCCTTAGGGAACCAGGGGAATGTGTTTCTGCTCTGCCTCGTCTGTTTTGATAACATTGTTCAAACAGCGTGTCCTCGACCCTGTTTCCGACGTCACGCTTTTCAGTTGAACGAGAGCACTTCAGTCAAATAACACAGCTGCCAACCACTCGAAGAGAGGAGACAGGAGGCCATTGAGAGGAAAGTCACAAGTTGCCATTTTTTGGTAGAAATGGACATAACTTAACTAAATGTGCCGCTACTCCCAAACTAGGGCTGGGCGATATGGCCAAAAAAAAGTCAGTCGATATCGATAATTATCACGATAAATGTCAAATCTTTATTTCTTTCAAGTTTAAAGGCAGATTTTTGCTCCTGAGTGAAAGTTGTAGAATCCAGAGCGTTAATTGTGGTTTTAAACTACTCTTTTTTGTCAGAACATATCATGACTAACACTTGCCAAACAGGAGAACATTTGCCAAATAGTTAGAACATTCAAACATGTCATTTTTCCTTAACAAAATAAATATCTTAATAGAAAAAAAAAAAATTCTTCGTTTCTGCATGTGCTAATTTTTATTTGGTAAAACGTAATATTTTGACTGTTTGAGTTTTATTCAAATTAACCATTGGTCATCCAGCATCATGCATTTTAGATCATAACCACAGATAAAACCAGGCACAGCCCACAGCACCTCACTATCATGGCAAAATGTTACTTTATGGTTTCTATGGTATTTGTATGAAAAACAGTAGCTTAAATACATTATTAATGTAATTATATTCCATTAGTCCTTTAATACATTGTCTACATTAATAATATAATTCAATTCAATATGTATATCCCACATTTCATAGTGCAGTTAATATTAGTAGGCTAACGTTACAGTAAATCCGTGGTAAATGATGGGAGTTTGTAGCCGGAAAAGCTTCTGACTGTATCGTTGCGCACAGTGTTCCTCCTGTTCGTCAGCGCTGTTTCATCTGCCTTTAAACTGGTTTAAATCACTGAGACATTTGTGTTCTTCGCTGAATTCAAGCGCTTCTCACTGGATCTCGTGACGAGACGATCAGAGTAAACGCGTCTGCTAGCGAGCTCGCGCTGCGCTGCCGTTTGGACTTTGAGCCGAGCGGATAAACGGTCTGAGGCGCGCGCGGTTCAAATGAGTTTCGTTCCGTTTTTGGTGCATAAACATTATCGAACATTGATCGAACTCTTGATATCGTTTTATCAAGAAAAATTATATCGCGATAACTATCGTTATCGTTTTATCGCCCAGCCCTATCCCAAACTGACCAATGTAAATATTTGTTCATATTTATTTTTTATAATTCCATTTTAATTATCAGTATCAGGACAGTCACAGAACTGTTATTTTATTTTATATTTATCACATTTTTCAATGCTAATTTGTTAGCAAAAACTTTTTTTCTCAATTAAATAAACACTACTTCAAAGTAATTATCAATATTAAAATATATAGAAACAAATTAAGTGCTTTTAGTTTTTCAGATATCAACTCGTTGAGTCAGTATTCATTACTACCAGTATGGAATTAACACTGGTATTTTTATATTTCCTAACAATATTTTCATGTTATTTTTTTGTGGTTGTATTAAAATCCAGTGTTCACAAAAAGTGCCATACTACAATGTTGCCATGTTTTTAACTTGTTTTTAACATGATTTTTTGATATGTTCCATGGTACTACCATGTTATTACCATGTAATTAACATGTTACTATTGTACTACAATGTTGTCTTTTTTGTTTGTTTTTAACATGATTTTTGGACCTGTACCATGGTATTACCATGTTTAGAGGGGATATTTACATTAGAACCATAGCATTTTTAATGTATTTTTAAAATACAATAGTATATGAATTTCAGTGTATTATCATATACAATCATATTGTCATAGTACCTTGTTTATATATACACTACCATTCAAAGGTTTGGGGTAAATTTTTTTTTTTTTTTTTTTTTTTTTAAGAAATTTTATTTCTTTTCTTCAGAAAGGACGCATGAAATTGATATAAAGTGACAGTAAAGACATTTATAATAATGCAAAATATTTATTTTTTAATGAAATGCTTTTCTCTTGAACTATAAAAGAATCCTGAAAAAAATGAATCACTGTTTGCACAAAAATATGAAGCAGCACAACTGTTGTCAACTCTGATAATAATCATAAATGTTTCTTGAGCATCAAATAATCATATTAGAGTGATTTCTGAAGGATCATGTGACACTGAAGACTGGAGTAATGATGCTGAAAATTCAGCTTTGATCACAAGAATAAATTACATTTTAAAATATATACACATAGAAAACAGCTGTTTTACATTGAAATAATATTTAACAATATCCTGGGTTTGTTTTGTATTTTTAATCAAATAAATGCAGCCTTGGTGAGCAGAAGAGACTTAAAAAACATAACATAAACATAAAAAATCTTACCGACCCCAAACTTTTGAACGGTAGTGTATATATATATTCTATAGTACTGAAAAATTGCATATTGATAGCACATACTATTTACATGGAACTCTGAGGAATACAATGGATTTTTCATGGTACCATTTCCAAAAATATGAACAGTATCCTGTCAAAAGTTAATCAGCAGATTCCGATTGCAGAATCCTGCTGTTGCTCTAGAAAAGCACATGATTGAACAGAACTATGAATTTAAGTGCACAGTGGATTACCTGCATGATTTCACCCTGCTTCATCACTGCATGCTGCTCTGGCTCGCGTGGTCCAGTCATTTGGGATGGGAATTGGGTCAAATTGTTTCCTGTGTTCTCCATTCATGCAAACACCCAGACCCATACAAAAAAAAATGTCTCTCTGCTGCTCACACCTGGGACATCACTGTTGGCCTTTTGATGTGGCCCTTTGTCCACATGAGTGAAGATCACTTCAGAGATGCTTTATGTGGCTCATAAACAAAACAGTGACGCGTACTGTTCACTGAATTACAGCCATGTAGCTAGTGCACTTCATGCTGCTCATTTTTTGACCAGTGGGAATCCAGAGAAAAAAATGCTGCTTAAAAAGTATAAAATATGTTTGCCTAAATAACTTTCATTTAGCAAGGGGACTTTAAACTAAGACAAAGCAGGTGTTTTACAGTATATCTTTAATATAATACACTTTGAGTTGGTTTAGATAACAGCTGAACACTTTCAGCTTATTCACATCACTTTATTTCAGAGTAGTGCAAAGAATCTGGAGACTGTCAGCAATAAAGAGCTCTTTTATCATCTTTAGCAATAAAGATGATGGATGAATCTGTTCTTTTTTGTCTAAAATGCATTCGGTAGCCACAAACCAACCACAGTATGTTCACAGTTTGGGCTTAAACTGACTTTTAAAGACTCTTACTGAAAACTTAAACTTGCCTCAAACTGCAAAAAGCTGATGACACCGTTAAACCCATTGAGCACACTGAAAATGTATCTGATCTGCATCAAGACTTGGTTTGAATCTACATTTTAGTGTATTTATTTTATTATGTAAAGGTAAAAGGCCCATAAATAAAAGGTCCAAATCTAAAAAAAATCCTAATCAAATTTTGTCTTTATTTCCATTTCAGGCTGAGATGTTTGGTGAAACAGTTGGAGAGAGGTGAAGCTTCTGTTGTGGACCTGAAGAAAAACCTAGAATATGCTGCATCCGTTTTGGAGTCTGTCTATATTGAAGAGACGAGGTAAGCAGAACTCTGACACACACATTGTGAATATCCTCACATGTTAAATCACATTTGGGGTCAGATGTCAGGTGTCAGAGATATATGTTGTTCCTAGAGTGCGTTAGATAGTTTAATCCCTAAAGCTGCTCTTAAACCCCTATGTTGATTTAAAATAAAGATAGAAGAGGGATTGCAGTTCTGTAATGCTGTCCTCTCGCTGCAATGGCTGTTCCAGTATTTAATGTGTTTTGTTTCAGTTGTTTAGACAGAAATGGAAAATTTGGCCACCATCTGAGAAGGAAATGTGCCATGCATCAAATTAAAGACAATTCTATATATATTCACTCAACCTCATGTTTTTCCAAACCTGTTTGACTTTTTTCCATGGAACACAAAAGGAACATTTTGCAGAATGTACATGTTTTTGTTGTTGTTGATTTCTATGCAATTGCAATGAATGGGGCTTTCAGACTTCAAAAAGGATGTAAAACACCATAAAAGCTTCATAAATATAGTACATACTGTAGTTCATCTCTATGCTAAATTGTGTTTCCCATACATAACATTGTGAGAGGAACAAACCACAATTAAAGTAATTATTAGCTGACATCTACCCTCTTCTTGGCATGTTAATGAGAGAATTGGCAATGCCCGAATTTTTTAATCTTTTATTTATTTATTTTATTTATTTTATTTTTATTGAATAAATTGATTCTGTTCACAAAACCAGTTTAAATGATTCAGTCGTGAATCTGACTAATGGGTTCTAATGATCAACTCACTGACTCAAAAACCAAATCATAGTAAAACTCAAACACAGATCAAACATGACATAACCCTGACAATTGAGGTCAAAATAAGTCATATTTATTAGATAAAAACAGTGAAATTATGAAAAAAACAAAATTATTACATGACTCATTATGAGAAAGTTTAAATTATTACTATAACTATGACTTTTGTCATAAATTTGACATTTTTATATTATGACTTCATCGCATAATTTTGGCTTTGTGTCATAATTATGAGTCAATGTAATAATATGCATTTAATTTTATAATTATTACTTTTTATATCATAGCTATCATTTACCAAATCATGATTTTTTTTTTAACATGGCAGAAATGGGCTTCCATATGTAAGTTGTGTTTAGGTGATCGGATATGTTAGTTTCGTTGGAATTGTATATTTTTATCCATCACTTTTGCTCACAGGCGTTTTGGCTGAAATTTCATCTGACGTGATCGGAAGTGACATGACTTACCCATTTAGTGTCTTCAGACAGCAATCGTGTCTTATATTTGTGTGTGTGTGTGTGTGTGTGTGTGTGTGTGTGTGTGTGTGTGTGTGTGTGTGTGTGTGTGTGTTTTTCTGCAGGCGGTTGGTGGATACAGAAGATGAGCTCAGTGACATCCAGTCCGACTCGGTTCCCTCAGAAGTGCGTGATTGGTTGGCATCAACTTTCACACGTCAGATGGGGCTGATGTTAAGACGGTCGGAGGAGAAGCCACGATTTCGCAGCATTGTGCACGCGGTGCAAGCTGGGATATTTGTAGAAAGGTTTGTATGAGGTTTTCCAAGGCTACCAGTATAAAGTAAACCAATTTAAACCCTATATACTTTCAAAGAACTGATCCAGAGCTGATACATTTTAAACAGGGACTGACTGGCTGGATCGATTGATCTGGACTGACCTGTGACCCTGCTGTGCATTTCCTATCTTGTGTTATATTTCCAGCATGGCATGCTCCTAAAATATGAATGTTAAAGGGCATCTGGAATGAAACAAGGGATTTTCCCCCTTTTTTCGCTTCCCAGAAGCTCTCACACATTGACAGAAGTGTGTTATCTCTCTCTGACAGGATGTACCGACGGACCTCCAACATGGTGGGGCTGAGCTATCCCCCCAGTGTGATCACGGCCTTGAAGGTAATGTAGCGGCCCAATCAGATTCGAGGTTGTGCCCTCAAATGCACATATGCACAAACACATGCACAACCTGGTCACAGCATGAATGCGAAACGTGTGAATGCGACACGTTTTGAATGCACAATAGATTACGAGAGAAACAATAAGGCAAAGGTTTGTCTCCAGGCAAACAGCCCTGTTTAATCAACCGAAGTGAACAATTGATCTTTCCCTCGCCCAGCTGGGTTACCTGGCGCACACACACATGCGGTTTGGACATGACAGAGAGAGTTTAAACAGTTTTTGGTAAAGTCAGATAGTTGTCTTATAGGATGCTGTATATGTGGACAACGTGGATTTAATTTCCTTTTGACACACAAAATCACACATGATACATTTAAATAACTGTGGAAAAATAAATATCATACATTATTATGCAAGAGCAAATTCAAAATATTCCGCTTTAATATTTTTCTCCACATGATATTATAGTCCAGTATATACAGTACATCCAGCAGACTGCTGTTATTCGATCGAGAATGCCATTTAAGAGCTGGTATCAGCTGCATCTGTTCTCCTATCAGCTTCTCACATATATCACAATTTGTGGCAGAACAGTCATTTCAGTAATAAGTCTACAATCTTTTAAAAATATTCTTTTGTTCTGTTGACTATTGCGATTCCAAAATTCTTGCTGTCTTCTAAGGCTGTGTTCGGAATAGCAAATACCCCTGCAGTATGTAGTTTTACACTATGCTGTGAACAGTACAGTATGCAGAATTTCATTTTCAATGGAATGCTCACGTGGTCAAAAAATACTTTTGAAATAAAATAATAAAGTGGCCCTATTATTCTATTTTAAACTTTCCTAATTTTGTTTGGAGGGTCAGGTACAGTAGGTTTACATGCATCCAATGTCCAAAAAGCACTTTTTTTCCTAATAATATACATTTAAGGATCACCTCTTTTTTCAGTGTCTGAAATGGTTTAATAATGGTCTCTATTAAATCCCTATTAAATCTCTATTAACAGTCTCTCTAAATCCCTCCTTTCTGAGACCTTCCTCTTCTCTTATTGGTCAGAAAACCCAGTCTGTTGTAATTGGTCTACAGATTGCAGCGTGTGTTGGAAACGAAACCCTCATTAGCATATCTGATTTTCAGCTCCGGAGGCTTTCTCTGCGCTTTATACATAGTGCTACGAACAGTAACAATGTATCAATTCCAGAGCGAGTCCTCATTTTTTGGAATATGAAAATACGGAAGTGGATTCACGGCGCAGAAAACAGTGCCTTCTCGACAGGTTGACAACACAACATGCTGGTACAACATGTTGCTTCTCAGCTAAAACTAGTGTTTGAGGACGGGTCAAAGTACTAAGTAGACGTTGTTCGCGGGCAGTCAATGAAGACCATATGCTGGCATTATGCAAAATTTTTGCAAAGCTACGTAGATTTGTTATGGAAGTGAGACTGGATTTGCTGACGACTCGTTTTGGCATTTCAGAATCGATTCTTTCTTTTAGGATACAATCCTAAAAGAAACCTTATTTGTCATGCACTTTGATATATTTGATATACATTACACACTGCATGAAAGGTAACATTCAAAAGAGAATAATAGGGGCACTTAAATTAAATAATAAAAAAAATTGTTGTGATGCATGTAAAGCTAGGGATAAACATCTAGATTTTTAGAACACCCAGCATTTGTAAACATTCATACTCATTTAAATTCCACATGCAACATGACACAGAACCTTTTTCTGAGGTGTGTGGATAAAAGTCAAATAAATTTAATAATGTGGTGTCTTAGTGGTGAAGCCTCTAGGCTGGTATCTCAAAGGGCAGAGGTTCAAACTTTAGAAATGGAATAGAGATCTCCTGCAGTCCCCTATAAGTCTTATGCCCTTAAGCAAGTTGGATTGCTTTATCTGCAAGCACTGCAAATGTCTAAAGTGTCTGCTAAGTGACTAGGATAATAGAATACTAATACAGATGTTCTTGTCAAACAATGGCAGAAATTTACTGGCTCCGTCCACCTAATCTTAATAGAAAATGAAGATAATAAGCTGAAACTAATTAGGCTTCGTTTTATATAAAGAGTTTTTTAATCCTTGCAAAGACCTCTTGCTTTGTCCAGGCCTCGTTTATAAAGATGTGTAGAATCATGGTAGGTATTGATATGCTAATTTAGTGCTCAAGAAACATCATTTATTTGAAATAGAAATATTTTGTAACATTATAAAGGTCTATATTTTTGATCAATTTAATGCACCCTTGTTGGATACAAATATTTTATTTTAAAAAAAAAAATCTTCACAAAAATCTCACTGACCCCAGACTTTTGAATGCTAGGTTGTATAAGAACATTTTTGTGTCAGTTTTTGCCTCACTTTTAAAATAGAATCAAATACATTGGTTTTAAGGAGTGTTTTATAAATGAGGCTGCAGGTTTGTACTGGATGTCCTGGTAGCTTCGCAGCAGGATTTTGGCCTCTCTCTCTCTTGATCTCACAGCAGTCAGTAGATCTGCATATATATCGCCGCACATAGCCTGAAGCTATTGAAAGCTCTGAGCCGTGACTGAGACAGAGTGCAGGACAAATATTCCAATCTTAGGATGTGAATATTTAATGTAGCATTTTGCAAATGTTCATTGCAACCAACTAATCAAACCTACATAGAACTTTCTTTGAAAGTGATGAAATGAAATAACAGAGGGTTAAACTCAGAGTGGATGGGAGAGAGAGAGAGAGAAAGAGAGAGGGGGGGGGGGGGAATCGACAACGCAGTTTAATGGATAAACCACAGGCGGCCATAATGTGGACCAAATCTCCTGTATTATTACTGCATGACTCAGGATTGAAGTATAGAATGATAGAATCACACATCATTCATCATAGACCCTGTTTATAAGGGAGGTGAAAGTAATTTATACGTTATAAAGAAAGAAATGAGGTTGGTATTACTACATTATGCAAAAGCAGCAATTTGTAAGACTCCGGGACTGTGAACATCTTATCACGTTCATAGGCATCATAAAATGAAGTCTTAGAAGTTGCTTTTTCATAGCTCAGAAGATGCATAGAGATCTCATTTATGATTTTTCTTTCCTCATGGGAAGTTACTAAAAGTTATCCACGATTATATACAGTACTCTACCATTCAAAAGTTTGGAGTCAGTAAGATTTTTTTTCTTTGAATGAAACATACTTTTATTCAGAAATGACAAATTAAATGAACCAAAAGTGACATTTATAATGTAACAAAATATTTCTATTTCAAATAAATGCTTTTTCTTAAGCACCAAATCAGCATATTAGAATGATTTCTGAAGGATCATGAAGCAATGATGCTGCAAATTCAGCTTTGCCGTTAGAGGAATAAATTACATTTTAAAATATGCTCAAAAACAGTTATTTTAAATTGTAATAATATTTCACAATATTGTTGTTTTTTAATCAACCAAATGCAGCCTTATGAGCATTAGAGACTTCTTTTAAAAACATTAATGAATCTTACAGACCTCAAGAGATTTTGAGCAATAGTGCATTTCATGTTTAAAAAGTTGATTGTATTGATATGATAATAATGTGATGTTAATGATGTTAATACACTGACAGATCTGTCTGTTTTGTTGTTGGTCTAGCATGTGGACACGTGGTCGTTTGACGTCTTCACACTGAATGATGCCAGTTCAGATCATTCACTGAAATTTATTTTTTATGAACTTCTGACCAGATATGATTTAATCAATCGCTTTAAGGTAAGATGCTCTCTCTTTTGTTTTCATTATAAGACCAAAAGTTGAAGATTTCAAACCGTAAAACTTTATCTCAGAGTGGTTTCCTTTGTAATATCATGGGATTGTTGACATGTTTACATTTACCATAATTTACCATCACTTTTGAAATCACATTTACAGCATGTTTGAATTTAACCTTCATAATGACATTTCATAGCAAGCAACCATAGGAACCAAAAATCCAGATGATCATCTACAAATGGCTATTTGACACTGTGGGTTGTTATTCTGAAGTCACCATGAAATCAAAATTGACAATTCTTATTTTTTAATGAATTTTTGCAGTTATTTATTAAAAATGATTTATCCGTGCACATCATTATTTTTTTTTTATTCATGTGCCCTCGTAATCTTTAGTCAAAATAACTCCCCTTCCTCTTGAAACGACATCACTTCTCTTCTCTGATGACTAGCATGGGGGCGGGGCAACCTGTCACTCACATGAGATCGACCAATAGCAAACCACAACCATCCAGCAATCCAATCAATTCCTGATTAACAAAACCAAGTCTCGCCCTAAATTTGTTCTTGTTTGTGAAGCAGTTTTACTTAGAAATACAGGACAATAGGAAGGAATAGACTATCACAACTTCTTTTTCATGCCGATTTTAAGGCCTTTTTGTGCATCTCCTCAGATCCCTGTTTCTGCTCTGGTGTCTTTTGTGGAGGCCTTGGAGGTGGGCTACAGCAAACACAGAAACCCATACCATAACCTAATCCACGCCGCCGACGTCACCCAGACAGTGCATTACCTTCTGCTCAAGACCGGCATGGTTGTAAGTCTAGAATTGCACCGCCAGAAACCTTCTTCCCAAAAAAAGTCTCCTATGCTGTATGAATTTAATCAACAGGCCTGCCATCGGGGATTTGTGTATGTTTATGTGTGCTTGGGTAAAATAATCATGTACATCGAATCCCCTCGGTTGTTTATTATTATTTTCTCTACTGAACTGAGCTGTTGAAGTATGTTTTATTAAGCCTGACACTGCACTTGAGATATTTATTGAGGTTGGGGCCCTCAGAACGGTCAGTTCTCGCTTCATGATGCCGCTCATATACCAATCGATAGGAAGTTAATCTCCCTCGACAACCTCAAAACACGCTCCTGTCACTCCCGCAGCGGGCTCATTAACCTCTCCGTGATGTGTGGACTTCACATGACGTTCTGACAAATGATTTGCCCCCTAGCATTCACACCACTGATGATTTCCTTTTGTTATTCAGGCATTTTGGTGATTTAGTGCTAATAGAAGTTAATGTTATGCACAGAAGAATATATGTGCAGAAGAATAAGGAACTTTCCTGTATGCTTTTCTTCAGTTCAGCAGAATGATATTATTATTTATAGAAGAATACGGAATGGGGCTTTAAACAGTTTGATGAAGTTGAACACAAAAGGCGTTTGGAGTGGTTTTTGGTGTGTGATTGTTAGGGTGGTCGCTAGGCACAAAAACGTCTTTCTATTGAGTTGTCCTCAAAATCTGCACTTTAAAACAAACATTACAACACAGGTGCGGTCTGATTCCTGAACGTTTTACTCTTTTGAGCCAGTCCTTTTTTAGTGAATCAAAAATGTAAAGGGATTTTCTTGTTTCTGCAGCATTTTTCTTGTTATTTCCCTTCTTCCAGAATTGGCTAACTGAGTTAGAGATCTTCGCTATGCTGTTTGCCGCGGCTGTGCACGATTACGAACACACTGGGACAACCAACAACTTCCACATACAGACCCGGTATTATTGAAAGCAAACACCAGTATCATTCAGTTCAGCAGACCCAATACATCAGTGGCCTTGAACAGGACTTGTGTTTTACAGATCCGACACAGCCATACTATACAATGACCGTGCCGTACAGGAAAACCACCACGTGAGCGCTGCATATCGCCTCCTGCAGGAAGACGATGAAATGAACATCCTCTTCAATTTGTCAAAAGATGACTGGAGGTTAGAAACGTGTGGCAAACCTCAAATGAGCTAAATCAGTAATCTTGCTTGAGGAGAACATTTTTGAAGTTCCACAATTAACTTATTTTCTAGTTCAGGTCCTTTTATTGCAGGAGTTTTCAAACGTTTTAATGCAATAAACCACTAAATAAAATCATCCCCTTGCAATGGATCCATTTCTTATCCAATAAAGGTTGCTATATATTTTAATGTATAAAATATCAAATTTTTCATGTGAATAATATATCATGATAAATATGTAAAATTAATATTATAAAATATTTTAATTTGAATATATGTATATTAAAATATTCTTTAAATGTATATTAAAATATATGAATTTAATAGAATATGTAAAATGTGTTTAAAAAAATCTGAATTTTTTAGATGTACAAGGAGAAAAAACAACAACATAAAACTATGACAGTCAGTAGAATAAAATAGTGATTGATCTCATTATTTTTGACCAGGGTGTTAAAAGTAGAATGAAAACATTTTTGATGTTTTTTTAACACTATTTTCCTCTTTTTCATGGGACCCTCTGGGAGACCCCAGGTTGAAAACCCCTGCTTTGTAGACCCTATAATAACTAATAATGAACTAATATGCTTACATGAAGAACCTATATATCATAAAATGCAGTAAATGCACATGAAAATTATTTTATGACTGAAATTAAATTATGATCTGTCCTGTGCCAGATTAAGGTCAAATATTTTTGAGAGTACAATGTATATCAAATCAACATATATTTATTTATATATAATCAAAAGATTAAATCAAATCAAAATCCATGTACATAAAAACTGGTTCTTGATAAAACGAGAGTTCTTTACTGAATGTATCATGCTGTAAAGTATTACTTAAAACTTTTCTTTCTCTCAGAGAATTGAGGGCCCTTGTGGTCGAGATGGTCCTGGCCACCGACATGTCCTGTCACTTCCAGCAGATTAAAGTCATGAAGAACTTCCTCCAGCAGCCAGAAGCGTAAGTTCGGTCACACACATCAGGGTAACGAGGAGGAAGATAATCACACACTGTTCATTCGAAAACATTTCTGCATCTACAGATATTCATATCCACATATTGAGAGGTTGGACAGAGTGTTTATAACAGCTCTGAGGGGCTGAACATCTCTGTCCTCTGCAGGATTGATAAACCCAAGGCCTTATCCCTGTTACTGCACACCGCTGACATCAGCCATCCTGCCAAAAACTGGAATTTGCACCACCGCTGGACCACCTCTCTGCTGGAGGAGTTCTTCAGACAGGTCAGTGTCCCGAGGCCTTTGGATTTCAGTATAACGTCTTATATTCTAATTATATAAGCATATATAATATGCTGATATAATATTAATTAATAATTGAACAAATTAACAATTAAATAATTAGATAGTAATTAAAATATGAATAAGTTAATAACTTAAATTATTAACAGTTTATTAATAATAATAAGTCATTCATTCATTAATAATAAATATAATGAATTGAGAATCCACTCCTCCAATTTTGCTACCATATATATATATATATATATATATATATATATATATATATATGTGTGTGTTAAATGTATATATAAAATATATTAAATCAATTAAATATAAAATTAAGATATTAAAGATTATTTTAAATAAACTGTTTATACATATGGTATTATTTGTTTTACTTAATGTAATGCACTCTTATTTTAATTATAAAAATGTGTCTAGACAGGATCATTTTATCACTGTAACAGTGTGATGAGAATTTTATTTATTTATTTATTGCATTAAGTTAATTAGAATTTGAGGACAAAATGCCCGTAATTATCTTAAAACTACTGTGAACATGCAAAAAAAAAAAAAAAAAAAACGTTTTCTTCTTATTCTTTTTGATTTGACAAGAATAAACGCTGAATATTTCACACATAAACTACAGTAAATGTATGTAAACAAATCAAAATATTCAAATCTGCAGTTGCCCTCAAGGATATCCTGTTTACTATAGCTACAAAGAAAGTGCCTCAAACTAAACTCTAAATGTCCCTGATCTGAATTTCATTTGCCGCAAATCCATCCTAGTTCTTCCTAGAAAGTGCTCATCATTGCAGCAGACCAATACCTTGTAAACACATCTTTGTTTCCCAGTGGACCTATTAAAACCCTGTGCACCCCGACTCCCGGAAATTGTGTTCACAATCAGACTGGAGATTGTGGAGATTGAGATTTTGAGTAAGCTCTTGCTATTTTTGTGTGCAATATGCATTGTGAATGGCCTGTGGGCGTGCTGTCTGAAGCTGAGAGCAGTGTCCCGTAGACATCTTTATAGTTCTTCAATCATACAGTGAGCATTCTCTCTCTCTCTCTCTCTCTCTCGCTCTCTCTCTCTCTCTCTCTCGCTCTCGCTCTCTCTCTCTCTCTCGCTCTATCATTTCATAGTCCATATTCCCATTCTGTGGTCATCAGCACTCTGATCTAATCTCAAATTGAGTCTTAATCTTATTTAGCATTCCAAGCCTGTAACGGCCACTGTAAAAATCCCATTAATCTCCTCTAAACATCCATTTCCCGCATTCTAACCTCAACATTTGAATCTCGGATGCTTCACTCCATTCCGTCAGCTTTTTTGCATCTCTATGAAGATGTATAAAGTCATTCAGAATTGCTCTCAAGTACGTTTTCTTTCTTGTTTGATTGAATATATAATGCCGTAGAGTTCAGTTTCCTTGCTAAATGAAAATGGATCTAATTCTGATATTAACAGTGTGTTTTTAAGACATGATTATCTCTCCTATAGTGCCAAACCAATTAGCTTGCCATTGTCTGATTTGATATCTCACCGGTCCCATCTCTGTGTTCCTACAAGAGTGAAATTGAATCTATGATTTATTGATGTTTAGGCTAATAACTGATCAGTTTATTGCAGGTAAATCACCCCACATAAATTATAATTGTAATTTCAGGGTCAGGATGAAATATCGCTGTGATGACCGTGAAAGGTGTGATTTGCAAAACATCCTGTGGAACGTAATTTGTTAAGAGCCTATTTTCTTTAGAGGTCATAGCTTTATTATTTGGCCTAAAGACAATCATAGCAAAGATAATTATAGCTATCGTTTCTCAGGATTATCTATGATATTTGCAAATGAAGTGTTATGGGTTGATTCAGATGAATAACGAGATTGCAGCTGAGCTGAACACAAGGGATTCCAGTTGAATTGCAATGAACTGAAATCTAAACCAAAATTTTGGTTTTATTTCGTCTGGATTGGTCAGGTACTAAAGGGGTCATATCATGAGACGTCTGATTTCTTGATCTTTTGAAGTAAAAGTCAATATAATATGTAAACAATATTTAAGTTTCAGAACTATTACCCACTTATTGTAATAACTACATAGTATGTACATGCGGAACAGGAATAAAATAAAGTGCTACCAAAAATATTAAAATCTATTAAATAACCACTTTCATAATCAGAAAGGCTAACCGGTGCTAATTGGTGCTCGTGCTCTTCTACTTTGTGTTACAGGGTGATAAGGAGGCAGAGCTTGGACTTTCTTTCTCTCCTTTATGTGACCGCAAGTCTACCATGGTGGCCCAGTCTCAGATCGGTGAGTGATCAGGCTTGTGTGTGAATTAATAGGATATGGTATACTCTGTATTATAATGCTGTGTTTCAATTTTCTAACAGGTTTCATTGATTTCATTGTGGAGCCCACCTTCACTGTGCTGACAGACATGATTGATAAAATAGTGACTCCGCTGATCGAAGAGGCCTCCCCCTCTTCTGGCCTGGCCGGATTCAGGCGCTCCAGGTGAGGACAATTGAGCGACAGCGCTGCACTATTAAATTATTAAAGCTCCATATTTAAAGAACTGACATTCAAAAGTTTGGGGTCTGTCATTTTTATTTGTTTTTTAGCAAATGAATTATTTTTCTCTGCAAAGAAGCATTACATTTATAACAAGTAAAACATTTCAAATTTCAAATAAATTGTTCTTTTGAGCTTTCTATTCATCAAAGAATCTTGAAAAATGGATCTTGGTTTCCACAAAAATATTAAGCAGTAAATCATCATATTAGAATGATTTCTGAAGGATCATGTGACACTGAAGACTGGAGTAATGATGCTGAAAATTCAGCTTTATCATCACAGGAATATTATATCAATACAATTTTAAATTGTAAAAATATTTCACATTATTCCTGATTTTACTGTGTTTTTGATCTAATAAATAAATGCAGCCTTGGTTTGCATATGAGACTTCTTTCAAAAACATTATAAAATCTTACCAACCCCAAACTTTTGAAAGCTAGTGTATATATGATATCTTCAGTTTGTAGAAACAAGCAAAAGTCATGTGAACAGTAATTAACTTACAACAGAAGTCTATAGGTTGAGGTATTGCACAGGGATAAAAAATACACACAAGAATTAGTATACATGCTAACATGAGATTGGTTTGATAGAGTCACGTATTAGCTTTGTCTATCCAAAATTATATCAAAGTACTTTCATGACCATGTAAAGCCAGTAATTTCGCTAACAAAGACAGCAGAAATGGACTGTGCAGCAACAACCAGCCACAGGAATTACGTACTTCAGTTTAAAAGTCTGAAAAGTCGACTGGAAATAATTTTCTGTGTAATGTGAAATTATATTTTTGTAGTTCTGCTCTGATCAAAATATATCAATAAGATATCGCTCTTGTGTACATTGAAACTTTGTGGGGAAAAAAAAACATTTTATGTCGTCTCAGTGAGTAAAAGAGGTTCACAAAACAATCTGAATGAGTTATTAGCAAATTGATCTAAATCAAAAATGAAACCGACTGGTCAAAATGTATCCTTCATCAGCTTGACAACTAATGACATTACACTTAAAAGAGATGTACTTTCATATAATCCAAAGACAAACATTTACTAAATAAGCTAAACAAACCATTTCTCTGTGTGTTTGTGCAGTCTGAATAACATCCCGTCGGATGGGAAACGGTCTAGTGTGAGAAGCACTGGTTCGGAGGGCGGCACTTCCCATAACTGCTCCATAAACGCTGTTGAATTTAAGACCTTCAAAGTCACCTGGAACGAGGAAGTGCATAAAAACCGGGAAAAATGGAAAGCACAAGCCGCCAAAGGTAGAAACGCACACATGTACGCACACACCCCGAAAAACACTTTCATATCAAGATAAATCGAGATGTTGCACTGTAAATGATTAGTGCTGCTTGCTACTGGTGCTCGGGGTAGGGGATTTAAACAAACCCCTAAAACTACATATTAACATTTGGCTTGTAACTTATGCTGAACATACATAAATGATACATCAAATTGTGCAGCTAGTTTGATGATGGATCCAAGCCATATCTAGAGACCAGAAAATCATTGAGACTAAGGGCAAACACACATCATTCACAATACCTTAGTATGCAAGGGCAAGCACTACTCATCTTGTAAAAATCTAGTCTCAGAAATATAAATGAATTCAATATAAATAAAAGATACAAGCTTAACAAATAAACAATCATAAATCTTCCTAGCGTGAATCTTGATCCCCATTTGGAACATATTTCATACATAAAATATGTTGTAATATTAAATGATGACTGTGGAGTGACATACAACGTGACCGCAGATCTCAGAGGAACACTTTATAACTTTAAAAAATATAGATTTTCTGGCAATGGCATTAACTTGCTGTCACATTATACATCCTGTTTCATTCATTTCTAGTCATACTTATTCAAATGTAGGAGAGGAGAAATGCAAGAATATTCCAAAAGATTGTTAAACTCTGACCTGTTCATTTGAATAGCGTTTGACCAAAAGAAGATCTATACATCACAGACTGAACTCTTGGCTCAATGCAAAGAATACACTGGAGTGGATCATATAGTTTAACATTGTGAATGTATTGTTATTTCCTTTTTGTAATTTTTGTACGCTGCCATTCAAAAGTTTGGGGTCAGTAATGTTTTTTTTTTTTTTTTAAGAAATTGTGTATCCAAAACAGAAGCATGATAGAGCGACGACACTCCTGTTGCCCATATTCAGTAATAATGAACTGCATTTGTGTGTGTTAGATCTAGAAGAGAAGACTAAACAGGAAGAGATCGAGGAGAAAGACAAGAAAACGGACACAGACACACACAGCAGTGACAGCAAAGATGTTAATACTAAAACAGAAGACAAAATCAACACGGACTCAAGTGTGAATTCTCAAGACAAACTGAAGGAAGACACAAGAGAAGAGAAGGATGCAAAGACAGATCGAGAAGACTCAAGCAAAGCTACAGTTGATAACAAGGAGCCCAGAGAGGAAGAGGGCAATAAAGACCCAGGGGGGGTGAATGGGGCTCAAACACCAGCGTCTGATGCCAAAGAGCCCGAGACCAGCAGTGACACGGACAACAGTCTGCGAGCACACAACGGTGAGTGTCAAAGTTTACAACAGTTCTTTACAATTATATACTGTTATTTGCAATAATATATTCATATTTTTTAATAAAATGTGGTGCCTTTTGTGTCCTAACCAAAACACCTGAACTGACTGATACTTTAGGGTACTTGGTGACCTTTGATTTACATTATACATGGGTTATGATAATGGCCAAAGCCAATTTCGATATCTAGAGACTGACTGGATGATAGCAGAAGTAAAAAAAAGAAAAAAAAAAGTACATAAATAATAATGAAAAATACTATGTTGAATATTTAACAATATAATATTTAGTTTTTACATTTATATGTGTAAATAATGTCAGATTTTTTTTTTAATGATTTAATTTTATATTTCCAAACATTTCCTCAAAATTAATTTAAAAAAAGATTTTGGAAAAAGAACTGTTATCATAATATGCTGATAAACAAAATCTCAATGCCAATATATCAGTCTATCACTATCATAAGCTGTACTATACTTGCTTTACCACTTTTTTCCTAGCTTACCATTGTCATTGTTTGTGTTGTAACCAAGCACTGTCGCATCCAAACTTCCACATGTTGGAAATAAGATGGCTTTGTTCTTAATAGTTTTTAGTATATTTGTAGCGCTCTACGCTCTAATTCTTATTCTCATAATGTGTTTTATACAGAGTGGTCAATGTTGTGTAGTGTGCTCTATAGTTTTTAGTATGCAGTATGGGGTATAGATTGCCATGTAATGTGTAGTTTACTGTTTAGGGCCCAATATACTCAAGGCAAAGTTCTTTTTCATTCTTAGCTTAAAGGTGAAAAGAAGTTCAAAATACGTGACCAGCGGTATACTATTAGCAAACATCCCAACGCTGCGCACACTGAGTGTGCCGTTTAGATGAATATGTAAAAATGAGATGCACGCTTTTATCTCAATAGCACAACACAATACAACAAAAATAACAGTAGTGAGAAAGCAGCAGTTAAGAAAGCATATGATGTGAATCTGTTTGCACAAGCTCTGCTATTCGGCACTCCAGTCAAGTCAAGTCACATTTACTTGTATAGCAATTCATACAATAGATTTCTTTAAAGCTGCAGCTTTACCGTATTAAACATAAAAAAACAGTGACAGTGTTACTTTTGATTTGAATTACAACTTCATTTTCTACTATAAAGCAGCTCTCCAGTGTGTGCTTTTTCAAACTCCTGATATCAACTTTGTTTTGGCCTGATTTTGTTCAAAACGATGTCACACCAGTTCATTCTTCGATTTCGCTTGAAGTATATCGGGGCCTTTAATGTCCTCAAACTAGTGTACTAACAAGTGTATACTACTTATTAGTATGTTACTCTGTAATGTAGCTTGAATTGTGGTTTGAAAGCACTGTGTGCTACAGTATTCTGTATTTCTGTATGCATTGGCAACTAAGGTCACACCTGACAAATTCAAACAAAACCTTGCAGGAAAAAACAGAGCAATAATGTTGTTAAATAGTTATTGTAGCAGGCGAAATGTGTGGCTATGTTGGAAAACCGCTCGTCTTTTCTTTTGTATGTTTGTTTGTCTGTTTATATGACGTAAGCGGACTCGGTTAGTGACTTGTGTCTTATCTGAATGTCAGGAAACGAGGAACTGAACTCACCTGACAGTGACGACAGTGAAAGCAAGAGATCAGACGGTAACACCATCATCTCCTTTAACTGCTATTGGCATCACATAGTGGCTGAATCCTCATTCATACAAAGAACACTGTGTTCTAACCAGGCGTATAAATATGTCCACGCTGAAAACCAAAATGACTGCAAATGAGGACATATCTGATGTTTTGACCAATGAGATTTCACTGAGGGCGGAGCTACCCAGATCATTATGACAGAAGTCTAAACTAAGTGGCGCACAGATCGTCTCGTTCTTGGTTAGAACAAAACCTCAAATTACTATGGAAGAGCTTTTATTGAGTTTTTATTGTGTTCCACCTGGTTAGGACACAGTGTACTATGACTACAACATAAAATTGCACTCCCATAACACATCAGAGAAACTATCATCTTGGGACTCACACTGGTCCAAAAAACATCCAGGAATACAGTCCTCTAAAAACCTAATGCAAGTAGTTTGCTATCCAGGCACCTTTAGCATACTATTGGGATTCAGCCGCTATCTGCAGGAGAGTCACTTCAGGTTCATTTCCTCGCATCAAAAAAAACTAAAACGCACATAATGTTGCTTTGACACCTTCATGCATTTTCTTTCACCTCTGCATTTCTCATTCTTGCAATAGTTCAAAAAGGAAACCATTTACTCTGCTTGTGTTGTTCCAAACCTGTATGACTTTCTTTCGCTACATTTAGTTGATACATTTTTTTTAAAATATAAGTCTTTTCTATGTGAATATATTTTAAAATGTAATTTATTCCTGTGATGCAAAGCTGAATTTTCAGCATCATTACTCCAGTCTTCAGTGTCACATGATCTTTCAGAAATCATTCTAATATGATATTTTGATGCTCAAGAAACACATTATTATTATCAATGATGAAAAAATGTATTTTAAAGAATATTTTGAACGATGGTGTATTTTGATTCAAGGACTTTTATGTATACATTTAACTGGAAAATAAGACAAAAAGTACTTGTTCTGGAGTGCTTTCAAACATACTGTACCAAATCAAGATCCATCATCCGAGATATAAAGTCAAACATCATTGTTTGCTGCATGTCCTACATGACTAATCGTTTTTGTGCTTTCTTTGGTGCTTTTAGTCCCACTTTTGTTGTATGAAAGGACATTCTGCAAAATAACTCTATTTGTGTTCAACTAAAGAAAGAAAATCATGTGGGTTTGGAACGACATGATGATAGAATACATTTTTCATTGAAGTATATCCCTAAAAGTCATTATGAATCCAGCAGCAAACAGTAGATAAGGAGAAACCAGTTCATTCATCAAAATCATCAAAATAAGTTCAATTCCCAAACCTGAACTCGTGGCATGTGAGTTGTCGTATCACCTCATTCCCCTGTCAGACATCAGTCAGAGCTGTGGAACAAGAGCTCTAAATGTGGCAAATATCTGCTCTCCTCTGCAGACTCTGAAGACGAGCACAGTAACTGTGGGATCTCCTCGTCTTCACTGCCAGCATCTGCACCGGATGCAAACTAGCAGCTCCATTTCTGCAGGAACCCAAACCCTGTGCTATGCTGTCACCTGGTGGTTCCTTTTTATTATTCATCTTTTTCTTTTTTTTTTTTTGAGGATGTTTTCTTTCTTAAAATCACATCTTTCTGTCTCTGATGGACAATCTTCGCATTCGTTCCTTTTTAATTCACATCTGACTTTAAGGATGTTTGCCAGCTTTTTGTTCAGAGGTGCACAAGGCCATCAGAGAACTGAGACTTTGTTAACGCAAAGAGACGTGCGGTGGGTTTTAGAAACTCTTGTCACACATGAAGATGACTGTGGAAACCATCCTGACGTTCTTCCCCCAGGGACGGCGCAACATCTGCCAAACGTGCACAGACAGGAACGGAGGGAGAACTTCAGTCCCTCACATCACCTTCAAGAATATCTGCAGAACTAGTGTTCATTTACCTCTTATTTTTATCATTGTTTGTGTTAGTTGTGGATTTGATGTTCCTGTCGTCCTGTTTTGATGTTGATACTGTACAGTTTCCATCATGTGTGTCCTCTGTACATATGCTTTTCAGGAGCTTCTCGTGATTGGGGGTTTGATTGTTAGTTTATCGATCCATTATCATTTACCAATGTCACTTTGATCATAGAAGATTTTTTCAACTCATTGAGACACAAATAATTAGTTCTGTCACAATACGGCGTCATTTTGATAGAATATTGAAATTATGTTGTCGTATGTGATTTGCACAACATACATCTATATCAGCTGGATATTGTGAAATTACATAGAAAAAAATTCAAATTGTTAATATTTAGTACATTATAATTTTTAAATATATATTTTTTGCATTCAATTGAACAAATACTATAGAATTTTGAACCCCACTGTATGCATTAAAATAACAGCCCTTTTTAAAAAAAATTCTGTCTGATTTTCTTATATGAGCCAATTCTATTGGGGCAAATTTTTTTCCCAACCCTCTGCAACCATTGTCGTCTCTTCGAGACCTTAAAAATGCAGTACATGTACTTATTTTGACATTAGGTTGTATTTTGAATTCTCTTCTATTTTTGTATTTGATGTATATAAAATATTATATTATTTATGAAGTGTTTATAGGGAAATTTGGTATGAACTATATAGATGAATTGTTGAAGGGTGCACTATTCATGCTTACTCAAATCTCTGGGAATTGACAGAGATAAAATGGGATTTTTTTTTTGATCTGGTAAATGAAGAAATAGAATAAAGTATGAGCAAGAGCATCTTGATGTGTTAGATGCTGCATGCTGATATTAGTCTTTAGTTCACTGTCCTAGCAAGGTATTTATGTCTCTGTCCGTGCCGGCCATCTTCTCAGAGTGTGTCACACACAGTATAATGCACCTGTTCATGTGAATCTTTCTGTATACTAGTTTCATACATAAATGGTAAAATGTAGAAAACAAAAATGATGTAAAACGAAAAGAAAAAAAATGTAAAGGCCTCCTAATATAGGCTGTTATAAATAGGCAGCGAAGTCCTGTGTAAATGTCTCTGTTGCCTCAACCAAAGATGATTATAATGTCTGTACGTCATTTAACTGGAGGTCACTGCAAGCCATCATTCAATGCATACTTATATTGAGTCATTGGTTAGAAAGAAAGATAAAAAAGAAAGAAGCGTTATTGCCTTAAATCTGTTATTAATTCCTGATCCTCGTGAGATATTCTCTGTTGTCATTTGTGTCGTGTTCATTTTCCTGTTTAGTTGTCCTTGGTTCTGGGTCATGAATCATATCTTGACCTTTTGTTTTTTTCTGTGTCAACGTGTTTTTTTTCAGATCTGAGAGATTTTCTTTTTACTGGAAAAGCTCAAGTTCAGTCTGCATGTTGCTCTTCACAGCTGTGCTGCTGAACTTTGCAAAGCTCATTTGATTGGTTGATTCTGTCCCATTTGAAAATATTATGAATATTATATATTATATATATATTTTTTTTCCGTGTGTTTAATGCCCCTCCCCTTCTATTTAATTTTACACACACTCTTGAAAATAAAAAGTTCTTTATTGCCATTGATGGTTCCATGAAGAACCTTTACCATTCATGGAACATTTTCTTTAGAAATTTAAAATGTTTTTCTCTCTAAGAATTAAATGTTTGGTTACACTTTAAACATTCTACTAACTATAAGAAACTTTGCAACTACATGTCAACTTACTCTTATTAGAATATTAGTAGACTGTTAGGTGAGGGTTCAGGTTAATAGAATAAGTTGACATACTTGCAAAGTTACTTACAGTCAGTAGAATGTCTGTCTGTTCATCAAAAGAAAGTGTTAGCCGATATTTAGCAGACAGTACACTAATAATGACTGCTAGTTGACATTTAGTTGCAAAGACACTTATCAAATGTCTAAAGTGGACTATCGAAATAAAGTGTTACCAAATGGATCCTTTAAGAACTGCTCACTAAAAGGTTCTTTGGGGAACCAAAAATGGTTCTATGGTAAAACCCCTCTTTTGAAACCTTTATTATTTAGAGTTGGTGACATGTTGCTTTATGCAGAAATCAAGCATGTAGTGAGAGTTATGTTACTAAGGCGGTAACAGATGGATTATGATACATATCATATCAGTCCCTTTTCAACCTTGTTTAGGCTCAGAATGTGAGATTGTTTAGGTGAACTGCTGTACATTTATAGAATATTGAAGTTGATAAGTAAATATGGCACAATGAGATTCTGCCTTAATGAGAGTTTATGTCGGCTTTGTAGTAACTGTCATGTGTTCAGCTTACATTTGTGTTCGTCAGGAAACCTCTGTTTGTGTCAAAACTAAGCTATTTTTTATTCATTTTTTGGTTTGAAATCCTCACGTACACTGTAACTTCACGGTCACTCAAACACAGAACATTTTCATAAAATAATATTCTGATCAGCAGTACATAAATCATATGGTGCTGTGCAGCCATCTGTTGGCCATCTAGTGTACTGCATCGCTGCAGTCAAACATACTCTTACACATTTTTATACACACAAATTGTTTCGTTTACATTTTTATTACTTCCCAGAATGTAATTTGTCATGAGATTGTTTGTATCTTCATTTTTTTTTTGTCTTTTCTACACTAATGTCTGTTGATGCATTCATTACTTTTTATTTCAAAAAGAAAAATATCAAATCATTAGGCAGGTGTGGTCATGTGATCATGCTTGTTTCAATGCTCCTTAATTGCACTTTTGTGACAATAAATCTTTACTCAAAGGGCTCAGATGATGGGTTTGAGTCTTTATTTTTGGTATATTGGACCTTTGTTTTTAAATGTACAGAAACGAATCGTTTAGCCTCCTCGTTAAGATTCTGCTCTGTTTTTTGCAGCTACGACCCGCCGCAAATACCACCTGGTCAGATACAGTAAAAAACCCAGTTACTGTGCCAAGTCCTACTTGCCCTCCCGGCCGCAGAGAGAGGACAGCAAGCCCGCAGACCCCCGTAGCAAGGCCAGACATCTCCAGAGCATCTCTCTGAGACGGGGGAGGTGACCCTGACCCCACCGATAGCACTGCACACACTTCAGGCTGCTTTACACACAGCAATAGGTCTGTTCTGCAGTCATGTTGTAGTTAAGTGATGTTATTTCAGTTCAACCCAAAATAAAAGAAAAAAGAAAAAGAAAAAAATATATATTGCATAAAGAAAATACAACAGGATTGTTTGCATTGTGACATTACTGTTATAAACAATTAAGCAGTTTCCCCAAAGATTCTTATTACTGTAGTGTATATAGATGTTTTTTTTAAATAGATATTCTTTAAATATATATATATATATATATATATATATAAATAATATATATATATATATATATATATATATATATATATATATATATATATATATATATATAAAAAATAATTGTATCTACACTTTTTAATATATATTTATCTTTAGCGCTGGGCAGCGATTAATCGCATCCAAAATAAAAGTTTGTGTTTACATAATATGTGTGTGTGTACTGTGTATAATTATATATATATATATAATATAAATAAATACACACATATGAATGAATGCATTTATATGATATATAAATATTTTATGTATAAATAACAAATTGTCTTAAATATATACATGCATGTGTCTGTATTTATACAAAATAATTATTCACAGTACACACACACATATTATGTAAACAATCTTTTATTTTGGATGCGATTAATGATTGCCCAGCACTTGCTGTATGTATATATATATATATATATATATATATATATATTAAAAAGTGTTGATACAATTATTTTTATATTTGTATGTATTTATTTAAATCAACATTAATTAAAGGCACAACAAATACTAACATTATGTATGAATATTTTCCTTTTTTTGTATTACCATAATGAGAATTAGGGAGCAGAACCTGCTTAATTGCAAAATATAATTTCATTCCCAGCCCACAACCTTCCTTTTTGATTTCGGGGTGAAATATGACCTGCACATGTTATTGACAGGCTTCTTGAGATTTACCCAATGTAACCTGCTGTACAAACATTATCTTATACTAACACACCTGTACATGTACCATGTTACATACTATATTGATCATCGCTTTTCAGAATAAATATATTAGTTCTGCTGGTCAATTTAGACAGACATTGTTTCTGCTATGAATGATGACCAAATTCACACTAGTCCAATATTTATGCTGCAATGTTGTAATTAAATGGGTGTTGCTTCCTTCACTCTAAGTTGTGTTTCTACAGCATAGCACTGAAATGACGACATGACAACTCCAAAAATATCTGCAAAACCTACATTTAATGAAGGCTCAGTCAACGATCAAAAAGAACACAAACAACAGTGAAAAGTGAATGTTTTGAACACACATCTACTTCTTCATCTCCTTCTCCTCATCCTCCTGATGAATCATTCGAGCCTCTGTCTTCATCAATCTCACGCCTGTGAAAGACAAACGCAAGGAACTGAGACAAAGAGACAGCGAGAGATGGATGGAGAGGGCGTGAGGGTGACAGTGAAAAGATGACAGCGAGAAATCAAAGACTTGCCTGGTATGAGTGGAGGGCTGTTGAGAACGGGAGTGTCTTTCCTGCGGGGTTTCTTCTGTCCCAGTTTGTCCTGCTGATGTTCCTCGGAGCTGTGCTTCTGAGTGTCCATTTCAGCGTTCCCATCTGCAGGAGAACATTTGAGAAACAGGTCCTCAAGCACTGGTTTGTATGTATCAGTCAGAACTGTCGCCATTACCATTGTCATTGTTACTCCCGGGGGATGCTGTTGACCTAAATTTTGACCCTTCCGATGTCATTATGTATTTCTTTTCCTTAAAAAAAACCCCTTGTGCATGCAGATATACATGTACTTACAGAGATGTTCGTGCATGGTGAGTGTGTGTTCGGCTTTGTCTGAGAGTGACCTCACACAGTCAGTGGACATGCTCCCCACAGCAGTCTGTTCAGGTATCAGATAACAGCTCGTGTTCAACACACACACACACACACACACTCATGTACATGACAAAGGCTCTTTCATATTTACTGGAAAGCATATTTATTGGACCTGAGAATGGTAGCAAACTGATTCAACAAAAGCAGCTTCTCGCTCCACAAAATGATGGTCATGTTATTGGTGTTTGGGTTCTAGATGTAATATGGTATGTAATTGCAAAACATGACACTTAAATGCATCACATTAAATTAACAAGAAACAGATTCATCACTCATTATATGTTAACATTCATTTTTCAAAGAAATAAGTACTTTGACCAAAGTACTTATATGCGATGACAAAAATAAATCTGCAATATTTGCATCTGAGGCTCAATCAGCAAACAAAAATAACATCGACAGCAATGGAAAGCAGGTTTTGGGACACAAAAAAAATCTATTTTCTAGTTTTATTTTAAGGCATTTTGAGCACTGATGAATATTAATATTGCATTTATTCAAATGCAATGTAAGATACTCATTAATAATATTTAAAAACATCACATTCATATATATAAAACATAATGAAATATCTAAAGTATATTAAAATAAGTAGGATTTGCTTCATTTGATTTTTATTTGATGTGTGCATCTAAAATTAAACCATAACACATCATAAATGGCCATATATGTGGGCTGTAGCCTACATTCTATAAATAATAAAGTAGTTATTAAAGTAAATTAAAATATAAAAATTACCAAATTCAAAAGTATTGCATATATATATATATATACACACACATACATACTTTGAAGATTCTAAACACTGAATAAACATTGTAAACATTTTACCTATTTAAAAATAATATAAGGTATTGCTAAAATATTTTTTTAATGTATGTAGATTCAGAAAAAACTAAAGAAGTGTATTAAAAGAAAGGGAGAGGGCTTTACCTCGGAGCAGCAGAGAGATGGAGCAAGTGCAGGCCAGGCCAGATCAGAGACAGGGGTTATGTACTTTAGGAGGAGGGGCCTCTATTAGAGCCTGTTGTCATGGTGACAAGGGCCCTTGTCATGTGTCAGTCATACCAGCTTCCACGAACGCACGTCATCGGGGAAAATGAAACTACTTCAACACTTTCTGCAGTGATTTAAACATGTTGGAGGTGAGGCTGGTTAAGATGGATTGTGTTAAGACAGAATGTTGTCAATGCAGTGATTCCCACTAAACGATTTGCTTTTGATCAAATCATTCTACTTCATAAATAATAATATTTAAGATAACAATAAACCATTTCTGCAATTTGCGACGCATCCACACTCTCATTACGAGCACAATGGAGAGCGTGAACAAGAGAAAATGAATAATATATGGAAAACAATGTGGACATTGTTTGCTGACAGGCTTTGATGTCTTTCTATTGTCCTCTGATTGTGAATGGTGTTTCCTCCTCCCGTGTGGAGTGTGTATGGAGAGTGTGTGAAGTGGTTTTGTTGATTTTTAATGCACTTCTCTACCCAGTTTAAACACGACATGCATATGCCAAAGCCACATAAGTCAAGGGAGCGTCTGCTAACTGAAAAAGGAAACAGTGTGGCACTTTACACATGATCCCTAAGCGCTGAAAGGGCAATAGTATCTTTCTGCATGGCTCATTCTCAAGAAATGATTCAATTATGAAACTATTTAAAAAATGTACCCTAGTTTACGGTGTAGGTCAACGATTTTGAAGGAATTTTTTACATTTCTGACATGAGTAAGTAACAACAACGCGTTTTTGAGAATGTTATAAACAGGTAGGCCAAGTTTCGTATAGTAACTGTTCAAGCCAGTTTAAGTTAGCTCTGTTGCAGGGCAGAACAGTGAATAGTTTGTAAGCAAAAAGTAGGCTATGTTATTTTTCCATGTTTTGATAAGACGACTGTTATGAGTAATGTGTGATTTGTTACGCCACAGTAGGCTATTCAATTGTGATTCTATGAATGCCAAATCTACTGTTTCTATTTCTAAGTTTAACTTTTAAACTATAGTTAAGTACCAATACTATATAAACTGGCTACTGAGAAAGCAATAGCCTACTGTAGACCACTATTATAAATATGAATTCACTTTAATTATATGGTCTGACTCGGCCACTGTCTATGATGATCCCACATTGGTAAAATATGATTTATTTTGAGTTCACCTATGTTTTTAAACTTTATTTGTAATTAATTACTGACATTTTCAGCAGCAAATGACACTGTTTCCTGAGATTGGGCCATAACTCTCGGAAAGCCTCTCAGGAACCATCAGATCATCGTCCAGTCAGACAGGAGAACCAGCACTGTGTCGTCCACTGCAGGAGAAAGGCAGCTCTGGTTCTTCAGCAGCAGTTTCCTTATACGGTCAGTGCAGCACCACAATGAAGTGAAGTGGTTTATTACAGACATGAGATAAGGAAGGAGAGGGAAAGAGAGTGTAGGGCTACTGGGAGGACGCTTGTGCTGCATAAGAGATGTGTGTGCACGTAAACTCATCTGGACACATGATGATGATTTATATACATGATTCTTTATTAGTTCTGAACTCAAGAGTCAGCACTTCACTTTATAAGTGACTTGCAAAAAACTGATAAGGATCTTCAGGTCTTCATCACTGCATTAGTACAACAAAACAAAGGAAAGACCAGAATTATCCATTTTGTATTTTGTCTGCATTAAAAAAAAATCTAATTAGGTTCTGATCCCATAAAATATTTAGTTTTTTAGTTAAATTTGATCAGATATAGACATAAACAATATCTCATGAAAAAAGTAAACAGAAACTGAACTGAAAATAATGCAAACCTTCTTATTCCAGTGAGTTACTGTTGATTGAATGTTGTAATGAATTTTTCAGCTGAAAGATAAAAGTGCACAGTTAAAAACACTAGAATTTTAACCATTGTCAGATCCAATTATTATGATGAGGGTATAAGATATTTCTTACACTTTTAATAAAAGCTACTAAGTCTAGCCTGTCTGGTTTGCAATTGGCCTCCCACTGGGTTTGACAAGGGAACCGGTGTGGATCTCGACATGCTGCTCCCTGATTCCCATGACAGGTGCAGTGATGATGGACACATCTCTGTGGACTGGACTTCACGGGCAGCAGGCAGCATTGAATAGCCACACTCCTGGTCGAGGTGGGTTCTGAATGGGGTGTATTAGAGGGTATAATTCGCAGTTGGGTGCACAGCTGTGACTGTTCATCCATGAGCCGATTCAGCTTCTATAGGCATAACAGTACAGGGATAAAAACAAATGATGTTCTGTTCATTCAATACATTTCACTGCTGAAGGACGTTGGTGGGTAACAAAGTGTAAGAGTTTTGCTCTAGATTGACAAATTTGGAAATTTATGTGCCATTTTTGCCCCAAGCCCTAGTTTATTTCCCATAAACCATATATTTTGCGTATATGAGTAGATTAAATACCATTTTGATGCTGCTATCATAGTGATGCACCAGATCGGACAGCTGCTCTTCAAGCGTCCCAGCTTCCTGTTTGACAGCTGCTCGTAGCCTCAAAACATCTTCCACTTCCTCCCTAAAACACAAAATCAGTTTTAAACACGGCAAAGTACCTACTATTGAGGAACACTATAAAATCAGTGAGATATCCATAATGACAGTAAAGTTCACCTGTGGGAGTCTGACAGAGATCCGAGCACGGATGCTTGTTCTTCTTCTAGTCTTGTTTCAATTTCCGTCAGAACTGTTCGGAACTTCCTCAAACATTTCACCATGTCTTCAAGCTCATCCAGAGAGTACTAGAAAGTGAAAGTGAAGGAGATTATTGCTGGGAGAGATACATTCCATAACCAGGAAAAATGTGGTCTTTAAAGGAAGCATAACAGCTGGTTTATTGCTGAAAGCGGGTTAGAACATGTTCAGCACATCTTAACCAAAGTGATCCATCAGTGTTAAATGTGATCATGGTGGTCTACCATGTTGACATTAGTACCATAAGCTGGTAGTCCAACTGGTCAACCAGGGATATTAAAGTTAAACCAAGAACATTTTAAAATGATATAGACATTATATGGGGGAAAAAACACGACAAAATTACTCAAACTTAAAAACCTTTAACTTAAAAGGAAAAGGGAAAATATATATTTTTTAAATGAGTGTAAGCGAGGATGTGCGTAAAATGGGTTTTCGTGTGTGTGTGTGTGTACTTAAATGCTGTGAAGATCCTGAAGTGGTCAGTGTTCGCTACTGTTTTCCATTACACATGCAAATGAACTATAGAAATTCAAATGAACCTAATTAAACATAAGCGGAGCACAAAGCTTTTAATCTCAGATGTTTAAGGGGTAGAAGAGTTTCTCCCAAAATAGAAATGTTTAATCTTAATTTGTTCTTAAAATCAGAGGAAACTCAGAGTGGTAAAGAACCCATGGAACTCTGTACTTCAAATGAGGAGCTCCTCCAACATCAATCAGGATGAGCTTGGTGAAACCACATTTAAAGACAATGGGCCTCATTCATGAAGCAGCACAACAAATTTATGTGTAACAACATATTACAAAAATGGTTACGCAGAAATATATTTGTAAACTGCCTACGTATTGCAAACGCAACATTTTATGTTAAAATGGCTTAAATGATAAGAATTATTTTTGTGCTTCATTTAGCTTACCTGTTTGTTTACCACATCAAAGCTTTTATTTTGAAAAAGATTATTTTTTTCACTCTTTCAGACCGCTCTATTTATTGGTGTATAAATAGGAGTTGTTTTGTTTTGTATGCAAGGAGGGAGTGATATTGACAAAATAAATATCGGTTCTGAATATCGGTTGTCGGGCACATAAACATGCACATAATTGGAATCAGTATCGGTTATTAAAAAACACTATTTCAGTCAATCTCTAATGAACAAAGAATGATTTTCATGAATGAGACCATTGATGCATAAGGACACACCAAGAACAAAATTCTGGCCGATACGAAAAGACAATAATGATTTACAGTACGTTATGGCTGATACTCATTAAATGAATGGTTTTAAATTTTGTCAAAATAAATTAAACAGTTATAAAGGCTACAATTTAATTTAGGCATCACACCTTTTAAAGTACAGTATGAAACTGGATATTCTTGTTGCTAAAGATTCCATTTAACAGTGTTATTATAAGTGTTTTAAAAGACTAATTCAAGCCAGTGTTAGATGATAAAAAGAGGGAAAATGAGCTTGAACAATTCAATATTTAATACTTACCACTATTGATAAGATTATTAAAAAAATGCAATATCAACCAATTATCAATATGTTATCTATATATTGAGCATTCCTAATAATTTAAAATGTGCAATATAAAGCATAATGGGAATTTTCTTCAAACATGTCTGTCATAGTGTAAGATCATGATTTTTGTAGAGGAACTTCTACTCACAGGCAGACTGGAGGACAGCTCAGGTTGAGGTTTTGCCCAACTGTTGTCGTAGTTGATTTGAGACCCGCAATTGAAACATTGCTGTGTTCCTGCCCATAATGCTCCCTGCAATTTGTGATCCTCCTCCTCATACGACAGTCCCGTGTCCAGAGATATCGACCGCGTGTGCAAACCTCCAAGATCGGCAGAATATTCCACAGAGTTCCACAAGTGAGGAGTGGATGTGTCCACAGATGTGGACGGCGTGTGTGTTGTGGGTGTCTGTGCTGTTCCCGAGTCATTATCCGTGACCACGTCAGACCGGGACCTCCTGGAGAAAGATTCTCTCCTAAGTTTAAGCGCAGTGGGGGAATTGTGTCCAGAAGTATCATCAGAGGTCACGGTTTTGCTCTGTGTAGAGGCCGGATATTCCTGCAAAAGGAGATTCAGATCTCGCTCGCCTACTTCAAGATGATTTGTAAAGCTGTCCACCTCATTTTCCATAACATCTGTCCTCAGATCAGTAGGACACAAGCGTGAGTTTGTCTCAGCAGATTTCAGTTCCTCAAACAGGGACATGCCTTCCCTATAAACGCGTCGGCCTGGACTTTCTGATCCGTGCGGTCTGTTACAAATTTCAGTCTGAAAACCAACAGGATCCATTTGAACAAAGTATGCTAGAGTGTAAACATCATTATTGCTAACTTTACTAATATCTGACGACAAAGAGTATTCTTTTTCAGTCATTATTTTCTTCAATTCTCCCGACTCGGAGTCAAATATATTTCCAGAGTCTGCAGTTTTTCCAGAGTGTGTCGTAGGGGAGTGTTTTTGGTTCGACTGCATTTGAAAGTTCTGTTCATATGTGGAGGGATCCTCCGCCTCTCGCTGTTCTGATCTCTTCTGTTGACCTTCTGTGCTATCTTGTGATATTGCATTCAGCATCTGCAAAGCAGAAAGAGCACAGGAAAGCAAACAAATATTCATAAACACACCCAAGCATGTGGTAAATATCCTTAAAGGGCCAATTCGTGATTCCTGCTTCAGTAGCACCACCAAATGTAACAGCAAAAATAACAACAGCTACAGATATCGTTTCCAAACAGGTTTCATAAACGCTCTGTTGTCAGATAGTCTAAAACGGTTTCAGCCAATATTGGTAGGCCGCTCATGATACAGTAAATTGTGACCTTTTTAAAATATGGATGTCATCCCTTATAAAAAAGTAAAGTACTAAGGAGTGACTATCATATTAATTTACCAGGGTATTTACCAAGGTACCTCAAAGAATAGAATAATAGTACCATATATATATATATATATATATTGCATTTATAGATCAGTTTGACCAATAAAAATTACTTCCACACATTAGTTACATCTACCTTTACTGGGTAAAGCTGCTGCAAATAATGTATGCACCACTAGCAATACGAAATGGAATTACACTACCATTTAAACGTTTTAAAAGAAGTCTCTTATACGCTTGGCAAGGCTAAATTTATTTGACAAAAATACAGTTACTACAGTTCATATGTTCATGTAATCACTGAATGGAGTAGTAAATAAACATATTGGCTTGCAGTCCTTGGTGGAGGGCAGCATAATGGCAGATAAAAACTACTCGATGGCACCACCATTCATACAGATGCTTGAACCCTCTGCAGTGTGTAAAGAAAGAGCGAGCTGAAACATCTCACGTGTCTTACCTTCATGAGCTCTGGTCCAGGGTTGTTCTGCTGGGACAGGGCAGGTATGAAGGGCTCCTCTAGGAAGCCACTGCTGTCAGACTGACAACTGTTTGTTCTCATCACGTAAGACCCGATTCGTTCACCTACACGGAACCAAGAGCCATTAGCATGTGCCACATATCACAAGCATTCAGAAGGACACTAAAGCCTCTTGATCAGACTAAACAAACAAGTTAATTTTTCCATAGAACTGAGGTGAACATTACATAAACTGTACTGCATGTAATCTACTGCACACATGAAAATGACTGAGCAATCTCATGAGTCATTTGCCTAATATCAGAAATGGAAATGGTTCCATGTAAATTATTTGAACCCACAGTGGCTTTACTTTTACCATGAAAACTTTTCAAGAAGTAAAAGGAACATCTCAAATGAGAGTTTATGTTTGTGTTTGTGTATGTAAGTAGTACTACAGGTGTTACAGGTGTTACAGGTCTGTACAAAACTCGCCACTACAATTTCAGGGTGTTCGCTATGTGGTTGCTAAGGTTTTCTAAGTGGTTGTGAGCATGTTAATATGCAGTTTTAGGTTTTAAATTTTTTTTTAAAAAAAAGACATGCACCTCCAGGATCCACTGGGCCATTGCAGCTCCCAGGAATGCTTCCTTCATCAAAACTCTGGATCTGAAAAATAGTCATCAAGATTAGAAAAGGAACAATGTGTAAGTACATACAGAGGATATCACTGTAGACTTAATACCTCTTCCATCTCGAAAGATTCAATAGGTCGTTGCAGACTTCCCTCAGTTGAAGGGACAAAGTCAAGTTTCTGGAGATCTGATGTTCCTCTCGGGCTGTTTAGAACCGGCTCAGCTGCCTCTGAATTAACACTCTGCTCCTCTTTCAGAGGGAAGAGATTATTGTCCGACATCCTTGTGCGTTTTGAAGGATTCCTTTTATCTGCTTTTGATGTGCCAGTGGATTCTGGGCCGGATGGGGCTGAGGAGGTCACGGAAGGGATGGTGTGCTGGTTCTGTGACGTTTGGGCTTGGCTGAGGCTCTTTTTAGAGGCTCTACGCAGAATCATGGCCATGCGTTTTCTCCTCTCCCGGGCCTCTGCAGACATCTGGAAAGCTATAGATGTGTCCGCATCCTGAGCACCAACCAGAGAGGAGAACGTCGTCGTGACCTGTTGAAGAACCTCGAGCTGTCTGAACCTATCTGAACGCCGGGAGGAAGAGAGATAGAGAGCTTCAAGATTCTTGACTTGCGTAAAACTCTGCTTATCAGACTTCCAACATATTGCAGCTACACAGGAAATTAATGTCACTTTTAGTTGTGCCATTTCACAAATTAAATTCAAACCACTTTCAACCTCCTAAATACATATGAATTCTTACAAATAAAGGTTTCAAAGGGGGGGTTGCAGTGAGGCCAAATTTTGGTTTCCCAAAGAACCTTTCAGTGAACAGTTCTTAAAATAACCTTTTGTTTTCTTTGTAGAACATTTCATTATACTAAAAACCCTTTTACAGTAAAATAATAATAATAATAATTTGTTCGTTGAAAAGGTTCCATGGATGTTAAAGGTTCTTCTTCAACCTTTATTTTTAAGAGTGTGGATATGAGAAACAGATATTTAAACGGTTATATATGAGAGAAAAATATGTAAGACTTTATTTCTTCAATGGAACACAAAAAGAGACATTTTTGCCAAGATTTTACAATTAATTAGAGATTTCAAGCTTCAAAAAGTATGAAAAAGCATAATTTAAAAAGTGGTCCAGCTTGTGCACTATATTCCAAGTCTTTTAAGGCTTGTTTCTCAAACAAAACTAATGTATGACTTCTGAAGACTTTGAATATATAGCGAAAACAAGTAATATACTGTAGCTACTTTTGTGATGCTTTTTTTTTATAACTTTTTTTGATGCTTTTTTTTTATATATATTTTGGAGCTCAATCTTCATTCACTTTCATTATACACAATAAATGGCCTGGATATTATTCAGAAATTCCACGGGAATTCCTATTCAGAGTTCCACGGAAGTAAGAAAGTCATATGGGTTGAGAACAATATGAGGTTGAGTAAATAACTCATTATTCCATTTTTGTGTGAACTTGAGGAAACTTGCTTACTCCTGACATCCGGATTTTCAACATCCATTCGGTTCTGCTGAGCTTCCAGAAAGAGCTGATAGCTAATGCCACGAGCGCTGGACTCGTAATTGAGGAATCGGGCCGGGATTCTCCCAGTGATGTCGGGCTCCTCAGTGCCAAAACCCAAATCTAGCAACAATTCTTCAGGGTCATCCTTTAGTACGTTCAACACGTCCATTACACTACAAAAAAACAACAACAACATCAGTATGAATATCAATAAACCCAAAGTATTAAAGTGAATGATTGACAGGTGGGGAAGGAGGTTGAGTTCTGACCTGACATCAGATGGTATCGAGACAGTCGATGCAAAACTGTTCCACCTGGACAGACTAGGAGAATCTAGAGATGACCTGTGAGTGGATGACATCAGCAAACATCAAGTAAAGAAACCAAACACTGCTGACCAGCCCTTCCTACACATCCAAATCCTACTTAATGCATTCCTCCGTCTCACCCATTTCTGGTTGGTATCGTTCTTCTTCTGCCTCATTGCCCCATCAGTGACATTCTACCTCATGCAAACCAGCCCAGCAGCCCATGTGGTGGCATGTCAACAAATCAGCATTTGCATGGGAAATATGACTAAGGTTTCTGTCAGGTGCCTGAACAAGCCTATCACGCACATATAAACACTTAAAAAGTACTTTGTCTGATATATAGAATATATAAACACATGTACATATTCATATAACAAATGTACCACTTCAGGCAATTTCCCACACATTGGTGTAACACCGATGTACAAAATACATATCTATATACAGGAAATGAACAGTGGATAGATGACAGTGCTGTTACATAATAGGACTTTCTAAATAGAAAATATTTCTAAATTCTTTTATTAATTTGAATAAAAATGTTCTGAAATTGATAAGACAAAACTTATAACTAGGAATACACATTATATCAGTACCATATGGATATTTAAAATTATGCATTTATTCTATTTTTATGTTTAGATTTATTACCTATGCTGTTATCTAACTCACTTAAAGTTAATATTTGAAACATGAATAATTTAATAATACTGCTAAATGTAATCTTTAGCAAATCCCAAAATGAATATCCATTTATCATAATTTAAAATTGTGTAAAAACAATTGTATTTAGTTTTGATTTATTTAAACAAAATAGTATAAGTTATTAGTATAGTATAAGCATAAGTTATATAATAGTATAAGTCAAAGTTATTCAAGTTACAAATGGAATGTGCTCAATAAAACACAGTGAATATTAAATGTGTTCTTACCTCAAAATATCTTGTATATTCCTGAGAGATCGTTTGCCATATAAAGATGCTGCATTAAACAGAAGAAACAGAGTTCATTTAAAGATGGAAAACATCTGCGTTTTCAATTAAACCCCACCAACTATATTAGGTCAATGTTCTTCATTGTTGTTCTGATGTTCCTGTCTTCTCATAAACAACTGTACAGAAGACTTCAGCATGTTGTCAGGGGCACACCAATGTCTTTTTAAAAGAGGACCCGGATCCAAAGTGCCCAACTTATTTTCCTAAACCAGCATCTTTGTTTAATCTCTGCTGATTCCGAAGAAAAACAGTCCATTCCGTCCTCTACCTTTCATTGAAATTGTGTTACGAAACCAAAGCACCTCATTCACTTGAAGGGGAGTGTCTGACAGCACAGCTGACTGAATATGAACAAGAAATTCATAGAATTCATAGGAGGCAACCAACTATTCCTAGAAAAAAAAGAGACAAACAACAACAGACAAGAGTAAAGACACTCCCTACAAAGTGACACTGAAAAGGAAGACAGAACCCAGGACAGAAAACATCACTCTAGGAAGAAAGACAGAACCCTGAAGAGAGACAGCACACTCAGCGGAAAGAAAACAACTATAGGTGGTCGACGTGAAAATGAACATTCAGAAATGTTAACAGATATGAGGAATGTCTGGCAAGCAAGCAAACAAATGCATTTGGGATTGCAGTTTATTGCATGCTAATGTATCTTATATTTTCAGTCACTGTATCCTACTGTTTTTGACTATTTATAGTATTCTGCATTTATTCTTAAATTGCTGCATGAGGAAGTCAAGCAACAATGTAAATGAATAGATTTTGTCCTATTTGGGCTAAATATAAATTTCCATGTGAGTGGACAAAGATTCTAAACTTCTCTTTGGAAAATTATTTCTCAGTACTAGGGAAAAATACCTCTAGAATCTTATCTGTGATTTACAGTATGTCAGAACATGTCAGAGCTTAACGTTAGACTTCATAAAGAAGATTTCTGTAACAGTCTCTGGTGTCTAAAGTAAAAGGTCAGCTCAAGGTTAACCTCTTCAATTTTTTCTAACACCTCATTGTGTGTGCCTAGAGGACACAAGGAACATGCATGGGAAGGCTTAGCGTATAGTAGGACATGTACTTGCATTAACATCAGTGTTTCTATTGCACTTATAAAATAAAGGCAGTAGTGTTCATGGCTTTTTTAAGTAGAATTAATCTTCTTAAAGCTGCAGTGTCTACTTAAAGCTGCAGTCCGTAGGTCTTCCTCTTCGTCGCCATCTCTGTTCGAAATCTGCAATTGCAGTTATTCGCGGAAAATGTCATCTGAACAAGTACGTACATCCACTTCTGACCAACTAAAAAACATCATTGCAATAAATCAGGCTGATTAAATCTAACAATCACTTACCATATAACGTCAAAAAGTGCAAATTATAATTTTGTTCTCAAATGTTAACATCAGCATTGCGTGACTTCATTTAATGCCCTTCCGATATTTATCCTTTGTTTCGCATGGGCCGGTTGCGGCCTCTTTTTTTTCTGTAACCACTCCGAAGTCTTTTGCATTTTACACCGGATGAATCTCCAGTTGTCACAGATGATTGTCGTTTGAACCTTTCTGGATCCGCCATCAAATGATAAGTTTAATTATATCAAGTGCTGTGAGAAATGGCTATAAATCTCCACCTCCAACATCCTCACACTCATTGCCCACTAGCCGAGACTCCTTCTTTATGTGCACAGATGTGACGTAATTACGCAAAGACATGCTCGAATTACCCGTGGAAATCCACCAGTACCACTGGAGTAAAAACATTATTACAAGCGTACCATTTAGAATCGAGCTAAGGCAAGCAGATAGCTTTGAACACTGCCAGGTTATGTACTTCCTCAAAAATTATTTTGGATAATCTTTAACCCAAAAAAGTTACGGACTGCAGCTTTAATCTAAATGTCTTGACTAAACTTAATGTCACGTTGCTGTGATGGAATATGTAACAATTATTATAATTAATATGTAGATTACGTAACAGTTAAGTTGTTTCAAAATTATTTCTCAGTACTAGGGAAAAATACCTCTAGAATCTTATCTGTGATTTACAGTATGTCAGAACATGTCAGAGCTTAACGTTAGACTTCATAAAGAAGATTTCTGTAACAGTCTCTGGTGTCTAAAGTAAAAGGTCAGCTCAAGGTTAACCGCTTCAATTTTTTCTAACACCTCATTGTGTGTGCCTAGAGGACACAAGGAACATGCATGGGAAGGCTTAGCGTATAGTAGGACATGTACTTGCATTAACATCAGTGTTTCTATTGCACTTATAAAATAAAGGCAGTAGTGTTCATGGCTTTTTTAAGTAGAATTAATCTTCTTAAAGCTGCAGTGTCTACTTAAAGCTGCAGTCCGTAGGTCTTCCTCTTCGTCGCCATCTCTGTTCGAAATCTGCAATTGCAGGCTATTGAAATGGCTATAAATCACCTCCAACATCCTCACACTCATTGCCCACTAGCCGAGACTCCTTCTTTATGTGCACAGATGTGACGTAATTACGCAAAGACATGCTCGAATTACCCGTGGAAATCCACCAGTACCACTGGAGTAAAAACATTATTACAAGCGTACCATTTAGAATCGAGCTAAGGCAAGCAGATAGCTTTGAACACTGCCAGGTTATGTACTTCCTCAAAAATTATTTTGGATAATCTTTAACCCAAAAAAGTTACGGACTGCAGCTTTAATCTAAATGTCTTGACTAAACTTAATGTCACGTTGCTGTGATGGAATATGTAACAATTATTATAATTAATATGTAGATTACGTAACAGTTAAGTTGTTTCAACTTAAGAGGAGTTCAAACTGATCCATTTATTTGTTTTTAAATTTTAAATTGTTCAATATTATGCATGTAATATCTTGTTTTCTCTATGTGCATGTCTTTAAAGGTGCCATGTGTCAGAATTGAGGTAAAAATATCCAAAAAATGAGCTAGGTAATTCCCCGAGATCTGTTTTCAATTGTGTGGCGACTTGTACAGCCCCAAGCAGCGCACGAAACAGGCATTTTTATCAATTCCCATAATGAGAGGTATGGGCAAGTTGCCCTCCTTGATATGGCAGCGCCGTTGACGTACGCTCCAGCAGCCAATAGGGTGTCTATGTATTTATTATGTCTATGTGTGGGCGTACTTGAACCTGATGTCAATCGTGTGGAAAGTACAGAAAATGTAAAAATGTAATATGAACAAAACGAATATTAACATATTCGCTGGTAAAGGTGAGGGGGAGTAGCGTGAAGACGTCATATTTAAAAATCACTTGACATCAACTAACGTTCCTCTGGAGTCAAAACGTCCTCTTTTAGGAGTCGGCTCGGCTTCGGCTATGGCTCTAGGGCATAGACTGTAAAAAAAGATGGACGTCGCCCCTTCGCTCTCTTCAAATGGTCAGAAGTGAAGCCGCCAGTGTCCCGATATGGCGCTGACATCTTGGGACTTGAGTCTGCGCAGAATCGATTTCGGGACCAGACATGCGTAGTCGTGAGCAGGAAGTAAAGCCGCGAAATCAACGCCGCGCCCTCACTCTCGCAGAATCAATCACAAGAACACGCTCCTGCACTTTTTTTTTAAATTAATTATTTAAATTTATATATTAAATTTAAAGCTCCAATCTCCTCAGTCCTCCGAAGATCCCGAAAAAAAGTCTGTTGGTGCTTCAGTGACTACTTCGCTCAGAGAACCTGTCAATCACAGCTGTCAATCATGACGTCACACCACCGCATCAAATAACTAACTAAAAACAAACTAATTTTAAAAACAAACTCTTGAAATTACATCAGCGTGATAAATACTACCATTAATGACAGAAATCATCTTTGGAAAAACGATATTTGAAGTGTAATTTAATTGTTTAGTTGGTCTCACGTGCCGGTGAATAACATGGGGAGGCGGGGTTTATGACCTATACTAGGACCGGCCACCGGGGGGCGATCGAGACGTTTTGGCTTCACTTTTCAGCGCTTGTGCGGCACGCTTGCTCTAGGGTCGTTGTAAAGGTAGGGGCGGAGCATAGAGACTATGCCGTTTCTCGTTTGTTACTCTAGAGTAGACCAACTCACTTTCTGGAGGTATACTGCCCCCATCTGGTATGGAATGTGGAGTATGAATTGATTTTTTGGCGGACACACTACACAAGGAGCAAAGTGATTGTGGTCTTAAACTATTGAGATGTGAATAGCCATCACATGAACACTCATGAGACATAAAAAACACACTCTTAAAATGTTTCAATGCCTGCACAACTCAGGATTTGGTCAAACAAAAAAAAGGTAATCAACTGATCATTTTAGGTACAGGAACAAACTAGTCCACATGACATCAAGTTGCTATATGTAACAAAATTAACAAACTGCATAAATGAAAATGGCAAAAAGTCAAACAATTCTACCTTGACTATTCATGCTCCAGTACATGCTGGGAAAAGACTGACTAGGACTGAATAACGAAATACAATTTTCATGTAGGCTTATTTAATACTAAAAACTGCATTCATCTAACTCACCTGGTGTATTTATTGTCTCTAAAAAATAAAAATATAGGAAAGCTGCACTAAGATGAATTACTTGAATTTGTGAAAGTATAGTATTGTATCAGAATAGCTAGTTAACAAAAACACTACATCTTGGGTTATCTTTCCTGCATTACTATCTTGATCTAAGAATCTTATTTGCAGTGTATCTATAACCATAACCAACTTTGAAAATCAAGGGAACTTGATAAGAATATGTTTTAGGCCCCTAAAAGCGAACTCTAAAATCTGATACGATTCGTTGATCTGATAGGGTGGTTTCTTCCCAGACCCATATGGAGGTTGATCCACGAACATGTTGTACTTGCATAAATCATGTTAAAGTAAAGATCATGTCTTTCTCTGCTTTATCTACTCCTTATCTTTTCTGTGTAACTAGAAACAATGCAGTAGCAGGTGAAGTTTGCTGAAGCAGAAGACAGCAGGCACTGGATTGTCTCACTCTTTGCCAGTGTTTGTGTTTGAAAGTATGGAAAGGTTTGCCATGTTTAAAATCCAGGGTTAGCACAGGCCTTCTGAGTAGTTCAATGTATTCCAAGACACAGACGCACAAACCCATATGCCATTGTATGCTCCACAATTTTTAAAAATAACTCAAACCTTGACACCAAACAGTGTCACTCATTCATATCGCGCATATGTCCCGTTTCAGCCGAGTATTTAGTTTAACTGATCCGAGCAATACAAAACAGGACTCTTACCTTCCACTCCCAGTGCCAGATCATCTTCTCCGCTCTCATTTCTCCTTATAACCTTCACTAAAAGCAAAGCAATGTGTTTTACTATAGAGTATTTACAGAGCTTACAAAAGTGAAAAAATAAGTCACCTGCTAAACCTATTATAATGGTATAATCCAGCACACTGTCAGCCATCACAGACACATTTGATCATTCATCAAACAGTCAACTAAATTGAAATAGACAGCAACTATCAGGCTACTACGTAATCAGACTACAGTTACTTTTGTTAAACCCAACTGGATTTACTCAAATCTTTTCTCAACATAATCAACACATTAATTATTAATTGAATTATCACTCAGTGGTATGATATTTTTATAATATTAATAATCAATTGGCAATCACCATCGCACACCTGCAGGTGATACGTGCGTGGGAAAAAAGACCAAATGGGTAGGTCAAAAATCAACAACAAAAAACAAGAAACTCCCGCACACTACCAATACTTGCAAATGAGTATCAAAATGTATTAGCACCGTTTCAGTCTCACGACCTTCATCAGGCATTTTTTGATACTCATTTGCAGTTATTGATAGTGTGCGGGAGTTCTTTGTTTTTTTATAATATTAATAATACAATAATAATAAATAAAAAATATAATAATTTTATTATAGATTATATTCTTGTTATTACTATAAAATATATTATATTATAATAAGTATAATGTATATTCATATAAATGTAAATAACTACATAACACAATGGTAATCTCAGAAAATCAAATATATACTGTGTGTGTATATATATATATATATTATGTAATCTTACCTGCCGTCTCCAGGACAACCTCTGGTCTCGTACTGTTCCTTAAACAAGGAAGTCAAGCTATATTAGTAACCACATCACTAGGAGGAAACGCTTTAAAGAATATAATGTGGGAAGAAATTCAAATGACAACAGATAGCACAATGGCACAGCTGAAACCCGTTAAGAGAGGATTTATCCCAAAAATAAAGCCACAATGAAGGAGAAATAAACACTGTGAGATTCGGCTCTTACTCTGAGATAGTCGTGAGCCAGCGCTCTACGCTGTCTTCATCACACTTCCCTGTTCAAAACAAAGAGGAGAAACATTCACCCTGCTCCAGAAACAGAAAAAAGTATCTCTCCACTGAATCACAGAGCTCCAGGGTTACATGGGCGTTCACTGCACTGCTTTGCATTTTCTGTGCAGATGCATGAATGATCCATGGAAATGCGATTTTAACAACACTGACAAAAACTAATCAAGATATAATGAAAGTTGCCATTTGCTGCTAACTTCATGAACCTCCATTCAGCAGCACAACATCTAACAAGCAAACATCTCAGGTACTTACTTGTGTCCGAATTGATAATCGGAACAATCTCGCATTGATCCGTCTTCCATCTAACCCGTGAGGTCTTTAGAATAGCTCTTCTGGCGGCAGATTTACTGGTAGACATCGCTGTGGTCATGAGGTCAAAAAACAACCCCAGTATTGAGCAGACACTTCATTATGAGCTCATCTTCTCTGGGCAAACACTAAAAGAAACCAAAACATTATATCCAAGATGAGAGAGTCAGGGAAAAAAGGTGTTTGGTTTCATATTTATATTCATATTATTCATTAATGCTACATTATTTAAATGACCTTTACTTTGATTATATATATATATATAAAATGAACAACATTAGCAGCAGTAATGATAATAGGCTAATAATAATTAGCGCTGTAGCATCTAACATAAAAGTCAGTGTTTACATAATGTGTGTGTGTGTGTGTGTGTGTGTGTGTGTGTGTGTGTGTGTGTGTGTGTGTGTGTGTGTGTGTGTGTGTGTGTGTGTGTGTGTGTGTGTATAGATATAGATAGATACAGTCTCTCACAAAAGTGATTGCACCCCTCACATTTCAGCAAACATTTTAGTATATCTTCTCAAGGGACAATACTATAGAAATGAAACTTGGAGAGTAGTCAATGTGCTGCTTGTATAGCAGTATATATGTACTGTCCTCTGAAAATGACACAACAAACAGCCATTATTGTCAAAATAGCTGCTACAAAGAGATACTGTATATGGTGCAACTGGTCTAAAACACAACACAAACAAAAAAGAACTTTCCTAAACACCTGTTCGTTTCTGTGCACTTCAAAACGTTCCTAATCCACGAGGCCATCGCACAATCAAAACATCAAATTTGATCTAACAAGGTTGCTGAAACCATCACATATATTTGAAAACAGAAGACTTGTGACTATGATTCAGATTTGAATGAGGTGAATAAATTATCAGTTTGTTAAGCAAAAGGATATTTATCATTTAAAGCTCCCTTGTTGTTGGGCCTAATGTGCCGGAACTAACATTGCAAAATGTGCAGAGAGGCTCTAAAACACTAAAGCCTGGTTTCACAGACAGGGTTTAAATTAATCCAGGATTAGGCCTTAGTTCAGTTAGGACAGCTTTTATAAACATGCCTTAGAAAATAAATATTACTGGTGTGCATCTTGATTCTTGAGACAAAACAATGGCACTGATATATTTTAAGATATGTCAGTGTAGGCTACGTTATTTCAGTTAAAACAGCTCAAACATGCATTTTAATCCAGGACTAAAGACAGGTCTGTGAAACCAGGGGTGATAAAGAGTCTTATTTAATATTCACTAAATGGTAACATTATGTATAATAAACACTTAATAGTTTTACCCAAACTTTGTGTAATAATGGTTAAAAAAAATCTTGATAGACAGATGATATAGGTATAAATTAATATTAATAATTTATGTTATATTTAAATATAATAGGCTACTTTCCCTTTCACATTGATATAAGACCGATGCCCAATAGTGTTCCTGAAGATCGTATTTAGCTGGTTCAGGTGTGTTTGATTAGGGTTGGAGATTCGATTTAATGGAAGCTTGATCTCGAGGAACAGGACTGGGCTCCCCAATAATTATATTCATAAATATGCTGTCAAAAATACAACAAAAAGCTCCGCAAGCAAACCGTTGAATAAATTCTTCCCACACAAAACATGTCTACCAATCTTGCTTTTTATCTAACTTATAATGAAAACAGCGCAATCCATGTTGTTCATAACAAAAATATAAGACAAATTCTAATAAATAAACACAAACAAGATTTCGTAAAAACCACGAAACATGTGTGAAAATGAGTTCCTATGTTGGAACTAATATCGATTTTAAACAATCATATGATCAGCAAAGACTTTTAAGCAAAATACAAAGATGTGATCCACCGCAGATGAAACACACACACACACACACACACACACACACACACAGCACACACTCACCTGCGCTTTAACGGAGGAGATCCAAACTGAGCAGCTGCCACAGCACCCCTGCTTTAATGTTGCTTATCACTATATCAACCTGAGCTAAATACAGAAACACGGTTCTAATTTGATCCACATCACGAGGAAAAAGCAGAACGCGTATGCAAATAAAGTGCGAGGAAAACAACCTGAAGCGCAAAGCCGGCGTGTGAACGCGCGGTCGTCGAGCTCTGCTTTAATCCAGATGAATATTCACATGTAGGACTGAAAGAGGAATTGAGCTTCAGCTTTTGAGCGCTGCTGCATGCAGAAACATGATATTTGTTGCCTAACCTGTTCGGTCAAAGGAAGTTTTTGCAATTTCACAGTAGGCGAGCTGATAGGAAACCTACCTGTAAATGTGTGAGGATGATTTTGCACAAAACAATCCACATAGGCTATATAGCCTAAGAGTGATTATTTATAAATATTTATGTATTTCAAAGGCTAGGCTAGAATTTAAAGTGCAAATGTATATTGTGCGTTCTGTTTATTGGTCTTTGTAGCCAATCTTGTGTGCATGTAAAATTTTAGACACATAATTCACACTTAAAATGCGCGAATTTAAATGTAGCCTATGATATTTATGATTATTGTTATTATATTTTGTATTTCTGTGTATTTATTAGCGTTGTGTATAATTAAGCGTTGCCCTTCAGACTTAAATGTTGGCTATATGATATAGGCTTTATGTTATACCAACTTGACTTGACTGCAGTTCTGTTTGTGAATCACTAGATGTCACTAAAGGTCAGAAATAGGAAAACGAGTCCTCCATTCTCAATAATGAATGCCACCACTCATAATTAAGCTATAAAAATGTGCGGCAGTTTTTTCCCCAGGATAAAAGGTGGAAACTAGATCATTTCTCTGTGTGAATTAATATTCTGTGCACACTATGGACCAGTAAACTATTCACAAACAACTAGGTAGGTGACTGGCACAGATTGGGCTGATTTATGTAGGCTATGTGGCAGAACACTGTTTATTTGAATGTTTTGTCAAAGAAACAAGTATTGTTTGCTGTTTCGCCTATTTAATGTTTTCAGAACATATTTTGTTTAAAAAAAATATTTACAGACAAACACACCACACTTTTGCTCAATGACTATTAATACTTGTGTTTTGGTGCTTTTTATCAGATGTATGAAGTCCGTTCTCCTCAAGTATGCTCGGGTGTCCTAGCAGAGTAACCATGTGTAGTTCATCACATTAAATATGAACATGGCCCAATAACGTTTGACAACCACAAAGTGACACAATATGTTCTGGCTTTATTTTGGTGTGTGTGTGTGTGTGTGTGTGTGTGTGTGTGTGTGTGTGTGTGTGTGTGTGTGTGTGTGTGTGTGTGTGTGTGTGTGTGTGTAAATGTATATTTTATATCTGATGCAATAACATTCCTTAATTTTAGCATGTGCCTTAGGTGTCTAAATAGTTTCTGGGTTCACTGTATCTGATCTGTTAAACAAGTTCTTAATATTGCTCATAAAAATATTAAGTCTTATACTCTTATTTTTATTTGTCTTACTGTATGTTTAGGAATTTCAATCTTGTTTCCACAAGTCCTTGAGTGACTTTCCATGCAGACTTTGCACATCTTGACAGGGGCAGGCGCTGAGCACATCTGGAGCAGACGGGTGTGAAGTGTCCCGCTCCAGGGCACAAGAGCAGTTCCCCTCTTTCGCTTCATAGTGTGATGCTTCCCATGACATCACTTAGAGTCGGGGTCTTAAACTTTCATGAGTCTCAGAGCTGAAGAAAATGCGGTACAGTGCTGGAAAATGTTTGTATTGGCGCATAAATATTTTCCTTCTCCCACACGAGTGCCCTCGCAGAAAACAGGACATATTCACCTAGAATATATCTTCTAGAGATGTGTGCCTTATGTGAAGGAAACAAAAGCCTAGAATAATCAAGTATTCGATGGGTTTTCTTCGTAATGGTACACGTTCGCAACGCAACATGAATATTTGAGCAGCCTGCAACTGCTAATTTAATCATTCAACATCTGTTACAATTACTCTGGCTTCCACATCAAGAAATGAATGTGGAGTGTTCTTGTTAGAAGATAGCTTTAGAACAAAGAATATTTTTATATATATTCAGAGACTGTACATGCCCAGACAGTCTTTTAGCATGAAGGCAATCACATCCTAAAGAAAGTTTCAGACATGCGTTCAATGTAATTTCTAATGATTTATAAGCTTTAGAAATAACCAAACACATATTTAGTGACTCCAATGCTTATTGTTCACTACAACAGTACACTACACATCATGTTTCATAACATGAAAAAAATACAAGTATTTAAATTCCTTTGTAAATGTCATCAACTTAATGCAAATTAAATAAAATTAATATCAATGTTATTTTCATTAAATAAAATTTTTCATTTTAATGCATTTGAAAATGAAAATTGTTTTTATAAATACATTAATCCATTTAAATAAATGTAAGACTAAATGAAATTAATAAAATTGTGTCTGAAGGTGTCAATAAGAAATTGAGAAATGAATAATCAATTTTTTTTAACCGCACAGGATTGTGGGATATCATAGTCAGCAAAGAATACATTTATGCTGCTTTTAAAAGGGTGTCTAAAAGGAGATGTTATGTAAAACTATACCTTTGTACACTAGGCAGCTTTCGGATTGTGATTTTTCTGACTAAATTGAAATAAACCTAAAGTGTGCATTTTATTTGTAGAGTATATTGAATCTTCAGAGGGAATACTGAATATTGTTGGATGAAAATGTCATATTCTTAATAATAACTTACAGCTTTTATGTGTGAACTCCATCCGTCACGTGTTGATCTGGGCAGAATGGTGATGGTGGCTATGAATGTGACATTGTGCTTGTGCTGGTTTTGGATGGAGTTTGTTACAGGCTGTCTGTGGGTGGGTTACGCAGACCCTCGAGAGGCTGTCGGTTGGTCACAGGGTCCAGACCATGACTAATCCAAACCCCACCAGGCTGACCAGATGGGGCCTTCAGATTGCCTAAAAACAAGAGCAGGACAACATTTCAGAGGAGGCAACAACAGACGCAGAACAATGACAATGGCGTAGTTACGTAATATTGGTCGTGCCGTTGTATCTTAGTTTATGGAAAATGTAGATATTACAAAAGAAATATCATAACATTAGAGAGAGGTGTGTGTGTGATATCAAAAATACCAGATATCTTCATAATAAACATCAGCACTGGATCCGTTCAGAGAGCGAGTGTGTTTGAATGAGAGAGTCTGTGTTGCCAGATTCTGTTTTCCAGAACATTCACAGGAGCCTCAGAGGGTCAGACAGTGGAGATTAAATTAGGGCCTAAGTGGGGACAGCTGCCTGCTGAAACCAAGGACATTTAGGTCCGTTCCTGAGGGTGAACCGTCCAGCACGCTGTCCAAAACGGCTCCAGCATGAGGATTCTTGCACTGGTACCAACTTGGGTTAAATTGGGTACATCAAAATAAAAACGACTAGAGCCAGATGGGTTTTGGCACTAGAGGAACAATATACGGGTTGCGCTAAATTGGACAAATCTGTATAAAACTGTGTGTGCTTGTGTGGAATCACACTTCTAAGTGTGTGTGTGTGTGTGTCTTTTGCAGATACCAATGCGTGTTTTAATGAGCGCGCAGTCTGTTTCTGATTAGCGGAGTAAAAAAAGAATAGCATTTAAAATCTCTGTTCTAAAAAAACCCAACGTTTTTAGCCGTTTCTGTCATCTTTCTCTTGCTGCCATGGATCATTAACATCTCTAATACACTGTTAGAGTCTTATTAGCTGCTAAAGACTAAAAGTAATGTACAAGAAAGCATGTACGAATTCAGGAAGCAGACGAAACATGAAGTTCTGAGATGCTTTCTCTCTGGGAAAGAGTGAAGACAAAACAGGCAGATTTCCAAAACAGTATTTGTTATAGTGCTTCTCATTGCATCAGGGCAGATGATCAGACAAGCCTGAAGCGGCCACTGATGGCAAATGATGAAATGACATGCAAAAAAGCAGCTGGGGCCATGCTAATGCTTAACATTTCCATAACATTCCAGCAACGTTCAGGTAACAATAACTATAGAGTGCAGAAAGTCCAGTAAACATCAAGGCTGTGTCCAGCATTTTTGTATGAAGAGCTTATTACCAAGCAAATATTTGGTGCTTATTTCTTAGTAAAATGGACATTTATAAATACATGTACTCTTTCCAGATTCTATTTTAATTTTCTACATTAACCGGATAACAAAAACTGGATCTTTTCTTTCATTTAAATGTGGACAAAAACACATTCTGGTCTCACGAGGAGCCAAATATGGCCCTAACATCGCAACATTCAGGGTTGCTTCGCAAGAAGATGCCAGACGGTTTTAGGAAGAAGCCCAGCATGAGATGTGCCAGAAGAACATAATCTGGACTGGGCAACAACAGCAAGGGACTGCAGGAGACTGTAAAGGACAGCGGCGGTCCAATGTGTGCCTCCACAGGGCCAAAAGAGAGGGTACGACCCATTTAACCCATGCCAAAGATTTCACCCGTGCCAAATCACTTTATACCACATCTACCTTCTTACCAGATTGTGTTGAGACGGAGTCAGAGATGTGGACAGGGTGAGGCTCGGAGAGGGTTCACCCTGACGGACATACTTGGCACGAATCCGACATAAATCACAGTCACATCAACATTTCTGGCACTGCATTTTCACCACTGACACACACACACGCACACACACACTTCCCCCATCCCCTCCCACTAGTCCCTAGACTATAGCATTGGCTATGTACAAGAGTGAAATTAAAATCACTTAACAGTGTGGATCAGCGGCACTGAGCAGATCATTTCTCCATGCAGATCACAGGGGGAAATCAAGTCTTTGTTTCCAAGCATGGCACAAGTTCACATTTTACATCAAAGTCATATTTTGTTTTGGCTTGTATGCAGTTGCATGTAACAGCAATTCTAATGAGAAAAGAACTTTAGAACTTTTGATGCCCCAGTGAAATTCTTTTGTGAAAAATCGATGTAAATGTATTTAAATAAATATAAATTACACAAATTAACAATGTTAGATTAGATTACATTAGATTAGATTAAATACGTGAACCTAGGGGTTTGGAGAATGGATGGCTATAACTATTTATTTGATGATAAAGAAATTCTGTACAAGATCTTGAGAGAAATCTTTTTAAGCTGCACTGTGTAATTTTCAAACGAGACATAAAACTGGAAGTTGCTTACGGAGGAATATTTTTGTTCTGATGTTCTGCTGTTCTGATGAATCTGACTGGCTGAAATCACATATAGGCTACTTATTTTAAATAAGTAATTACTTCAAGGCCGCTTAAAAAAAACAGTAGGCTATATAGTATGAGTGTGTGTAGTTGTCATTATCATGTGACCTACCAGCGTCAGTTGCGTCGCTTCACTGCCATTCACAAATCCTCTCCCATGGCCTCATGGGATAGTAAAGTGTCCATCGTATGCATAGATCGTATGCACACTTCAGAATCTCCTAGGAAGACGTATCCCGGTAGCCTACTTTTTGCCTTCTTGGACATAGTAGCCTACCAGTCCTAGCCTACTTCTTTTGTCACACATTGTTTTTCACCTATAGGGAAGTATGTGATTTGGGAAGCAGCCACAGTTTGAGGCGTGTACACGTGGCTTCAGGTGATTTCTCCTGCAAAATACGATGTCCGCACACCTTCCACAGCATCTGACACGCGTAGTAGCCGGAAGAACGACTTTTCTTTATTTACGGACATGACGGAAACACTTCCCGCAAAATCCGCCCCGGCAGCTTAAAAATATGATGAATTGCCTACAACATGAATAGCCTACCATAGTGAGTCAAGGTAAGCCAAAAACACAGTTTGGAATATGGACTTTTATGTTATATTTTTTTTATTAAACATTTGAAATAGGCTATATGTTTATAATATATGCTATTATTTGTTTAAGTAGTGTAGGCAGTTTTATAACATTTAGCCTATCTGGTTCTTTATATTGAAATTGCTAGAAATATTTATGCATAATTCACAAAAATAGGCCATTTTAAGCAACAGTTCCTTCTGCATGCAGCTGTCCTTCTCCTCTGAAAAATGTGTTATTCATTTTTAAAAACTGAATTATGAATTATGCATATGCCATACTGTCAAATCATTAACACTGTTGCTGTCATTGGGTATCTTTGTGTCAACTATTCTTGTGCGTCAACTCTGTTTGATTATTTAAAAAAATATTTTATCATATTTAATTACTTTCTAAACAGAGGGATTATTTTAGATTCGATTTAGATTTGACGGTGAGTAAGGCTACTTCCCATATCAAATCCTTGTACTCGAGATTAGCTTTGATTATGCCCATCAACAGACGTTTAGAACTCTCAAAAGACCATCTTTAGCAGAGCAACTGATCTTAATACTCTCTCTCTCTCTCTCTCTCTCTGTATGTATGTGTGTGTGTGTGTGTGTGTGTGTGTGTGTGTGTGTGTGTGTGTGTGTGTGTGTGTGTGTGTGTGTGTGTGTGTTCATGTGCATGCCACTTGACGTGTGAACATCCATGCCTTCATTTGCTGCCTGTTCCTGGCATCACACTGTCCTTAAAAGCTGATAATGTGTTAATGAAATCACTGGCAGACAGCTCTTGTCAGCCGAATGTTCCAGTCCTCCACTGTGAGTCTGCAGGGTATAAAGCAGGTCTGTCAGGGGAGTGTGTGTCTGGCCCAGCCATTGCTTTGTGTTGTTGTTGTTTGGTCTTTGCTCTTTTATAATGTTACAAGTCCTTTCGCCCAGTCCTTCTCAAAGTGTGCATGCTAAATTTTTTATGTGGGATGGGCCTGTCCCCTTTTTCTTTCTGCACCACAATGATTTATTGCCCAAAAAGACCAGAGAACTAATTAACAGAGTAATTAATTAATATGAATTTGCATATTTGCATTTGCAATTAGTGCAGTCAAGTGATTAGTCTGAAATGGGGAAGTTTGACTCATCAGATGTTGGTGTGTGTGTTGAACCGGAAAGCTCGTCACCAGCTGAGGCATTTTTGGAGGGGGACAGAAGGGTGTGTGTGTGTGTGTGTGTGTGTGTGTGTGTGTGTGTTTATTTCTAAACAACAGCATCCAAGGGTACCCGCTAATCATGCATGACTGAGCCATCGCTGTCAGCAAACTGCATCTGTATGCTGTGTTCGTTATGTTTTTGTTGTGCTGATAAGTGCAGATCAACCTGGCCGTCCCAACAAAAAACACAGCAGCCACTATTTCACCAAGATCCCTCATGACTAACACTCTGCATCAGGGATTGTGTCTGATTGGTGGCTTGCTGTTAACAGGACCAGTGAAATCCGTCAAATTCTGGTTAAAGTGTTTAAAGACCCAATTAATCTTACACAGGAGCAGAAATGTGTTGTGTGTCATTTATGTGGCGCTATACGCTTTTTGTGTTGTCCATCTGAGAGGGATAAATGCTCATGGGGGGCATTTAAAGAGCTTCTGATTTAAATTATAAATGTGTGTGTGCATGTGAATGAGTGAGGGAGAGCGCGAGTAGGCCAGGCACCGGTTCAATAGCAGCAGGAGCTTTCACTGATAATGGAATGCATGAGTGTCAGGACTTAATGTGGGAGGAGCCAAAGCTCTGGACGCTACAACAGCCAGATGCCAGAGATGGCCAGACCCAAAGTCTGTGTGTGTGCATGTGTATGGCTGAATCTGCCAATAAACTCTTCAAGAACATGTTTAGGTCACATGATGAATCAAAACATAAAAATAAGACAATATATTTTTAAGATTGGAAAAAAATCAAAAAACAAAATCTTATTTTTAATGTATATTTATATGTATGGTATGTATATATTTAGAATGTTACAAAATATTTATTATTTCAAATAAATGCTGTTCTTTCGAACTTTATATTTATCAAAGAATTCTGAACAAATTTCACAGTTTCCACAAAAATATTAAGCAGCACAACTGTTCTCAACATTCAAATCATATTAGAATGATTTCTGAAGGATCTTGTGACACTGAAGACTGGAGTAATGATGCTGAAAATTCAGCTTTGCATCACATGAATAAATTACATTTTAAAATATAATCAAAATTTCAAATGTAAATCTGTTATTTTAAATTGTAATAATATTTAACAATGTTACTGTTTTACTCTATTTGATCATTGAATGCATAAGAGACTTATATGTAACATATGTATAAATTATGGTTGTATTTGTTGTATGGCACTTAATTTATACTAATTTAAATATGAATATTACATTTGTAATATTATTACATTTGTAGTGCAGTACAAATTATGATATAACCATATTACAATAATGAAATTGACCAAAAAGAAAAAAACATCCGGGTACACTGTATAAAGAAGAGGGGAAGCATCACAATGTCACAATCCGAATAATAATAACAATATAACGCTCCTAAAATAAGCAACATTTTCTTTATGCACAGTATAACTTCATGGAGTGAAACGTGACATGGACATGTTTTTCATTAGATTAATTCGCATACTGAGTGGTGTGAATGTGGATGTCTGTGTTTGTGTGTGAGGGAGGTGGGGAGGGATGGTGTGAGTGTGTGTGCGTGTGTGTGAGAGAGAGAGAGAGAGAGAGAGAGAGAGAGAGAGAGAGAGAGTGTAAACAAAAAAAACAAGATTTACGTTCATATGTAGAAGAAATAAGACAGAATCCCTGTTGACTGGCTATATTTATTCACCGTCAGACAGTGAATTTATCTCACCTTAATTATTTGATTTACTTGGTCAAAGCATGTTTTCACTTTATTCAAGTGAACGTCACTGCAGAAAATGGCCTGTACGATGATGACAGACAGTAGGATCAGTAATTTAGCAAACGCCCTTGAAGAGACTGACCAAGCAAACAAGAGCCATCAATCATCCAGTTCTTGCTGTCATTCACCAGCATTCCTTTTCCATGTTTACAGAATATACCTGTACAACTATTTTTGTCTCTATTTAGATTTAGACCACTTATAGGTGTGTTTGCATGAAAATCTATAACAGCAAAGACTAAGAAATGTCATTCCCTGAGCGTATCACAGCATTATTTATCCGTGGCATCAGATTCTAATGGTGGATGCTGGTGGTCGGTCCTTGTTTGAGGCTGCTTTGTGGTTTTGCAGTGGTACGCAGCTCGAGGCACACGCCAGATGATAAGGGGAGGAATACAGGTCCCCCGGGAGCCAGTCACATGACCAACCCGTGCCACGTGACGTCAGCGGCAGATGGCATGGGTACCAGCTCTGGCAGTTGGCATCAGTGTCATTTCTCTTAGCGCGAGACAAGGAGAACAGTGGGGAGGTGAGAAAAACGCACGAGCTGTTCACCTGCTAAAACACCACGCGGAAAAAAAGTTCAAAATAGGAAATATGAAAACTGACATCTAACACCATCATATTCCAGGTAAGCACGACAGTTCGTCGGTAAGGATTGACATCCGTGCTGTACGACTGTCTTCCATTTTAACCAGATTTGAATGGCTTATATCCGTAAATGCACGAATCTCATGCAATATCACACATGAATGCAAATGTATATATTTTATTCCTGTTGCAGCTGTTTATGTCAATGTACATTGATTTGATTAGAGGATCAGTATTACTCATATGGAATTCTGTCAAACGTGATAATTATTTGTTATGTTAGTGCACCATTGTATATATTGAGCACCTGGTAATGTTTAGGCTGTTGTTTTTAAATTGCTGCTGATTGATTCAGAAGATCTATTATCTTCTCATCATCCCCAGTAAGAGCACAATGCTGACTCTTCCGTTTGAGGATCCTGTCATAATGGACACCCAATTCGGGGCAAACTTTCCACGGGACTGCGTGGGTGAAATGAAGGTCAATAAACAAGAGCCGTTTAAAAAGGAGGAGACGCCCTCCCACGCTATGGAGGGCGAGGATTCGGAGAAAGACGAGGACGAAAGGGAGGACGGACAGGACGAGAACGGTCTTCCTCGGAGGAGAGGGCCTCGGAAAAAGAAAATGACCAAAGCTAGGGTGGACCGGGTCAAGATGAGGCGCGCGGAGGCCAACACCAGGGAGAGGAACCGAATGCACGGCCTGAACAATGCCCTGGACAGCCTGCGCAAGGTGGTGCCCTGCTACTCCAAAACCCAGAAACTGTCGAAAATCGAAACCCTGCGGCTGGCCAAGAACTACATCTGGGCGCTTTCCGAGATCCTGAGCACTGGGAAGAGGCCTGACCTCTTGACCTTTGTTCAGACCCTGTGTAAAGGGCTCTCGCAACCCACCACCAACTTAGTGGCCGGATGTCTGCAGCTGAACGCCAGGAACTTCATCCCGGATCAGATCAGCAGCGAGCCGTCTTTCTCTGGTAGGTCACAGTATGAGTCTCTGTACGGGACCTACCACAGTCCGGGTGTGGTGACACCCTCTGGACCCTCCATGGATCCCGTCAAACCCTTCAGGCCGTTCAACTATTGCAGCTCCTATGAGACTTTCTACGAAAGCATCTCGCCGGAATGCGGAAGCCCTCAGTTCGACGCTCCTATAAGCCCTCCTATTAACTTTAACGGGATCTTTTCACTCAAGCAAGAAGAGCCGATTGAATACGGCAAGAGCTGCCACTATGGCACGCGCTATTGCGCGGTCCCGCCGCGCTCCTCCATCAGCCAGGGCGCGAGAGGCGCGTCAGATCTTCATTTCCCTTATGACGTTCATCTCCGCGGCCAGTTTTACCCCGTGCAAGACGAATTAAACACTTTTCATAATTAATGACAGAAAGTCAAATGTAAGTGGACCGAAAATGCAGGACTTTCAATCGCACATGTATTATTTATAAAGTCCTTCTCTGATTTGGGACAATCGGATGTTTTATTATTAATCATTTTTGATTAAATGAAACATGTGCTTACAGTGTTCCTAAATTAATTGTTTGTTTTTTTAACTGTTCGACAAAATGTGTGGTATGATGGGAAAACGATCCACTAACAATAATGTGTTTTACGCTAGAGAAGTTTCACGTTTGTGTGCATTTTAATTTAATGGCCTGTATGAGTATTAATAGATCTAAAAATCTGTCACTAAGGTCTCTTGCCTCGAAAGGCATAATTTAATTATAAGTTAATTCAAATATTTGCGATGAACATAAGATGAACGTAAAATATGAGAGCAATAATTGCAAAGGGTGCTATGCAATATATAATTCTCGATCTGGCCCTTTATTTATACACATAAATTTGTCTAAACAGTTTTCACACAAAGTTCAAAATATTATAGGGTTAACAAGACTAAATATCTCATCATTTTGTAATACATAAATGTGTTCATTCGTTTATGGAAAGTAACATGAAAAACTAACAACATGAATTTTATTTATTTCCTTTGAATAAAACTTTCTTTATTACTCTCGAAAATTTCGTGATGTTTTACACAGATCACGTGTTTATATGTCGGTAAATAAATTGAATCAACCATTGCCTACTATTATTATTTATACGCTAAGCTCACCAGGAAAAGGCAATTATTGAATCAATTTACTTTGAAGATGACGATATATTTAAATATATATATGGATGTAATTCTGAAAAACGAAATGATGGTATGTTATTTATTTTTTGGTTTCATTGATTTCAATTTGTGTAATTTAACTTTATAAATGTGGGCAATTGATTTTTGAGCATCATCTTATTTTCCAAATATTTCAAATAAATCGCATTTCTCTACGCATAATTTTCAGAAGGATGATAAAGGAAAATCACAATACAATATGTAATTATGCAACAGATTGTTTGGCAATTCTGTCTTTTCTGTAATGCAGAGTATAGTCGATAAATTGGTGATATTGCGTAGCCTACAATCTCGGAACAATCACTGTAAGCAAATGCATTTGAAGCATGTAAAATCTCTAATGGAAATGTCTGTGTGCTTTCTAGTGAACTCATGTCACAGGAAAACCTGCCTTAATATATTTGTCATGCATCATTCATGCAATGTCGTGGACGTCTACAGTGGTGGATTCGTGCATTTGGACTTTTCTCACCAAACGGGATTTTAATTTTAATTATTTTGTGTGAAAATGACTGAATGAACTGAAACTGGTCTTTGTACACTGTCAATCTGTTTTGTACAGTAAAATAAAGTTTAATTAAATACAGTTCTCTGTTGAAAACACTGTTGAATGACTACGACAGGATGGCTATCTAAAATCAAATGCAAATGATAAAAAATTAAATGCATAGGCCAATCTAAATATAAAAAAAATCGAATAGATAGCCTAGCTAAACCTCGCTGTGTCGCAAGAAAAAAAGGACTAAGAAAAAACGAAACCGACATTATACAATGTTGCATTTCGTTTTAGCAATTGTAAACCAAAATAAACAACGCTTTAAAAGTGTACAAAGATAATAAAGACTATTATGTTATCTAAGTAGCTACACATTTAAAGTAGGTATAAATAGGCCTAGGAGGTCATAAAATATCTGTGAAAAGCAGAGGACAAAGGAATTTAATTTATGATTAGGCCTACCTGCCAAAATCACGCAATCCTTCTCGTGAATTAGTTTGCGCCTTTACGACGCATCGGTCAATGTTAATTTTAAAATGAGATGTTCTTGAGATGTTATTCAGCACTGGGTTCAGGGGTGTAAAGGTTGTCTGGGTTGGATCTCTCAGCGGAGAGCTGGACACGGGCCAAACAGCGACAGACTGCGGATCAGGAACCCCAAATCAGCGATTCCCCCGCGATTGTGCATTGTCATAATTTCACCCCACAGTCAAAAGTGGGAAGTGAGTTCGGTTCCCGACTATATTGCGTGATAATAAGTGAATGGAATGTGAACCGCTTTCGGATAAAATGCCGAGCCAAATGCATAACAGTCATCAATCTTTCTATGCAATTTTAAGTTCGCTATATATATAAATTAGGCCTCGATAGATCTCACACGACTTATTTCTGGAGGCTAATTAATTCCTTTTCACGCTTTCAACGAAAAATAGACAGTAATCGGTGTTAATATTTAATTTGCCATCACGTTGTCTTAAAACAATTAATGCTTTTGACAAGTCAGGTGCAAAACTGAAACCTGCACATTCACCGGTTGTGTGCGATGAGGATGTTGATGTGTCAGAAAAACCCCACAGTGGCGATATTTCAGAGAGGCAGTACATATGCTGCCCCAGAGACAAAGCTGTCAGGATCGAACAATGGAACAATAGAAAAATGAGCAGCAACACTTCTCGATGTGCTTCTAGAAGGCCGGTGGAAAGTTCTCACCACAAGGCTTGCTTTCTTAGATCGGTGTTTATTTTTAGTTCAAATTGTAATGTGTGATCACTGACAGAGTCTCACGTATGCCTTATTTCAACAGTCCTTTGCTTTTATCTGGCTATTAGACTTCAATAAAATAAATGTTTTATTCCTAATCAACTTTTTCTTTACATTTTTTTTTTTTGTCAATTAGTTGACACTTTGGATAGTTCTTTCTCCATTTAACATAGTGGGGCAAACACTATGGGGTAATTTGTCACAATGACATCTGTGAAACCGATTTCATAATACAAGTTTAAAAGATACAATTTAAAGTAAAAAAAAACTTGGAATTCCAATATTAAAATTATGAAACAAAACTATTTGTGAAACAGCAAAAACATGGAAACAACCTACTGTATTTAACAATATAAAGTTTTTAACAAATTATTTATTTATTTTCATTTCACTATCAACAACTTTTCCCAACCAATTGCCCATTAAAATATGCATTTATATGATAATGAAAAAAAGTAAGACGACTTTGAATTACAACGCATGCATTCGCATCTATGTATATGTTGTACACACACACACACACACACACACACACACACACACACGCACGCACACACACACACTATCATTTAAAGTGAAAAGAAATTCCTTTATATGGCATATGGTACAGATGTATGTGGGTGGGAGTATAAGAGTTTATGGGCGAGTATTTGTGTGTGGATGGTTGGAGGTAAATTACTATTACCATGTTCACGATCACTCATCATAGCCCTTGTCCACGTGTGATGCTTCATTCTGTGTTATGATGTCAACACTTCTGTTCCAAATCCTATCATCATTGGAGGATGAGTCATACCAAATATGATGACCAAATACAATCTGTTCTGAGTGCTTAAACTATATGTGTTCAGTTAGTTTGAATGGCCCACACAATTAATGTGTCCTGCCAGGCTATATGAAATTAATACAATTAATTGATGTATAAATTCTTGTTATGGTGTTTTATGGTGGGCAAACAATAGGCCTTCCTGTTGCTGCAATTCTAGACATTTTGCTGTCCCATGGGAACTAGGGCACCATATTTTTACATACCATATTTTCTTTGTGTGTAAGTGCTATAATGACCACAAATGGTTTATTTTGGTAAATGTGGGCCTACTTTTTTTACTAGAGAATTTACTAGAGTTGTTCATCTGCTCCATAGATCCGGCTCCCTTATTCAGCGCGGATGAATCTAATGGTTTGAGGCTCACCGCTGTGTCCATGGTTACAGATGATTTTCTTATATTAGTGGTGGCTAATTTGTACGATTTCATACGACCATACTTGATGCATAGTTGCCAACTTTTGCTCGGCGTGAGACTTCTCCAACGGACGGACGTTTTTGTTTTCCCTCTCTGCCTTGCGCGCGCGCGCCTCGCGCATTCACTGTCTCGCATGTGCGCTCGCTCTAGATTCCGGGAGATTTTAACTCATTTGCGGCATAACTAGTCGATCACGAGTGGCTCAACAGGTACATCTATAGATAAACTCATCTTCCAGGCATTTGTCCGACCGGGTTGACATTTCAGCGTAAGAAATCGGGGGTGTGGCGTGTGAGCGTGTGAAACCACTCAGATGCGGGTGTCTCACGGCCAATGCGTGAGAGTTGACAGTTCTGTACTTGTAAAAGTGTACGATTTTTGCTAACTCGTACGTATTTTACGAGTTACCCAATTCGTATGAATTCGTACGAATGGCCTACCCCTGACCCGCCCCTAAACCTAACCGTCACTGGCGTTTAGGCTAATCGTACGAATTCATACGAATCAGTCACTCGTAGGCTACAAATTGGTCGTGAGATAGCGTTGGAATGTCACATAAATATTGCTCCGAAAGAAAGAAAGTTGGATATCCGAAAAATCTGTATAATGAACAGGTAAGCAGCTTAGGCTTTACCGCTGTTGTTTTGACTTGTTGAAAACAACGGGTTTTTCTTCTTTCGTTTTTTTTTTTCGAGCAAAAACAAAAATGTAGGCCTTAGCCTATAGCTTTACACGAAACCCGAATAAATTGTTTTCATGGTTATTGATAGAACAACATATATCAACAAACAAGTAAAAATGCTTTGAATTAGTACTTTTTGGCCTCTGTTTAATGAATACATTCGGACATGTGGATGTTTATTCACTAAGAAACAAACATTGTTATGTTATTTGATTGATATTGTGAAGCTGCTTTGATGCAATTTATATTGTGAAAGCGCTATATAAATACACTTGACTTGACTTGACATACGGTTTCGCCCACTAAGTAACTTTAGAAGGTAATTATGTGTAGGCCTCTGGACTTGTCCCTTTAGCCCCTGGTGGTCAATTTTATAACCACACCATTATGGCTGTAAGGAGCATTTCCCAGCCATTTAATATCTGTTGATTCTGACTAAAAAAATTTTCATATAAATAAATAACTTTTAAATAATTTTTGTACAAGTGCCCCTTAATTGTAGGGATATTAAAACATGCATTGGACTTATCATAGTTAACAAAGAGCTCATCCATATTCTTTTGGTGCCATCACCCCATCCACTTTGTCATGATAGAAGGCAAAGATGGCAGATTCTTGGTATGTCTGTAAATCTATTTATAATACCCACATAATTGAATACACACTATTAAAGTGCAGGAATTTGGATGCAACCCACATTTTCAAGATCATGCTAAACATGCAATACAGATGTCGAGATCTCTGCCGGCGAGAGGGAGGTTGTTTGATTATAGTTGTTAATGAAGGTTCACTCAGTAGCTCCCTGTAACTCACACCTGAGAGCCTCAGAGACAGTCTCTGGAATGAATTGCTTGTTAATAATAACGGTAATTAGGAATGAACAATGTAGAGCTGGTGCGATGTTGATTTATCTGTGTGAAGCCCCTCTAACGGGTGGAGAAAGGGTGTTGTCATACGTTAGTCCCACTCCCGCTCGCTCTCTCCGTCTAGTTCCCAAAAAAACTCCACAAGTCCTGGGTCGCAGATGGTGTGGGACTCAGAATTTTCCTAATAATCTTTCTTTCTTTTCTTTTTCTTTTTTGCATGAGTGCTGGTGGCTTAGGGATTTCTCATTTTAATTAGAGGGTTTAAGGAGATAAACCCCTTTGAAAACCATGTCCTGTGAGAGGAGGTGCAGGTGATCCTCCCCACAGAAGCAACCACATCATCAGCCAGCAACTCATTTGCATATTAGATTGGTGTCAGTTTGGCAACCGTCCTGGCCGAGATGAACGCCCCTATTTCTAGACTTGGCATGGAGTGTGCGTATCCTGGCATGGAACGCAAATGTGTTTTGAGGTTTCCGGGGTACTTGATCTCTCTGTTATTATTCGGCCCTTACATTTGACCCACGAGCTTAACTTAAACTAATAGAGACTCGCAGGGCTGGATTGTTTTTTTTCTCACTCGCTTTGTGCCGGGACTTTTCAGGTATACGATTCTCTTTTACGTTGAACCTGATCATCAATTCCATCTAAAGCTGATTTTCAGCTAGTTGGCAGAGAGCGTGACATCAAGAGACCCTAGAGCTCATCAATCTAGTAGGTCGTTAATGTGAATTTCAAAACCTAATATTAAAAATGTATGAACTATTCCCATTTGGACAAATTACATGAAGTTTGTCTGAAGTAGATGTTGGCTAATCACAGGCACATTTAGCAGCCATTAAAACCGAATGTTGGACAGTAAAGTCATTTGTATTCTGTGTTAAATGTAGACTAAAGGAAAGTTAATGACTATTTCTGATAAATGTCTTTGCCTGGATGTTCATCGCACATTTTAGCACGAAAAATCAATTAAGAACCTCATTTTATATGGATCGGTATGCTTTAGTCGTTTTTGACACACAGGTCTGACCCAAGTTTTCCTACAGGTTGATCGAACCTCCATTTCAGCTGATGTTTATTTCACAGGCTTGTGTAACTTTTGTTATGTGAGTTACTTTATTCAGAGAATGATAAGGCAATGTTAGATCAGTGTCAACAATAGAAAAGCTGTTGATCTTTTTTAAGGCTGAAAACAGACGCTATTAAAACTATTAGTTTGTAAACCAACTGTTGTATCGCATTAAATGTAATGATTAATACAGATATTTTTTTCTCTGAACTGTAGTTTCGCCCATTTACAACATTGTGAGATATTTCAATCTAAAAAAAAATCTCGAAAAAATAAAAACCACGATGAAATGTTCTTTATTAAAAGTAAAAAATAACAACATATAAGTGAATATGTAGAAAGAATGCATGCATGTCTGTGCGTGTATGTATGTGTGACTGTGTGTGTCTTTGTAAAATGGCTCAGACACAAGCACCAAATGGTCTCTTGGCACCAGATTCAGTGCCATAAATTATCACTGCAGTTAATGGTGAAGAAGATTTCAGGCGAAAATCTCTCCCTTTCTCTTTCCACAAAGGCAACTTTAAAATAATTAAACCGCAAATGATTTCATTTATACAATCGAATTTGGTAAATATTTCATGAAAGTTCTAGAATGGTCAAAGGCTTTTGAGTTACATTTAAATCATAACGTATTTGTCTGTGATCATGTCATGTCCCTGCTTAAATGGATAGTTCACCCAAAAATTCTGTCATTGATTACTCCCCCTCGTGTCGTTCCAAACCCGTTAGACTTTCGTTCATCTTTAGAACACAAATGAAGATCGTTTTAATGTAATCTGAGAGCCTTCTGTCCCTCCATTGACCGCTACACAACTACAACTTTTACACTTCAAAAAGTTAATAAGGAATCCATGTGAATTGAGCGGTTTAGTCCAAATTTTCTGAAGAGACACAATCTTTATATGATGAACAGATTGAATTTAGGCTTTTATTATTATTGAATGTCAGAGACAGATATCAGAATATCTTTGAATTTTTTTTATTTGTCAGTTCTGTTAGCTCCCTTTTCTCATGTTGAATGACAAATAATTAACATTTTGGTTGCTCACAGCTGTATTTAAGTCTGCAAGACCGATATAAAAGGACACATTGATCAGCTAAACAAGAGTTTTACTGAAAATATGATGTAGTGCCGTTACAATAGAAGCACTTTTTTTAAAGCATGAGTGATTCTAACACATTCCCATGAATTCCACTGCCAAAGTATCATGAATCAAGTGCACATTTCTCTTTGCCTTATTGTGCCATTTCGAGCCAGTGAAATGAAAATAGCTTCGCCTCAGCGTAATGAAGTGAAGCATGGCTTTAAGCAAGGGTGCTTTCATTTCTGTTTTAACAAAACATTTGCAGATTCCATCAAAGTGGTAAAAAAAAATACTGAGAGGATTATAAAAAAAGATGGCGAGCCATAAACAGGCAGGCAGGTGTTGATGATGCAAATGAATCACATGACAGATGGTTAGCGACTCCATCACTCACTGTGTGGATAATGGATAGAGGTAATCAAATCCCTCTGTGAATCTGGGACTTTCTTCAGAACTTTCTCCATCTATATCACCATCAAACACTTCCTGAGCTGTGCAGCTCTACTGGAGGGAGGAATCAGCATGGTGTCAAGTTCTGAAAGACAGTTTTGCCTGAAATGTTCGTTCGATCAATGCCTTCAGGTGTCAACCTTTTTGACAAGTCACAGACATGATAATGAGGGTAAAACACCTTAAGCACAACTTATGTCTGAATATCCCACCAAAACATGCAAAAGCACAGATATAAATATCAACGTTGACAAACACCCTCGAGACAGATCTATCATCAAACCTGTTCAAACAACGTTTAGATACAGCATAAGCAGAATCCCCTATTCAGTTTCAGGCTTTCTTCGTTTACAAAAGCTGAACAAATAGCTGATGTCTGTAGCAAAAATCCCTTTGCGACTGTTCATTCAAAATGTTGTATATGGAGAGGTTTTGTACAAACTAGCAAGAGGTTTTTAAAATATCCAGTCTGCAAACTATTCACAATTACAAACCCCCCTTCGACTATCTCCTCACTTTCCATGAAACTTAATAAAAATGTCACAGACAGCTAAAAGTGACGCACAATAACACAATACAGACTCGTCTCCCTGTTTTCAATGCGCTACTCTATAAATCTGATGAATGAATCTTTTGGGAGATGCTGCTGTTTGAAACATAGCTCTCTAGAATATGTTGAGCATATGTTACGTTGAGTTGAAACCATCATAAGATTGGTGATCAGGTTAGGCCTTTGGGTGATTTCTCTATTTCAGAGCGATTATAATGAACCTCTCAAACATGTCTGTGAATTGCTGTCACTTCCTAATTGTTCCATATGCAAAGAAACACACTCTCTTAAATTTCAAATGACAAAAAGATAATGAAATAAACCAATAAAACTTCCCCATCTTAATTTTTCTCCAATCCTAACATTTGTTTGAAGCAGTTTACAGCAATTTTATATAAAAACTGTCAACAACCATAAATTCAAAAGTCAAGACTTGTATACTCAAAACATGCACACTTAAAGGAATAATTTCCAAAAAATAAAATAAAATTCTGTCATAATTGTATCACCCTCATGTTGTATTGTATCCATATGCTGTTATTTCTTATGTGGATACATACACAAGCAAGATGCAGCTCTTAAAATGACAAAAAAATAAAAGCGAAAAATAATACATATAACTTAAATATGACATGTGTAAACATATTTTAGGTTTTAAAAAACTATTTTTGTTTCCACAGACAAAAAGCTGCCCTGTTGCTCAAACAGAAGAGCTTGGTGCTAACAATGCGGTCATGGGTTTAATTCCCAGGGAATGAATTTGAAAAAAATAGCTTGAATATGTTGTTACTGTTTTCTTCTCCTTTTATTAATTAAGTGTTCCAAATGGAGCCTTGGCCTTGTGGTTAGTGTATGTGTTCTGACACTAAGTTTGAATCTGACTTGCAACATTTTCTGTTGTTGAAATTCTGTTCCCAATTTTCCCTTCATTTTTTCCTATTTGCCTTTTTTTCCTGTTTGCATTAGGGCATGCATAGACTAGTCAGGTAACCGACTACTTCAACCACTAGCCATTACTGTCGAAGCTATTGAGCTCAATATCCGTAAATTCACATGTCGGTGTGCGTGTTTTTCTTAATGCATACCAGCTTGGCTTGACCAATGCTGTGTCCGAAATCGCCCCCTATACCCTTAAATAGTGCATGTTTGAGTGGACAGCTATTTGTAGTGGTGTCTGAAACCATAGTGGACATTATTGAGTGCTCTCTCATTCAATCAAACAAAACACCACAATAATGAGTGTACAACCATTTGTATGCTCAACGGCTAGAGAATACCCATAATGCGCCAAATGAGCTGAATCATCCATCCATCTATTTTCGAAAATATATTGGTGGAGTAATGTAGGGAATAGTGAACGAGGGTATAGGGAGCGATTTCGAACACAAGCTCAAGTGTGCTGTGTCCTGAAAAGTAAAGCCAAAGCATTTATTCTGGCTGCAGTACAGGTCATAAACCCCACCCTCTCCATGCAATCCAATGGGACACGAAACCTAGAAATCCAATTATACTGGCAATAATTTTTTCCCAAAAATAGGACAGTAGTTCTTATCATTCTGATGTATGTTCTAGAGTTAGTTTTTTTTCCTCAATAAGTTTGGTTTTAGTTAGTTATTCGATGCTATAAAAACGGGGCGTAACGGCATGATTGACAGCTGTGCTAGCGATTGAGTCTCAGGATCACTACTGCGCAGACTCGGGCTCCAAATGACGTAATCGATGCGAGATGTCAACTGTTATTTCTGGGATATTTTGGCTTAATTTTTCTATAGTGGAAGAAAGTGGAGACACGTCGTCCATCTTTTTTTACAGTCCAGGGTTTCTCAAATCTTGCCCTGCAGAGTTTAGCTCTGACCCTGATCAAACACATCCGAGCAAGCTAATCAAGATCTTCAGTGTCACTAGAAAATCACAGGTATAGGTGAGTTTGATCCGGGTCTGAGCTAAACTCTGCAGGGTAGTGGCCCTCAGAACCGGATTTAAGGAACCCTGGTCTTTATCAAAAAGAGTATGTGGCAGGAGGACGATGACAGCAAATAGAGTGAGACAACATGAATTTTGTCTTATTCTATTATAAACTATTTTGAACTGGTTGAGTAAAAATCTAAGTGATGTGAGACTGTTGTGCACTGATCTGTTATTGTTTTACGGTTGAAGACCTGGGAAATGTTATATAAGGATTCTAATGTTGCAAACATTGGGCTGTCAATTAATAAACACTTGTTGACACAAGCTATTATTTAAATTTTTTATTATAAATGATAACATAAACCATGAGTATGCGATTAACTCGGTATTGTTTTTACAAGTAACTGACTTGGAGAAATCAGCAACTGCATTTATTCATTAATATTCATTCCTGTAGTTCAAACAGTAGAGCACAGCGCTAACTATGCGAAAGTCATGGGTTCGATTCCCAGAGAATGCATTAACTGATAATGCGTACTTTGAATATAATGTAAATCGCTTTGGAGAGAATGTCTGCGAAATGCATAGATGCAAATTCATTATTACAATACTGTAAATAAAAGTAGCGAAAGAAATACTTGGATAATGCAGAGATATGCAGCTAGAATTAAAGTACTGATGGCTGCTTGGACGGGCTGGGATGTGATGGTGTCCTCGGGCCTTGTGTGGCAGTCTGTGCTGTTACACCTTGCTGCCTGTTAAGATTGCCCTGCAGAGACAGCGGGTAGCACAGTCTGCCAGCCCCAGAGAACTGCGAGTCAGGGACGCCTGCCAACACAATGCCCAGGAGAGAGAGAGAGGAAGGGGCTGAGGGCAGAGAGACACACACACACACACACACACACACACACACACACACACACACACACACACAGCCTTCCTCTGGAGCTCATTACAGCGATATCTCAATGCGATAGAGCAAACGTGGGCTGCAGTTCTGCAAAACCATATACCAGACGATCCCGCATGCGCATGCATTCAGAAATCTGCCATTTCTTTTATTCTTCATTTTCATCTCTAAATAGCTGTAGATGGTAGAATGTAAATGAGATGGTTATTATGGCAACGTTCATCAAGCCGGGCTGGAGAGACTTCAATAGCTTGATGAATATGCATGCAAATTTGTTAATTAAGTTAATTATTCTGCTGAAAATTCATTTGTCTTCCAAGGACTTTTTTTTTGCAATGATTTTAACATGTTTCTCTCATTAGTCATGCTCCATGCTATTTAAAAGCACTTTGGTCCACTTTTTAAAAGTTTGACAGTGTTGGAATGAGAATGGAAGATTAAAATAAGACAAAGGAAAAGGAAGGATTTTGTATATTACATCCTGTCTTTTGGGAAAAAGTAAATGTCAAAACAAAACAAAATCTTTGAATTTTAGACACAAGACATTTTGTTATGTTTATTCAGTTGTGTGTAGAATACATATATTGAGACATTTGAAGTTTGAGAAATTAAATTTTAATTTGACAAAACACTCGAAGATTATGATTTTTAATTACATTTTTGAAACGCTCATGGTGAAATGATACATTGTAAATATATTCAGAAGCTGAACAAAACAAAATGCATTCATTACATTTGCTTAATGATATTTTAAGTTCTAATACAATTTCTATTTGAAATGAGTGTTGCTCATTAGAATCTGGAAGTGGGATTATGCATTTACATTATGGCTGTTTGATCAAGACAAATGTTTGTTTAGTCAATTAGGATATTTACAGTAGCCTGTGTTCTGCCTCTATGGAGGAAATGTCTTCATCAGTGAATTTGCATGAAAACACAAGTGAGTTTTGTTCAGATCTGAAAATGGGAAAGATATGCGTAATTTTTTATGCACAACTTTTCATCTGTAAAGTTTACAGACATTTAACCCTAAAACACAACACAATAAAATGTGTAATTAAAAAACAAACAAACAGGTAAAACACCTGTGAAAAATCTATAATTTTTACGGGCTTTTCTTCGAGTGTGATGGATTCAATTTTGGATGATTAAGTTTTTGCCACCCTTTCTAGAAAAAAATAGGGAGATCAAAGCCATAATTATGAAAATGAGGCGATATAAGTGCAGTACTTTTATGAAGCCAATTGCCTTATTTTCTGAACAATGGAAAATCCTTTACAAGTCTTTTTGGCAGATAAAAATCCTGTCAAACAATAATGACTCCACCTCATTTTCTGTCCCCTCCCCTCTACTCATTAGATGTAAGTGTTACTCATTTCAGTGTAAAATGCTTTGTGGAAACTTATTTATGTCAGGGTTTTTCAAACATTTTGAACCGGAGAATCTTTTCATAACCCCAAGCTTTTTGGATTCAAGTTTCAGTAGCCTACTTCTTTTTATTTTAAAATTAAACGTTGGAATATTCATCTTACAAGTGATTGGGTTGATTTAAATCTAGGAAATGTATTATATATTATATTTGATTATTTATTATAATCTTTATTGAAGAGTTTGTTTTCAATGCATATGTCGATAAGGAATGGGGATTATATTCTTTAGAAACCCTTTATGAAAATTCACATGCCATGGTATTTCCACAATTCAGGAGTTTTCTCAGTTTAAGAAATGATAATCTATATAGTTTACCCTACTATTACCGTACATCACGCAAGCTTGCACAAGCAATTAACAAATATCTTTAGATCAAATCTATTTTAATGAGATAGATATAGATCATTTGAGTTTAAGTGTTGGTGTAGCATTTTAAGGTAACTATTCAATGCAAAAAAAACAAAAAAAAAAACAAATGGCTTGATTAAAAGTGCAATGTTATCTTTATACAAGGACACAAATTGTAAATGTTTTCTTACAGGTATAGGCTACTAAATGAAACAGAACAACACATCCTTTCCTAGCCACACACGGCTAATATTGAAGTTCTATTCCGAAAGAATCTTCTATCCAGAGCAGGTGGATGTATTCAGTCCTGTCTGTCTGTGTGTCTGTCTGCATGTTACGTGCCTGTCTGACTGTGTGTGTGTGTGTATGTCAAGTTGTCTTTCTGTGTGCGACAGGAAGCTGTAAATCACTGTAAATCTCTCAGAAATGCAGCGAGCAGATAGGCTTCTCTGTAGGGGGTCGTCATCTTCTCCTGCCTCAAAACTGCAACAGACCGGCTCGACACGTACTGCAGCAACTGGCCAAAAACACCAAGATACACATGCACATTCCTCATGTATAGAGCATGCCGAGGATGCACAGATTGTGAAAGCTTCTGAGTTCACAGATACTCGTTGCATAACATAAAAACCTGACATTGATACACAGATCTTGGTATGTAAGGTCCTTAAATTTGGTTTAACATACACTTGTTTTTTAATCCTTAATTTTTTTTTGACAAACAGCTATTAGTTCTGTTTCAAGTGAGGTTCTTGCTGCTTACAATCAGATCCTACATGTGTTTCTTACACAAAACTATTGTATCGTTTTATACTGACTTGGAATATAGTTATACGTGGAATTTTCTTTATGTGCCTTTATGTCCTTTTTGTGTTAGACAGACATTGTCTCTGACCTTTTTGTGGAAAAGATCTTCATGAAGAACTGCATCATCTTCATCTATTGTTTTCAGCAGAAAACAGCAGGGCATACACATTTGGAACGACATGAAGGTTAGTAAATAATGATTTCCTTTGTTTTAGTTTGCAGAGTGTTTATAACTGAGCTCGTGCAAACAATTCTAACTCAAACTTTCAGGGGAAATGTTTTAATAAAGGTTGAAAGCTGTTGGAAGCTTAGTGATCCTGCAGGCCCTTGTTTGTTTAGCCTATTTACCTTTTAATATCTAACTGTAGTATTTAGGCTTCAAAATACATAAATGTTGTGTTGATTTGTGAAGATCATGATGAACAAAACATGTAAGAATCATGAATCTTTTGGACAAAGAGCTTATTTTCTGCGACGATAGAAAAGACAGAAAGTCCTATTGGGTTTTTGTCGAGAAAGGGTGAGGCACTCTTTTAGAAAAAAAGGTAGTCTACAAATACTGTCACTGGGACAGTAGCCTACCCTTTTAAAAGGTTTTAATCCCATTTAGGTATAGGCTACCAATAATATTGGTACCAAAAGTATACATATTAGTAGTATGAATGCACTCTTTTGGCACAAAGGTGTACCTTTTGAAAGGGTACTGCCCCAGAGAAAACTTTTGTAACTTATTTTCTGAGAGTGCAAACCTACAAAAATACATAATTAGTATGCAGCCCCGCCCCTTTTTCAGCCCCACGCTCATTCCGTTCTCTCTTCCGGTTTGCATTTCAACACCATGAAGGTAAGATCTTACGGATTTAAGAATGAACTGCTTGTTTTAAAATCTTCACGGTCAGTTAACATCAGTTATGTCATCCACTTCAAATGCTCATGATAACTTTCACTAACTCTACAATAAGTAAATCCACTTCACCAACTAATCTTCGACAGCGAAGCCACGGTCCACCGCCAAAAACGAAAGATCTAACACAAAATTCTAAAGATGGCTGCGCACTTGTTTCTCTGGCGCATAAGGTCTAAGAACATAAAATACATAGCATAAACAAATATTGAGTGAAATGGTCATTTTTGATTTGCTGTAATGAAGAAAATATGAGAAAATGACTTTACACTTTATTTTAAGGTGTCCTTGTTATAGTGTAGTTATACATTTAAGTACTGAGTAATACTACATAGGCTACTTACTATTGGGTTATAGGATTAGGGGGTGGTTTAGGTTAGTTGCATGTAATTAAGCACAATTTATAGTGATTAATAGGGGTGTACCCTCATGTCATGATATTCCCCCATTGCATTATTGTACATTATATTCAACATTGGCCCTGTCCCAAATGGCGCACTTCATGCGGACTTTCAGTCTCGTGGACTTAAATTGCGCGTGCTCGCCGAGTCTACGAGTCCGTAGGCCGTCCCATTTAGCATTTTAACGCTCTGAAGTGTGCTCAGCAGCGCCCCCTTGTAACCTCGAATGCATAGATGCAGGCTCCACGCACTTTAACTACCCAGGAATCCTTGCGAAATGCCAATCAGAAAACGGATGAGATCAGAAAACTAACTCTAACCAATAAATTGGTTTTATTGTGTTCACTTTACATATTTAAAAGCAAAGCAATATTAATATATATATTATGGGTGATGTTAGGAACTATTCTACATGTAACGGTAAAAAGATTAACATGACAGACACATTTGTTAATAAAATAAATATCCTATTTACGTCTTTTAGAAAAAAGTTTTAAAATATATTCTATAATATGTTGTTTGGATGATGATAATTTACATATAAGGACAGCTATAACTGCTCATTGTGAATTGTGTAATTTATTTGAGAAAAAAATCAAAGAGAGGAGTAAAGGTAACTATAACAGTATAAACGTTGTGATGGCAGGCCGGGTAACAGCCAGCAATGGTAATACCAGCACACATGGGTTGAGCATGCAGTTAAGTTATTTTTTGCAGTTAGCCACACCCCAAACAATTCAGGATTTCAAAACACAGATCATATAGTTTATTTCAATTATAATATACATTTATTTGCTTTAGCCATACACTGTTTAAATGGAGTGCACACATTTTCACATTGTAGGGTTATGTAAACATTTTCTGTTCTATTAATTATTGTTTCTTTGTTACCCTGTTGGAGAGAGGTCTGTCCTGGGCGAAGAAAGGCGTGGCCAAGGGTGGAGGACTGTGATGTCCTGTGGCCTGCCAGTCAAGCCATACCATGTGCTGGCATGTCGAAGGGGGGTTTTGGGTTTAGTTTGTTACTTTGTACTTGTGGTATTTGTCGTCCATTTTGTTTTTCCCTTATGTGTAAATTGGCTTGGCCAAGCCACTTTTTTTTTTTTTTTTTTTTTTTGATTCTTTGGCTGGTGATCCCCCAACACTGAAGAAAGATGATAAAGGGAAAAGGTGGAAAAAGGCTTGGTGTGTCTACAGTGGCCCATGAGAAGCAGGCCAGTGAAGAGGAAGAAGGTGGAGTCTCAGGAGGGGCTGAGGACACAGAGGGTAAGGAGCCAACTCTCTCTGACTTGATGGCCATTTTTCAGGCGCACATGGGGGAGCAGGAGGCTCGAGAGGCAAAGCAGAATGAGGCAACTGTGAGACAAGAACAACGTTTTAAAGCTCTTCAACACCAGTTTCAGCTTTTGCAGTTAGAAGTTCAGGCCCGGACATCTGTGGTGCCAAATCCACTTTTGGACGACTCTGATCCTCCAGATAGGGAGGTTCAATCATCCACTGTGCACCCTCTGCCAGACCAAGCTGAGCCCATGATGACCACTCAAACAGGGGCCTCTGTAGCATGCAGGTGGCAGAAAGTTATCTTGGATCGTCTCCATTCTGCCGGGCTGACCATAAATGCATCAAAGTGTGTCTTCGCTGCTGCAGAGACAGAGTACCTTGGTCACATCATTGGAAATGGGGTGATAAGGCCACAGGTAAATAAGATCCAGGCCATAGAGTCATGTCCGTTGCCACACACAAGGAAGCAACTTCGGTCTTTCTTGGGCATGGCAGGCTCAGGCCCGGTTCTACGGGGGTGCTAGAGGGTGCTAAGCACCCTCAAACAAAAGTGAAAGCACCCTCAGATTAAATTATTAATAGCACACATGTAAACGAGATTTCGCCGACAATAGAATCACAGACGGATTTCACACACATACAAAATAAATCCATTTACACGATTTTTCAAATCAGAATTTATTTAATTATGCTTTCATGTTTAATGCATGTGATTGGTTGTGTCCTTTTGCGATCGTGATACGCATAGGTGAAGCTGTCTCTTAAATTGCCCACTTTGCTTGCGTGTGTGCGTCCCGCTCAGGAAATTAGTTCGCTGACTTTCTGAGACGGGGCTTTAGGTAGTCTAAAAATATGAATTGTCCATTTTTCATCATGGACATAAGATATTGGCTCAAGAAAGCTCAAACCTCTAGTACATCACAAGATGACATGACACCGCCTGCCGATGACAGCAGCGAACCCCGCCCTACAACCTCACTCTCACCGCTTGACACCCCTGCAAACACCGGCGACAAACCTAGTGTCGCTGGCGATGGCGCCGCCGAGTGACCTTAATCTTTAAATCAGCTGTTTCATTCAAAAGGACTGATTCATTGTCGTCAGAAACTAAATGTTAAAAATGTAAGATCCTTATATTAACTTCATTATTCAACTGCAGAATAAAATCAATTTCAATACTTCACATTTGCAATAGGCCTACTGCTGATATTTGGGAAAAACAGCACTCTTTGTGTAACATTTCTTAACTATATCATATGATATAAATGTAAAGAACAAAAACTCGTAGAGGGCATTCCCCCCTATTTTGAACTTTGACCATTCTAACTGCATTTAAACCGTGCAGTAAATCACTCTAAATGGTCTCCCTACTATTTTGAGACAGCCCGATCTCATCAAAGTGCGTATCAATACCACGAATGTTATTTCTCGCGCCATTTATACGCCAAAAAATTGTTTTTGCGTGTATATGATACGCAGTTTTCGCGTGCAAATGATACGCACTTTATGGCGTGTAATACGCATGCACCCCCATCCCCCACCCCCTCCCCCTAATCCTACCCAAGGGGTTTTCAGTGCGTAGCATATACACGAAAAAAAACATTTTTGCCGTATAAATGGCACGAGAAATAACATTCGTGGTATTTACACACACTTTCATGAGACTGCGTTGTTTCAGACTGATGACGATTGGGAGCCATTTCCTATGTTTATGTAAGCAGTAAGCACCCTCAATATTTTCAGAAGCACCCTCAGTGATTTGGTTCTAGAACCGGGCATGGCAGGCTTCTATCACCGCTTCATCTCACAGTTCTCCAATAGAGCAGCTCTTCTCACAGACATGACAGGATCTCGGTGTCCCAACCAGATCCAGTGGATGGAGGCGGCAGTGGCAGCTTTCCAGGACATCTAGCAATCACTAAGTAAGGAACCAGTTCTGTATAGTCCAAACTTTGATGACGACTTTATTCTGCAAACAGATGCTTCCGATAGGGGTCTGGGGACGGTGCTTCTCCAGGGACCACCAGATGACCGCCATCCAGTTGCCTATATCAGCCGGAAAATGTTCCCCAGAGAGGTGCGCTATTCAACGGTGGAAAAGGAGGCGCTGGCTATAAAGTGGGCTCTCGACTCCTTCCGTTATTACCTCCTGGGCAGAGAATTCACCCTTGAGACAGACCACAAAGCTCTTCAGTGGATGGAACGAATGAAGGACACTAATGGCCGGATTACTCGTTGGTATCTGGCATTATAACCTTTCCGCTTCATCATCCAGCACATCCCTGGCAAAGAGAATATAACTGCGAACTACCTCTCTCACAGTACCAGCGAGAGTCCTGAAAAGGTGTGTGTGTGGGGGGGGGGGTGATGGCCCAAGCCACACAGGCAAGGCCGGGTAACAGCCAGCAAATGGGTTGAGCATGCAGTTAAGTTATTTTTTGCAGCTAGCCACACCCCAAACAATTCAGGATTTCAAAACACAGATCATATAGTTTATTTCAATTATAATATACATTTATTTGCTTTAGCCATACACTGTTTAAATGGAGTGCACACATTTTCACATTGTAGGGTTATGTAAACATTTTCTGTTCTATTAATTATTGTTTCTTTGTTACCCTGTTGGAGAGAGGTCTGTCCTGGGCGAAGAAAGGCGTGGCCAAGGGTGGAGGACTGTGATGTCCTGTGGCCTGCCAATCAAGCCATACCATGTGCTGGCATGTCGAAGGGGGGTTTTGGGTTTAGTTTGTTACTTTGTACTTGTGGTATTTGTCGTCCATTTTGTTTTTCCCTTATGTGTAAATTGGTTTGGCCAAGCCACTATATATGTTCCTTTGTGTCTCATTTAGGGAGGTCAGTTTGTTTAGTTCATATCTGGTTTTGTTGTTTGCTGTTTTGAGTATACTTATATTTTGTTGACCTCTTTTATAGGCCTTGTTGTTAACTTTTTGGTTTCTATTGTTTAATATTTTTGGGGTAAATAAAACAAAACCCTATTTTTCAACAGAAACTCCTGTTCTCCTCATTGCCGGACTGTTTGGTCCGTGACAAACGTTAGTTGTAAAATCTTTTAAAAAAAGTTAAACAATTAAGTGAAACAACTTTAACTTTCAACAAGTAAATGAAAATAAAGTTATACAATTATATAAAGTGCACAATATTAAATGTTCTTCAACATGTACAATACAAACTGAGGTTAAAAAAAAAAAAAAAAAGATTTCTTCGCATGGAAACCATCTTGCAAAAACGATAGTAAAAACAACAACAATCGGCAGCATATCGACCCGCAGCTCCTGTCCAACAACAACAACCAGACCTTCTTCCTGTTCCAGCGTGACGATCGAGTCTGTCCCCAAATACCTCTCAATGCGCCCTCGCGGACTCGCGCTAAGGGCCAAATAGGTCTGCACTACATGACGTCACCGAAGTGTGGACTCTGAGGAAGTCCACAAGTCCGGAGTGGGCCATTTGGGACAGGGCCATTATAGTAGTGTAGTACTGATACTAAAACTCTGAAAACTGGAATTTGTTCTCACGCAGTCATTTTTATTTTGGGTGAACTATACACAACACATATTGTCACTATCCACAATACATATTGTTGCATTTTTGTGTTACCGAAAATGATTAAAATACAATACAACATTTCTCTCTGTTTTATCTCTTTGCTGTGTTCTGGGACAACCTTAACCACGAAGGACACATGCAATTCTGCCTTAAATCTGACTACAATCTCTTAGATGGCATTATTAGTTTTCCGCCTACTGTTTCAAACAGCCTTCATGTCGAGAACAGGCCTAAAAATTCTGACTAGGTAGGCAACTCACTGGGCATTGGACTAGAGCTATTGTTTACTATGAGGCCCAGAGCGTTGCTTTCATCCCCGGTTCTATCTATCTCCGGTCAAAGCAGTTTAACACTCTATGGCTGACTCTGAAGTGTATCTCAGTGAACAAAACGAGGTGTTCACCACGACCCACAAACCCCCCAAAGAACCAGCTTAAAAAATCCAAAAGATGTAATTATGATCAAGTTTGTTGCGTCTCACCAATTAACCCCGTACATATCTGAGCATGATGGAAAAAAAAAAGTGTGTGAACTTTTTTTGCGTGCATATGGTATGCAGCCATTCTCAATGACTCCCTTCTCATCTCTAAAAACGGATCACTCGGAAAAACATATTGTAGCAACGCCAGACCGTCCGTTTCCCTGGCAGCTGCCGACACCGTGAGTACGAGCCAATGAAAACACATAGTCCCCTGTTCCCTCTTTTAATTGGGATATTTTCGTGCTATTAGTTCCACACCTCCTTCCCCAAACATTACGAATGCAGATATGCACCCTGTCGTGGTCACTGAACCAGGTACAATCTCAGAACTCAGGTGTCTCTGAAAGGAAAGTGTGGATGTGTTTGGCAACCTGCTCTGTTGATGAAGGTTGAGCTAAGACTAGAACAGAAGAACTGGATGTATGCCATCATTTTGAGGAGCTGCTGTTTTGAGGTTGAGTGTGTAGAGTGAAAAGAGTGGGGGTGTTTGGGCTCCAAGGGGCTGACACCATATGTTATGTCAGCATTCATTACACTTTTATAGAGGCCTACAGTGCTTTGCTTTCAACAGAATATTTTATCTGTGTATAGGATGTGTCTGCTTAAAGATGTGTGCAGAAAACAGTTTTAATATTTGATATTTAATCTATCAAAAGTGATAAATTGGCAAGGTAGGTGTACACTGATATCAATTATATATCGCCATCTGGTGGTTTCAAAAGTATTGACATACAGATTAATTTGTACAGACAGTATTCTCACAAAGAGGCACAGATCAGTGGATAAACAATGGAACTTCTCTCCTCTGAGCATTTCTGTCTTTCTCAAAGGAGTAAAGCATGATGAATCGAAATAAAAGAGTCAGCTGATAGCAGTAGTAAGGGAATTGGCTAAATTGAGTTGATTTACTCTATAGGGAAGATGGGGCTAGTTATCAGTAACTATAGAGACTCAAAAGTTTAATTGCATTAGTAGGTTTATACGTTTCAAACAACGAATACTTTTAATCCTCTGGTGCTCCTCGAGTGACAGTCAAAAATGACCTTTTTTATTTCAAATAAATCCCTAGGCCTACTATATTTTAGTTTGCCTAGATGTTTTTTATTTTAATATTTTGTATTTTTAGGGGATTTTATGGTGCTGAATCAATTTATTCACTTTTTGAGCATAGACCTGAAAATGAAATTTCCAACTTAAAGCTACAATATGTCATTTTTTCGCCGCTAGGGGTCGCTAACCTCTGACAATAACAAAGGCGTAGGGCGATGACGCAGAAGTGGAATTATGGAACTTGTCGTCATGCTGATGGATCTAATAATGTTTATGGATGAGTGAATACATTGATGTTTTTAACATGACTGTGGTATGAAGCATGGCGCGACTGCTAATGAGAGACAGATATCAGCGCCACACAAGAGTCCCGCGGATATAAAGGATATATTTTGTCCCTAAGTCTGCTTGCCATGGTCCATAAAATTTGAACGAAACAACCACAGCGTGAGCGTGCCGCTAGATTTAACGCAGTTGTCCATGTCTGTCGCCATGGTTACTATGGCAGTACGAGCCGAAACCAGGGAAAACGGAGATATTACGTCATTGACAGCCGACAAGTCAACATGGACGAGCCATTATCTAAAATGGGAATTTCTTTGAAATTATAAATCTTTGGGAACTTTTGGGATATTGTAAGTACACAACTGCAGGAAATATATCACACTCTGCAAGTGATTTGTGGATATTTTATTACAAAAATTGTACACATTGTAGCTTTAAACTGTCATAATACTTGGATGCTTTGGAGCACAAGCTTAATTTTGATCTCTTTTTAAAGACGACACTTTAAACGCCAGATTATTGCTTACGTTTTTTACATTTATTGTTATGAAAAATGCACAAAAATATATTTTTTACATTTTTATATGAAATATAGGCTATATTTTCCAAAATAGAACATCAAACCATTAATCTAAACAAGTTGTGTTCCAAATTTGAGGTTGATATTTTAAAAAAAGAGCTTTCAGAAAAGATTTTGTTTTGGTGCAGTAGCCTACCAAAAGGTTTCCACAAGATGAAAATCAATTCCCATTAATTTCCAATGCGGCAATTTATTTAGAACCATTTAACCTTTTCTAATCATGTTCATGATTTTTTTTTTCTTTACCAAGTTTTGTACCATTCCAATGAAGTAAAAAATGACATATCAAAAAATAAAAATAAACCTAAACATTTTCAGTGAAAAATTACAGAAGAGCACCAGAGGGTTAAATTAGAATACTTTTTGTAAATTCTGTCATCCAAACAAAAATTCCAATAACATCATATTTTGTAATAGTTGCTGGATGAACAAGTGAACACTAAACCCAAAATGGAATACATTTCAGCAAGAATAAACTACGCAATGAAGGTATTGATGTTAGCTAAAAAAATAATAAAAAAAAAATTAAGTATGTTCTGAAGCTCAGTGTTAGTTATATACTTTTGTTGTTTTTATTTTTATTTTGCTTTCATTTAAAGTTTTTGTTAAACATTCGTCATGTTTGTGTTACTTTTAAATATCACTATTTTGGTTTAATTATTTTATTTCAGTTTTAGTTTTTCTTCTGCTGAAACTTATTTAGTTGCAAAGACAACATTTCTAATTTTTGTTTAGTTCAAGTTTTTTTAGATCTCTAATATTTATGTTTTATTTTATTCCAGCTTTACTTCAATTAACACAAAATAGTTTTAATAGTTGTATGTATAGTTAATGATAAGAACCCTGCTCAAGACAAGGGCATTTATCATAAATATCAGGTTGGCACAATAATATTAAGGTAATTTTTTAAACATTTATTTTTACATAATTTTTTTACTAATATCTGCGGATAAATCACTGTGCAGTACCATTCATTGCTTATGAATTGCTTTCATAATTGTTTCAGGTCTTTTTTAGACTTGTTTTATGTATTGTGGTTTTGTTTGGTCACCATGATGCTGGTTGTAATTATTCTTCCCTGTTGACTTTCATTACAGATTTTACCTTCACCTACATCAATGAATTCATAAATTAATTTCCTACATCTCAAAGTTAATACCAGCACTTTTTGGTGCATTTAACCTACTGAAAAATATCTTTAACCAGTCTACAGTTAGTTGGTTTGCCAGTTATAGATGCTCTCCGACTCCTTGAGCAGGTTTTAGGTTCGGGAGAGACCAGCGTGAGAACAAAGATGGATTTTTTTTTCAGGGTATTAATTTTTTTGTATTGCCAAACGGCGTGATGAATTTTCCGTTACATTATATGCAAGCTGGATAGAGAAGCTGTTGCGTATATCTACTTTTCGGCCTGTTGGTGAGAAATGACAGCGACACTCCAATAAAGCTGGAGGTCGGGGTCAGTGTGACTACGATTATTTATGGCCAATATCATACTGCAGAGAAACAGCATCTGAAACTGAATCACTGCTTATAGAGACGTGAGAAGGGTGAATGCTCGGGAATGCAATACCACACAAAAACAATAACAGCTGGCTGGCCTCTGGCTAGACACAAACAAAAATAATGGAATCTGCTGACTGCCAGACAGGCATTTAACAGTTTTGTCCCATATCAAGCTCTCATGTAGAATTAATACATATGCATGCATAGCCATTCCTTTCTTTTTCATATTTAAACACCCAATGAGCGCATAAAACTCAGTGAGCTGTAAAATGGCTCTTAAAAAATTGATAAGAGATCAATTGTTCAGATATGAATTGACTGATTGTTAAAATGAGTGAGGGAAAATAAAACAATAAAGCATTAAGAGCAGGAAGAGTGTGCTGATAAATCGGAGACATCCATCATTAACTCTGGTGGAGGTAATGGAGTGGAGCGGAGAGGATGGTGGACAGCCCCAGGCATCCGCACGGGCTCCGTCTGTTTCAGAACAAAACTCAGTCATTCACTCCTGCACGTCTTAGTGGGCAAACTGTGTCTGGTTTTTACAAGCTGGACTCGAGAAAAAACAACAACTATAGTAAAACTTTACAATAAGGTTTCATCAGTTAACTACATTAGTTTACGAACCTTCGTCTTCAGGCCGGAAATGCAGATTCCGTTACCCTCGGATTGCGAGCTACGGACGGGGCCTACGCCAAAGAACTTTATAACACAATACTTGCTTGCTGGGCTGTTGATAAATGAATGTTTGTTTGTCATTTTGCCTCCCGAGTCTTTCTGAAAATTCTGTCATCATTTGCTCAACAGGGCCCGTCAACTGTCATTACCCATATTCCCCAAAATATTTTGTGTTCAGCAGAAGAAAGAAATGGATACAGGTTTGGAACCACTTGAGGATGAATAAATGATGACCGAATTTTCATTTTTGGGTGAACTATCTCTTTAATGGACCTGAACTAGCATGATCTGAAAATGAATAGTTGAATTTATTAACATTAACAAAGTTTAATTAATACTTTAACAAATGTATTGCTTATTGTAAGTTAATGTTGGTTAATGCATTAACTAAAGTTAACTAATAATGAGGCAATATTGTAAAGTTTTAGCAAATCTATTGACATTATTTTAAGTAGCAAAAAAATTGTTCTTTGAGTCTATTCAAACCGGTTCACAAAAAAATGTGAAGTGACTTCCTTGAAAGACTGACAATATCGAGACATCTCATTCATCAACAAACCGAATGAACTAGTTCATCACTATCAATAATGAACAAATTATCCTCGATTTACTATAACAAGAGAACAAATTCTTATTTTTGGCCACATCATCTGCTGCTTAATTTGCAGTTTTTATAGCTTGATTAAAAAACATCCCTGCAGTTGACAAAACAGTTGCAAAATGCTATTTAATGATTCATTGACTCACTTATAACACACTGTGAAATGAGGTCTGTATAAAGTACATGAATTATCAACCTTACACTTGTATTTTTTGAGTTTGGGTTATTAAAAGGGCCTTGTGATTTTCCAGAATACAAGCAGAACATGTATGAAAATAGTCTAAAGCAATTACTATTCAGACAGTTAACTTTAAACCGTCTTTGCAGTGGTAAAGTGTTTGAAATGCCCATGCAGCCTTAGCAGTGAGAGATTGGCAACCCTTCGTCATAAACTATTCCATGGCCTTTAAAGCGGATTACGCTCATGTTTGAGCCTGACGGGACAGCCAGGACACTGCAGGCTTAGGCCACAGCTGAAAGGATTTCCAGCCCTGACAATGAGCCAAACTACAAGAGACTGAGAAAAAGTGCTTTACCAACCAAAAGCAGTGTTATTATAAAATACTCAGAAATTCTCCTATGGAAAAAGCTTACGTTTGTCATGTTAATTTTAAACCTGCTAAAAAGCACATTGCTTTAATACTAAATTTCCATTGAAATACAGAAACCCACATTTCTGATTAAAGGCTTCTTTCAACTTCATGCAAACTAATGAATCCATGAACCGTTTTCATTTTTGTGCCATCTAGATTTAAACTAGCAATATGTATTCTGATAGGTCTAAAAGTCTTAATACTCTGCTACAAAATGTTTAATCTGTAGCATTCAAACAAGTATTATGAGGGAATAGAAGACAGTCAAAAATGTTCAAAGTCACATAACTTTATTGTCCTTGATAAAAAGATATTGTGCAATTGAGGTCATCTATCATAAAACGTTCACAAGCATCAGCAACAAAGATTCAGTATCTAAGCCGGACCAGCCTGGAATTAGTGGTCCGGTTGAGGTCATTATGAAGATTCATGAAACCAAACAGATTTACCCTGCTGTCAGTGTTGTTAGCATATGGTCACAAAAACCTTGCCATGAATATACTAGGATTGCTACATGCTGGTGCAGTCCTTTAGAAAGCCCTGGAGGGGCCAGCATTTTAAAACCCGTGAACCTTCAACTGCTCCTCCTTTACGATGTTGATCTGTAAGATAGCAAAATGAAAATTGCTTAAACTGATTTAAAAAAAAAAAAAAACCCATTTAAACATGTTTAAGACAAAAACAGCCTGTTATTCCATACGCAAGTATACTTCACCTCCATCAGAAATTGACAGATATTCTTCCTCTGGTCACCCTGTAACTGAATCACCTCTCCATACTCCGGGTGCTCGATCACCGTACCATTGCAGGCAAATTTCTATTAAATAAAACAGCACAAGATTACACAGCACCAAACACTTTGGGAGAAAGGCTTCCAAATAACTAGGAGTCAGAAAGTACCTTCTTGAAGGCTTTCACAAGCTTCTTTTTATCATAATCATCAGCGATGCCTTGAACTGTGGTCAGTGTTTTGCGGCCGTTCCTTTGCTGAATCCTTATGTGGATTTTATCCTCCGTCCCAGCCGGGAGCAAGTCGTCTCCCTTAGTTGCATCAGCAAAGGGATCTACGGAGAAACAATGAAACACTTCAGTCTTTGTTACAAGAAAACCTGGAGCTGTGAGATTTTTCCTGTACTACTACAATGAGCTTAAGTTGCACAATGGGAATGAATCAAGTTGGAGATCATAGAGCAAAACCTGATTGGCAGCTTGATAAACATTGCTGATATATGCATACCTAGACGTTTTCCAGAGAAGCAGTTCAACCAAAAAAATGTTGTCATAATTTACCCGCCCTCAAGTTCTAAACCTGTATGAGTTTGTTCTGCTGAACACAAAAGATGACTTTGAAGAATGTTGGTAACCAAACAGTTAGTCTCAGAAATTAGTCACAGAAATACTATGCAAGACAATGGGCCAGCAACGTTTGGGTTACCAACATTCTTTAAAATATAGGCCTAAAGTTAGTGTTCAAAAAAGAAATGTATACATAAAATAGCTTGAAGAGTAAATGACTAGTTTTATTTTTTGGCCAACCACCCCTTTAAGGGTTTGCCACACGTTTGAAACAATGAATAAACAAGGAACTGATTAAAGATTCCAAAAGGGGGTTTTCGCGGTGATGTCATAGAAGAACCACCATTTTAGGTTCCCCCCAAAAAATAAATTAACAGTTCTTTAAATCATCTTTTCCTTAATATGAATAACATTGTAAAAATTAAATGAACCTTCCACCACAAACAGCCTTTCGAGCCGTGGAAAAGTGGATTTTAACGGTTCTTCGTAGAACCACAGATGTTAATAAAAGGATCTCAATTTAAGAGGCCTTAAAAATAATAATAACTTACAGATATTGCGCTAACAGCAGTCAGTTTCACAAAAACATTTTTATATAGATTAAAAACGTATATATAAAGTACACATTATAAAAGGCGCCGTTATTTTCCCTACGAACTTTCCCAGGCATAGGAATTCGCTTTTTTTAATTTTGAAGGAAAAGGAAAAGCCTTTAACTTACTGTTTGCATCGACTATGTAAATAACATGTTCGTATCGATGCATTTGTGCACAGACACCAAACAATACAATGCTCAAGATGCGGTCATTTTGTAAACTCGTGCAACTTACCGAAGGACTGGAGGTTCTGTATATTGGACATGCGATATTACTGCAATAACTTTAACAGATGAAATATGTCGGCGATCAATGCCGTTCGGAGATGCTTGCTTAGATTTGTAGTTATTTTATAAATCGTCGACGAAAACACAGAGCGGCTGCTTTAATCTGCCTGATGCAACTATCGCGTGGGACACAGACAGCGGAAGTGCTTTAATGCGCTGCAGAGAGCGATGACAAAAGGCTTTAAGTACATCGCCAGCTGTATTTAATTTAGGATCTTTCACTAAACAGATATAATACCCATATGATCTGAAGATTATCTAAATAAATTTTTCACGATAATATATATATATATATATATATATATATATATATATATATATATATATATATATATATATATATATATATATATATTGGCAGAAGTATAGTACTATTGTAATGTTTAATATCTAATTATTTTATTATAATTATTTTGACTGCTTTACTTACAGCATAATATTTGACAAGGTGGTTTTAATTTGAGGTCTTTAAACAACCCGGAAGGAAAGCTAAACAATCGCTTAGCTCTTAAATTAACGTTTTCAGATCTTTCCAAAACGTAATTTTGGTTATAGTGTAATTGTATATTATCATCAAAATATGTGTCTCTTCCAAAGTGGTGAATTACTATTTCAATTACTATTTACTATATATAAATATCATAATACTATGCTTTTACGACAGGCAAAGATCTAGCCAAAACATCCGGGGATTTGCGCTGCATGGCCACATTCTACACACGGACACTAGATGGCGCGAAAGGTAAATTACCGGTATTTGGCTTACTTCACTGTGATTATAAAAAGCACGATATCGAATTCAAACATCTAATAATTTCCCCAAATAGTATCCTTGCTTGGGTTTGTGTTCGATTTATTTTAAATGTTTATTTTGATCTGAACAGGAGATGGAATAAAGCTAATTAAGTGGCCAAATTTTTTTAATGAATGTTTTCTTTATCGTTATTTAATTCCATTTTCTTGTTATGTGATTATGTAATGATTATGTGCAATTATTAATTAAAAACTTGTTAAAGTAACGAACTAAAACCTTTTGTAAAATAAATATTTTGCGCCTTACCGTTATTGTCAAGCAGGCGACACTAAAGAGAACGATTGCTTGTTTAGACTACCACCGAAGAAGTGAAGCTCACGTAACGCCGATTAATTCGCTGAATTTAACAACGCTGTCTTTTCGTATAACGTTAGTAAAGATTATGGTGAGGTAATCGGTGACATTAACAACGAATGTTGTCATAACCAAGCGGATTTGACAGGGGCACAAGAATACCTCAGCGAAAATCTTAGCAAAATATGTTTTCTCTGCCCACAACCTTTCAGTCGCAGGTATGAATGTATTTAATTGTTTTAAAAAGTGGTCGTCAAATCCCGTTTTGTAAATAAACTCTTTATTGACTGTAGAGAGTATTAATGAACGTGAACGAGAAACGTGTGGATGAGGATTTTCATAAACTTTGATCTTGTTCATTTAAGTCTGATGAAAATTGTTATTTAAAACAATAATATTGTCTGATATTGAAAGTTTATGTTAATGACAGCCTATTTCTGGCACATTCTGACGCTATTTAGATGGACCATCAAAGAGATTACATCATCTGATTGACTGTATTTATTTCATAAAATCATCTGTTGCGAATTTCTTTTATCTTTCTTCACTGATTGAAAACACAATTATACAGATATTATGTATACATGTATTATATATTTAATTATTTTAATTAATAACAGTGTTATTGATGACATGGTTATGTATTATTACATTCATTCTGGTTGATCAACAACAGCTGTGAAAGTGTGTTTCATAGTGAGTGTGAAGGTGTCTGAAGGGTGTTTCAATAGTATGTCAGTGGTGATATAACTGACCTACAGGTCAACAACATACACATACTGTAGTATCAGTCATGCTTGGAGAGCTTTTCTGTCTCTGTGACTATGATAACTTAAGGACTATCAACTTAATGCAAATTTATTATTTTATTTGCTAACCAATATTCTTCACACCAAGTTATGCAATGTGACCAAAATGTACTTGTTTGGTACTTTTGTTTAGGGAACAGTGCCTTTGACCCATCTAATCAATGTGGTCCAGTACCTGAAGAGTTCAGCCAACTCAGCCGTAACCACATCGGTGCAGAGTCTACAGAGAGACCATTCACCTGAACATGACCCGCTCCTCAATGAGGTATGACAGTCACGGATACCGCTCTGGATACCACACAATGTTCATGTTCATGTTTACACCAAGGTTATTATAGTTCACTCAATTTTGTTGCTTTAAATTAAATTAACGTTAACTGAAATAAAATATAATTAAAAGGATAGTTCACCCAAAAAGTTAAATTCTGTCATCATTTAAGTCTAGTCATCTTCAAGTCAAGTCAATGACTTCAAGTCATTTATTTATATATAATTGTTCCGAACCTGTATAAATGTCTTTCTTCTGCTGAGCACAAAAGAAGATAATACCTTCCATAGTATATAAAAAAATACTATCAATGGGGAACAGAAACTCTTTGGTTACCGACATTCTTCAAAATATCTTCTTTTGACTTCAGCATATGAAAGAAATTCACACAGGTTAGTAACAACTTGAGGCTGAGTAAATTATGACTGAATTTTCATTTTTGGGTGAACTATCCCTTTAAACTTATTTTATTTCAGCTAGTTGCCAACCAAGGCTCAAGTTCGTTTAGTTTAACTTGTAGTAGAGTAACTAAAACTGAAATATAAATGATTAAAAAAAAACACACACACAATATTGAGATTAAAAAAAGGTAATAAAAATTTAAAAAAAGAACACAACTAATTACTAAAACTATCACTAAAATGAAAAATATAAAAAATAAAAACAACATTAAACATTTGAATAAAAACTATAATATTATCTCAGTGATACTAAAATAACACTGGTTTCCACTGCACTGGATGGTTCTAACTGTCTTGTTTTCACAGCCGAAAGTTAACTTGAAGGACCTGGGTCTGTCAGAGCTGAGGTTCAGTCATGTACGTGATGTTCTGGAACGCCTACTGCCGTCTATAGATCAGGAGGAGAAATCCATCTCCAGCGCTGCTCAAAACTCAACTGCATGGAGAACATCTCACATTTCTGCCCCCTCCTTCTTCCAAAACAAAAATGGTAAGGTTAACCACAACATAAAGTGATGATATCATGTTTTGAAGTGTATTTGTCTCTCTGAATTTTTGGTAGCTCAATAAAAAGGTTTATTCTCATATGCAGCCACTTCTTTTCAATAGACCATATCTGTTAAAAAATAAGTTGTTCCAGCTTTACAGGAAATGACACTGCAATTGTTGTATCATTTCCAATCTACTGTACTTGAATACTTTGTGCAAGCTAGGTCACAAGTAGAGAACTAAATATTTTATTTATTAGGATGTTGAAATTTTGTGCACCAACAAGTGTTATGATTTCCAAAAACTTTCCTTAAATTTACTTTCCCTAAACTTAAATTGCCCGATTATGCTTTTTTTGTGTTTGTCTTACTGTGTCTCAAGTACTAAGGAAGATCCAGAGCTGAAATTCAGATATGCTAATAGTCGTTTCGTTTCTGACACGTGCTGTAAGCTGTAGAGCAATCACGACAGACTGGGCCATCTGACCAATCAGAGCAGAGTAGACTCTCAGAAAGGAGTGGTTTAGAGAGACTGAATCCTTTATCAAACTGTTTCAGAGACTGTAAGAAACGTCTTGTCATTTGGATTCTAAAGGCCCATTTTGTTGTCAGCAAAGTGATTTATTATTGACTTTGTTGTGTCATGTAAATTGTATATCTTACCACAGGGTTCTCTCACAAACACACGGGACTCTTTGGCTCTCCGGTGTTTCGCAGGCAAACCTCCAGCCCCCTCCAGACAACCTGCGTAGATCTGCATCATCTGCAATGTAATCTTTAATGACCAAAATATAAAGAATTAAAACCTGTTTACACTAAGAACAATAACTATAACTATAATGTTCTATGAATTGTTCTAATTCTAATTCTAAGTCCACACCACAGCTGGAACAATATCATTGGAATCACTTTCAAAGCTATATTTTACAGCTGATAAACGATAAAAACATTAACAACCAATAAGAATCCACCTGACCTTATAGAGCCTGAGCATTTAAAGTGGCAAATGACACAACTGCAGTCTGTGCTTATAATAAACATTACCATCTGTTGGTGTGGATACTAATATAGTTATTGTTATTGGTGTGAGCAGGGCCTTTACTCAGTTACATGCTGTTACATTATAGCTATTGTATGGATTGAATTCTGGGCTTATTTTGATGTATGTATATCTTGTTTGTTTTCATGCATAGTATGGATCCAAAACAGAGGCTTCAAGACAATGAGGTCCAAGACCAGACGTCTCCAGTCTGGTCCTGAAGCTCCAGTAGAAGCAGAGAATTATACGCCAGTCTTTATGAAGGTTAGTGAGCTGCATGACACTGACAAAATATTAGTTCATGCAGGTCTGCTCTTAAAAACATACAGGTTTTATCTGTGTGATTAATCTGTTTCCGATTTTTCCTTATTCTCTGTCCTCTTCAGGGCCTCCTCATGAAGGAAAAACAAGACACGGGGAGTTTTGAACAGTTATTGAAACAGAATAACTTGTCAGAATTTCACCAGGATGCTTTTAAGACTGGCTTCACAGAGGGCTTCATGAAGGCTCAAGCATTGACACAGAGAAATCAAGGTCATATCTTAAACGCATATCTGATTAGTAGTAAAAACTGTGTTCTTATGAATGAGTTTGTCCTAACTTCTTCTGTTTCTAACAGACTCTGTAAAGAGGACACGTCTAATTATTTTTGCCCTCCTGCTGGTGGGCCTGTATGGTGTGTCCAGAAGCCCTCTCTTCTCGGGTAAAGGGTCATTTTCCGACACTGGTTTGTTTCCCATTTTATTCATTCCTTATATTTGCTATTGAACTGATAGTTGACTGTAGCTTAATTTCTTCTGCTGCTTTCATTATGAAGTATCAATGTAGTGCCTGAAAGGTTTTGTTGCGGTGCTGTAAAATCATTGGTCGAGTCTTGTCTTTTTGAGTTCTGATAAGATCATTAGAATCAAGTATGTTTTATTTGATCTGTTTACTTGTAGTTCGTTTTCGCACCACCTCTGGTCTGGATTCAGCCGTGGACCCTGTTCAATTGAAAAATGTCACCTTTGAACATGTGAAAGGTGTAGAGGAGGCCAAGAACGAACTTCAGGATGTTGTCGAATTTTTGCGAAACCCCCAGAAATTCACTGTGCTTGGTGGTAAACTTCCAAAAGGTGAAACTTCTTTTACTTATACAAACGTGTTTTGTTTTTAATTTGTAGAAATGTCTAATCTGGATGTGTATTCCAGGTATCCTGCTTGTGGGGCCTCCAGGAACAGGAAAAACCCTGTTGGCCAGAGCTGTAGCAGGTGAAGCAGACGTGCCCTTTTACTACGCCTCCGGGTCAGAGTTTGACGAAATGTTTGTGGGAGTCGGAGCGAGTCGCATCAGAAACCTTTTCAGTGAGTTTTTTGAGGAAAAAATGTAATCTTAGAATGCTCATAATGCTTATGATGTTAATATAATCATTACTTTAACTACTTACTTAACTAAAAAAAAAATGCAGTTCATGATCCCTTTAAATTTTCTCTGAGGTCCACTTATAATGTTATCAATATTCTTTTTTCATTAAAATACATCCTAATTTAGAAGTTTTCAGCTATTTTCTATGATGTTTTTGACCCTCTCTTTCGATCACTCGTTTTGATGGGTGTGCCGCATTCAACACTTGGAAGTAAACGGCCACTGCTATGATTGGGTAACAGTTTTGTATATTAAAATAATTTTTAAACGTCCCCGCTATTACACGTGTGAAATTGTTTTGAAAACTTCCGATGTTGAAAAATATCTCGTTACATAGTTAAAACATTTGCCAACAATGTGAATTTTTGCTTATTACTTATGCTTTATAAGTCTTGGTTGTGGCAAATAAAGTTTAAAGTACTTGGCGTTAACACAGTTATAATTGATAAGGGATGACTTACGGTGTTTCGTGTAAACAGAATTATAAATGAATGTACCATTGTTTGTCTTGAACACTGTTGTTCACATAAGCTATTCATAGTTCATCCTAGTTCTTTACTATGATGCGATCTGACTGGAAGTGCTTTAAAAATAAAGTTCATCCATGCTTTCTTAATGTTAGGACCACAACTCGGCACTTCAAAATGTCTTGTAAATCTTAGAGGCATCTCTATCGTAATCCTGTGTTTGCATCTGTCTCGTATTGACATGTACGAATTGGTGGGCGGGACTTAAGAGGCGATGATGTAGAAGTCGTGCTATGACGTAATAATGTGACAAATTCTGAAACGAGTCGTTTTCTGAGTTTGGTTTCAATAAAAGCATTTTTTTGACTAACAGGGAAGTTTTGAGTTTTGAAACTTACTGGATATTTTTATATTACAAAGACGTATGTCAAAAGATCAAGGAAAATTCATGACCCCTTTAACAAATATTTTTGCTGTTTTCTCTCACAGAGGAGGCTAAAGCTAGTGCACCGTGTGTAATATTTATTGACGAGCTGGACAGTGTAGGAGGCAAGAGAATCGAGTCTCCCATGCACCCGTACTCGCGACAGACCATCAACCAACTGCTCGCTGAGATGGACGGGTGAGTCCATGGCTTTTTATTACAGTTCCTCTTTTCGAAAGATGTTACATGGGTCTTATTTTCGTTTTTTGATGATTTCAGGTTTAAATCCAATGAAGGGGTCATTGTGATTGGAGCTACAAACTTTGCTGAAGCTTTGGACAAGTAGGTTTCTCCAGCCATCAGTAAATTCCACGTATTTACATGCAGGCATTTAGGGTTGTAAAAAAAGCTTTCAACATCAATGCAATAACCACAAATCCAATCAATATTCATCTTCATCCAAGAATATTTGACTCTATTTTACATGAAACTTATAGCAGGTAGTTTCTTCTGTTTTTAATAAACATAATTTTCATCAAGTTTGAATCACTTGACATATATTTCTCTAATAGGACACTAGTATGATTTCAGTAAAACTGAAATCTTTGTGATTAGCCTAAATATACATCGTCGTGTTAATGTGTGTTTCAGTGCTCTGGTGAGACCAGGCCGGTTTGACATGCAGGTCACTGTCCCAATACCAGATGTGAAAGGACGCACTGAAATCCTGCAGTGGTATTTGAAAAAAATTAAAGTGGATTCTGGTAAGGATTATTAAGAGAAAGCAAATATGTTTCCAAAGATTCTCAATAGGACAATCCGAATAAAATAATCTGTTTTTGTGTGTTTTGTAGCTGTTGATGCAGAGATCATTGCCAGGGGAACCGTAGGTTTCTCTGGAGCCGAACTGGAGAACCTGGTGAACCAGGCGGCGCTGAAAGCAGCAGCCGATGGGAGAAACCTGGTGACCATGAAGGAGCTTGAGTTTGCCAAGGATAAGATCCTGATGGGTGAGGAGGGACAGTAGGGCCGTACAGCTTAGTTTCTGCAGCATGTGATGGGAATTAATGCTTTAAACAAAGAGATCATTTTCTGACATCCTCTTCTCTGTCTATCCAGGTCCAGAGCGCAGGAGTGTGGAGATAGACAAGAGAAATAAGATGATCACAGCCTATCATGAGTCAGGACACGCTATAGTTGCTTATTACACCAAAGACGCCATGCCCATCAACAAAGCTACCATCATGCCACGTGGCCCTTCACTGGGACATGTGAGTAATTGGTCTCACTGTTCTATTATAACGTTAACGTTAATGTTATTTTTCATTTTTCAGATTAACTGATACAGATTTATAAATCTGGATGCGTGAAATATTGTCACCATATAGTTAATTAGCCAATATTATAAATGTTTTTAATTTATCAGTATCAGTCAATATTGAATATTTAATAGTACATGCTCATTTCAGATATTTTTCCATTTACATTATGGTTGCCATCATTTAACATTCACTTAATAATGATCTAGAAGTACTGTTAAATGTAATCTTTATCAAATCTCTAAATGAATGTCCATGTTCACTGTGCATTATAGTATTTCATTACATACATTAATAATGTTGTTATATTAAATGTTTATATTCTTGGAATGAATTATTGAAAATGTTAAGAATGTGAAATTACAGATTTTTTTTATTTATTTGTAATTTGTTTAAACAAAATAATATATAATTTTAATGTCAGTCATTTATCAGTAATCAGCAATAACATAATTATTAATATCGGCCGGAATATTAACACTTTCCCCGCCAGCATTTTTTTTTTAAAGTTGCCAGCCAGCGTTTTTTATCCTTTTCACAAAAATGTAATGGCTCCCAGAATTTTTAGTTGTATGAACATCTGAACATACAAAATATCAAAAGAAAGAACAGAGCCTCTGCTTTAAAAAAAAAACAAAAAACATTTTATTCTAGCTTCATGCATTCTTTTTTTTTTTTTTTTTTTTAGCAACACTTGAATCTGGGTAAGTTTAATAAATAAAAAAAGTGTAATAAAAAAAAGAATTTTCTGAGAAAATTGCTTCTTTTTTTAAAACACCACAATGTGCATAACCAATGCTTTTAACGCTTGTTTGTGCTCCTTTTTTGCCTGTGTTTTGATCCGGAGATTCTGTACTTCCATAAGATACGCAATATCCCCTGCCATATATCAGTGAAAACATGGAAAGCCGGATAAATGATCTCCCTGACTTATGGCTTCTAAAGAAACCAATATCATTGTTAAACAGTTTTGTGTTTTGCTAGATTTTGAATGACAGGGTTATACGTTAAAAACCCATTGTGCTGTTTCTTCTGTTTCTCTGGTCTCTCTCAGGTATCCTTGCTGCCAGAGAACGATCGCTGGAGTGAGACACGGGCCCAGCTGCTGGCTCAGATGGACATCAGCATGGGCGGCAGGGTCGCTGAGGAACTGGTGTTTGGAAATGATTACATCACCACCGGTGAGAGGTGTTCCTAACTGATCCTTGCTATTACTTTGAATTCTTGGAAATATCAACATCACGGTTTCTTTGTTTCTTTTGCAGGAGCATCCAGTGATTTTGATGGAGCCACTAAAATAGCACAGATGATGGTGACACGGTTTGGAATGAGTGACAAGGTGAAAATTCATTATGTGACTTAATGCTTTTTTCTTTTCCTGTCTTACAGTATGTAGTTAGTAATGATTTCATCATTTAGGCCACAGTTTCCCAAACTGGGGTTCGTAAGTTAATGAAAAACGAATAAACGGAAAAAATAAATATAAAAAAAAGAAAAGAAAAAAAAAAAAAAGTAATGTATTCATTCTAAAATCAAAATAACAATCAAAATAAAACACTCACTAAAAAGATTAAATATTTTAGCCATTCATGTACTTTGGGCAAATCTGAGTTTTATTTATTTATTTATTTTAATGTAAAAAAAAAAAGTGAGGTTTATCATTTTATACAACTTCAAAATTGTGTAGTTTTTATGGTCATTTTACAATCTAGGGTGTTACCACAGACATTGTTGTTTCCAACCTATTTATATTCTAATATCAGAATTTTCCAAAGTGATTTCAACTGATGATTCCAGGAAAACAAATAAAAAAAAATCGGGAAACATAAAACTCCACATCTACATCAGATCACATTGAGTGAAAATAAGTATTTATTATATTCAGATACATTCAAAATAAAGGAAGCAAATAGCTATTTGGAGAAGCCATTTGAGTCCTTCCACGTGTTCAAAAGCCATTGGTGTTGTGTGAGCACTCACATTCCAGACTTAAATCTGTGTTTCATCCTAATCCCTTCTCCAGCACTCAATTCATGCTTAAAGGGTTCGTTCACCCAAAAATGAAAATTGTAATGAAATGAAATGAAAATGAAAAAACATGAGGGTGAGTAATTACTGACAGAATTTTAATTTTTTGGTGAACTAACTCTTTAATTGAGCAGCGCACATGCAGGGTCTAAACTTCACACACATTCACCCATCTCCAACGTCAGGATCCTGTTGTAATCAGAAACTTGTGTGAAGCCTTTGTTGAATTACTGTTGTGCCTGTAACTGCAGTTCACTTACCTCTCTTTGCTTTGACCAGCTGGGGGTCATGACCTACAAAGACCTGACAAACCATAGCCCAGAGACCCGGGCTGCTGTTGAACAGGAAATCAGGGTGCTGTTGCAGGTAGGCCTTTAGTGTTTGTCAGTGATCTTTGATCTGATGAATGTGGAAATTCAGCTTCCTAATTTTCTCTTTCAGAGCTCGTACGATAGGACAAAGAAGCTACTTAAGACCTACAGTAAAGAACACAAGCTGCTGGCCGATGCCTTGCTGACTTATGAGACTCTGGATGCAAAGGAAATTCAGATGATCCTGGAGGGAAAGTCACTGGAACCCAGATGATTAATTCTTGGATTAACATAGACATTTTTAAGCTACAATCTTACAACCTTACCTGTAAATATAAACATCTGTAATAAGAGAGACTTTTTAGCCTTCTCTCTTAATATTTTTCATTTTTCAGGCAACACGTTGATGCCTAAAGTACATACAGGATACCTAAGCAGTGAACCAATGGAAATGGCTATTAATCAATTAAACTGTAAATGTTTTGCTTTGTTTTTAGAAGCTAAGTATATAGCAGGGTAAAGGATGATGTTCATTGCTTGCTTTATTCATCCTATTCTTTGTTGGCTAGTCATCAAATTTAAGCCCTTGTTATTTTAAGAAATGGAGAAAAACGGAAAGCAAAGAAACTTCTAACTTATAAAGTGTATTATTTTGCTTGAAATCAAATGCCAGTGGGCTTCTGCCTAACTCAGGATGTCTCTTTTTCAGTAGTCACAGTAGTACAGATTGTTCAGTTATAAATGTGACTTTAGAATGTAATTATTATTTTTGCATCCAGAGATATAGAATAAATATATCTGTAAATGCAAATCTGAGCAAATAACTTGGAGTACTGTAGAATGTTTCCGCTGGACCTTTCAAACTTATTAGCCCCTGATCTTATTCATTGTTATTTATTTGAATATACTCCAGGGGTAGCTACTAGCTATAAGCCTCCTGCTTCTATCCTCAGTCACATTTGGGTTGCCTGCATGTGTGTGTGTGTTTAAACAGCTCAGGTGACTGCACTGTATGTGTTTTATGTTTGAAACATTATTAGTGTGCTTGCTTTTGAAATTAATACCATTTATTTCCATTTCTCTCAATCAGAAATGAACATGGATATGACTACAAATAATTTACATAAATAAAGGCTATTACCTTGTCATTTCCTGAGAGTAAGAATATAAAGGAGGGATTTTTAATGAGTTTGAAATGAAAGCAAAAAATGAGTTCGGTATAAGGTATTGGATCCTTTTGAAAGGTCCAAAATAAAAGACAGGCAGTACAACATTCAGTAGGATAATCGCAGGTATCAGGTTAGGTGTGCTCAGATAGTCATTGCTTATCTTATTTCAAATTATGGTCTACATACATTTAGTAGCCTTCTCATCATTCGCTATATGTTTCTTCATGGAAGCCAAATAAAGCCAATCATGAATTAGAGTTTCACCCCAATAGGTTTAAGACAATAGCTTTGTTGTTTCCAGTGAAGGAAACTGCAATCAGTGTTTTACATCTCTACCCAAGTCTGTAATTACAGAGTTTTGTTACAAGAGGAAGGAGTGCTAATTTAAAGACCCTTTGTTGAAAGAAATTCGTTTTCTCATTGGTTTTCAGCTGTGAAAGGCTTTATAAAAATGCTTAGATGTTGTAGGGGACTGATGTATACTGGTCTCAACCATGAGGAGATCAGCTGAGCTGAGCTCAGAGATTCTTAAGGGTTTTTTTTTCTGTAGAGACTGCAAAATAAAATGATAATTTGAAAAAAAAGAAAGAAAGAAAACCGGCAAAATGGACGAGGATATTGCTATCATTGGAATTGGATGCAACTTCCCAGGAGGTAAATATATTGTTTATGAACTCTTATACCGTTTGTGACAATGCTGTGTGCATGTGTATGAATTCTTTACTACATTCACAGGTGAGGGTGTTGATAATTTCTGGAAAGTTCTTGTGGAGGGCAGGAACTGTGTGGTACAGATTCAAGATGAAAGATTTGATACATCAGAGTGGTTTCATCCTGAGGAGAGTAAACCAGGAAAAACACAGACGACCAAAGCTGCTCTCATTGAAGGGTAGGAATAATCAGTTAATGGTAATACATTCAAGGTTAATAGGTAACTAAAAAGTGCAATGATAAAGTAATAAAATATATGTCTTATTTCAGATTCAATGAGTTTGATCACAAGTTCTTTGGCATCAGTGAGGCTGAAGCTGATTTCATGGACCCTCAGCAGAAACTGTTGCTGCAGTGTGCATATCGAGCTCTTGAGGATGCTGGGATACCTTTGGAAAAAGTGAGCGGAACCCAAACAGGAGTTTACATAGGTAATACATCTAAAAAAAGTAGTTCACATTTTTAACTTTTGGGTGTTTTTAGGATATTGAAACCATATATTGTGTTTGATTTCAGGTCTTATGAACAGGGACTATGAAACACTTTTGAACAACAGTCCCAGCACAATAACTCACTATAATGGCACAGGAACAGCTATGAGTATAGCTGCCAACAGAATTTCCTATATCTTTAACCTGACTGGACCTTCTTTTGCCATTGACAGTGCATGTTCTTCATCCCTAGTCGCCCTTCACTCAGCGTGTCAGGCCATCAGACAAGGTAATGATACTATTTTAATGTTAAAGTCTGTTCATTGCTTGACATCTACATTCTTAATCATCCTTGTTTTTTTTCTCTAGGGGACTGTGAAATGGCTCTGTGTGGAGGGGTCAGCTGCATACTTGAGCCTCGAGTCTTTGTGGCCCTCAGCAAGGCAAAGATGATCTCACCTGAGGGCACAAGCAAACCATTCTGCCGTACTGCAAATGGCTATGGCAGAGGGGAGGGGTGTGGTGTAGTCTTACTGAAGCCTTTGAAAAAGGTAGATATTTTATTGTTAAAATGCATTGTTCAATGCATTGTTAAAAAAAAACTTGTTTTATAATATTGATATTACATTCAGTTATGGTTTATAAAAAATGTAAATGTAATTCAGTTTATTGTTTGTGGAAGTAAGCTGGTGATTCTCTTTTTAGGCTCTTGATGATTTTGATCATATTTGGGGCATTGTGAACAAGACTGCAGTAAACCAAGATGGCCACACCGTCACACCAATCACCAAACCTTCCATGTCCCAACAGGAAGCTCTTCTTCACATGATCTACTCCTCTGAGAATTATTTAGTAAATGTCCAGTATGTAGAAGCTCATGGGACTGGAACACCAGTAGGAGATCCAGTTGAGGCAGGAAGTATCTCAAAAATCATCGCCAAAGAAAGACCTTCAAGCTCAGGGCCTCTGTTTATTGGCTCTGTTAAGAGTAACATTGGACATACAGAATCTGCAGCAGGTGTGGCAGGACTCATAAAGATTCTGTTAATGATGAAGCACGAAATCATTGTCCCCTCTGTGTTCTACTCAGCACAAAATTCCAGCATAGATGCTAAAGCTCTCAATCTTAAAATCCCCACTAGAGCTGAGAAATGGCTGTACTCTGGATCCAGGAAAAGGATGGCTGGATTAAACAGCTTTGGGTTTGGTGGCACCAATGCCCATGCCTTAATCAGCGAGTATGTTTATGCTACAGCCCCCGACAGCCACAATCTTGAACCTCTAAAACTGCTTCCACTGTCTGCAGCCACGGATCTGTCTCTTCAGTTATGTATAGCTGACACGTATCAAAGGATTTTGGTAGATGAAACAGTTGATCTACAAGCTCTTGCTTATACAGCTGCCTGCAGAAGAAGCCACATGAAACACAAATTTAGGAAAGTCTTCACTGCATCATCTGTATCAGAGTTAAAATCACTACTTAAAGCTAGTATGAACAAGAAATTAGCCCCAATAAAGCAGGACCTAAAGTTAGTTTTTGTATTTTGTGGAAATGGCGTTACTTACAGGGGAATGTGTAAGCAGCTACTGAAAGAAGAACCAGTTTTTCGGGAAAAGGTCAAAGAAGTGGAAAACTATTTCCAGAAGTTCAGATGCACCAGTATTTTGCAAAAGATCGCAAGCAGCTATGACAATGAAGATTTCTCTAAACCAAATGTTGTCCAGCCACTTCTTTTTGCAATCCAAGTTGCAATTGTTCACCTTTTGAAGCACTGGGGCATCAGACCAGATATTGTTCTTGGACACTCGGTGGGAGAGGTTGCTGCAGCTCATTGCTCTGGTCTGCTGTCTCTTGAGGATGCAGTAAAGGTTGTCTACCATCGCAGCGATCTACAGACCAAAGTGACGGGTGGGAGGATGCTGGTCATTGGTAACATTGCTGTTCCAAATATTCTGGAAATCCTCCCTGCATACACAGGAAAGATCTGTGTAGCTGCTGTGAACAGTCCTATGTCATGTGTGCTGTCAGGTGATAAAGAAGCTATTTATAATGTGCACCAAAAGCTTCAGTCTTTTAAGAGCAAGAACCTATTTCTTCATGTCTTAGATGTTCCTGCTGCCTACCATAGTCATATGATGGATCCTATACTGGGCCAAATCAAAGACAGCATTGGACATTTAACTCTGAATGAAATGGAGTGTGAACTGTTTTCCACCGTAACAGGAGAGATGTGTAATCATGGGGACTTTGTAACAGGTGAATATTGGGCAAGAAACATCCGAAAACCTGTTGCATTTGAACAAGCAATTAAATTAGTTTCCAACCACACAAGGAACACAGTCTTTGTGGAAATTGGTCCAAGACGGGCTCTGCAGAGAAACATCATGGAGATCCTGGGAAATGACACCACAGTGCTAACTTCAGTGCATACAGATAAAGACCACGAGACCATGTTCACCACTGTATCGAAACTGTTTGAGCTGGGGGTCAATGTGAAGTGGGACGAGTTCTACAAAGGGTTTGAAACAAAGCTTATTGCTTTCCCAAAGTATCAATTTGAATGTCAAAAAAATGAGGTATACTTTGAGGATGTAAGACGGGGAAATGACACAATTTCTCGCAGTCCACATCCACTGATAAGTCCAAGTAAACGTGATGGCAAAGTGATCAAGTGCAACCTGTCAACAGGCACTACCTCCTACCTTTGGGAACACAAGAACAATGGCATCTCTATTGCCCCAGGGGCATTGTATGTTGAATTGGCTTTTGCATCTGTAATGGAAACTGCAATTCCAAAGAGGCCTCTTAATTCATTTCAGCTCACAATCAACTTTCAAAGTTTGTTTGTTTTAACTAAAAACTGCCCTCCTCTAAAAATCAGAGTTGACACATCAAAGGACGCAACCACATTTCAGGTTCAGTCCTCTAGTACTGTGCATGCATCAGGCTCCATTAGCCATGAAGGGGGACCAGCTATGATAGAACAGCAAACCATTCACCTCAATGCTGTTTTGGAGAGATGTCCATCAGTCATTGAAGCAAAGGATGTGTACAGCACTCTTAATGATGTAGGGTTTGAGTACGGGCCCAACTTCAAACAACTTGGTGACATTCATTACGGACAAGAATTCAAGGAAGCAGTGACCAGCGTCAGGATTACAGAGGGAGTACTCAATCATCTATATGAGTATTGCTTGCACCCAGTGGTCCTAGATTACTTCTTGCAAATGTCCTCAGTTTTAGCAGTAGTCTCTAGCACCATCAGGCCTGGATTTCCCTCTGCAATTGGTAGTATGGTTATATCTGCACCTCCCCGTGAAAAGATGTTCATGTATATGAGACTGACCAAAGAAATGCCAGACTACTTTGAGGTTTGTGGTTGTTTCACTGACAAAGATGGACATGTGTTGATTGAGCTAAGAAATGTCAGAATTAATTTTCTGGGAAGACATGCACAGATTAGGGAGTCATGTTTCTTTTATAACCAGAAGGTTGACATTCATGCGGAGAGCAGTTTCCCCAGGAGAATCAAGGCATTGGTCTTTGAGGACACCTTGGGTATCGCTAAAGGTTTGGAGCCATATTTGCACCCAAAATCTTTATTTGTTCCTCTACCCAATTTAACAAAAAACTCAGCCTTGCAGGTCCAAGAATTACTGCTGAGGTCTCCATGCGATGCTGCATACATGGAACTGGAGGAGATCCTGTTTATCTGGGGTGCTCAGAATATTAGTTACCTCAAATCTGAAGCCATTCTAGAGTCCTTGGTAGACAGCTGTGAACTTTACCGTCAGGTTATTTTGTCTTTAAGAAGCTGCAGCCCTGTTTGTTCCATCCGTGTCATTACGTACAAGTCAGCAGAAGGAACAGTTGAAAGTATAAGTTCTGGATTTGTGTTATCTGGCATGACAAGGGCATGTGCTGCAGAGTTGTCAGGCACTTCTTTCCAGCTAATTGACCTTTCCACAGTGTCAACAGAGGATATAGAAGCACTGGCTCATGTGATTAACTCATACAAAGCCCAAGAGTGTCCAGAAGTCTTCATCAGCAAAGGGAAAGTTTACTCTGCTGTAATAACTCATACTCCTGTCACCACAATCAGGGAAGCGAAGACTGAATCAAAAACCCTACAGTCCCAGGACTTCACTTTGCAGACAACCAGTCCCTACAGGATGACCGGCTTATCAGCTTTTCCTTCAGCGAGTTCAGTCCACACTATTGAGAGTAAAAACATTGAGGTTCAGCTGAGTAAGGTATGTGTGCACTCTTCCGATTATTTTCCAGTTAGTACTTCAGACTTAAACTTTGGTCAGAGGATGTATTGGAACAAGCACACAACACAGAACCACGGTCTTCTGGCACTTGACTTCAGTGGGATCATTACAGCTGTGGGAAAGGATGTCAGCAAACTTAAAGTGGGAGACCATGTTGTCTGTTGTTATCCTGTAAAAGCAACTTCCAAAGTCATCCTCCCAGAAGATGTGTGTTTCAAATTGAAAAGGCTTCCATTCCTAAAGGATGCACCATGTGTTTCATACTTTGTCCTTATCTGGGAGATATTGCAGTTTGTATTACCCAAGTCCAAACAACAGCAAAGTTTGGGAATCTTCTCTACTGATCGTGACTCAGCCCTGATCAAGTTATTGACTCTCATAGCAAGTAAATCAGGCTGGAAAGTTTTTACAGAGACTGAAGTAAGTGGATTAGTCCAAAATACAAAGCAGTGTCTTCTTTTTGTGATTCTTCCTCCATATGATTCCTTGCTTCTGACTGACATTGTAAGAGTTGTGAATGCAAATAACATCATTGCAGTATGTGGCATCCGTGAGCCATGCTACTCTACAATAAATGGAATTCAGAGGGTTAGTGAGAGAACTTGCTTCCAGACACTTGAGATGTCCAAAATCTTCCAGAAATCAGGTCTTAAGGCACACGGAGCTCTTCTAAAGAAATGGCTAAAGGCAATGCACTTACACAAAGCATGGCCATCAATACAAAGCAGTACTTTTCAGATGGCTCCCCCTCAAGGTATTCCTCCTCAGTCGTTTGAACAGTCTGGGTCTTATTTCAGTGCAAGCACTCTGGACGTGATAGCTCTGGCCAGTGATGACACTAGGAGCAAGATGTCTGCCATCCCTTTGCTTCCAAGAACAAAGCAGCTGTTCTTAAAGAAAGGTGTGTACATAGTTACAGGTGGTCTCTCTGGTTTGGGATTTGAAACTGTTAAGTTTATTGCCCACAGGGGTGGGGGATGCATTGCCACTCTCTCAAGGAGTGCACCATCTGAGAAGGTACAAGAGGAAATGAACAGTCTCCAGAAGAGATACGGGGTAAGAATTCTCACTCTTCAGTGTGATGTCTCTGTGTCAGAAGAGGTGATGGAAGCCATTACTGTGATTGCAAAACATTTTTTCTTATGTCCAATCAAAGGGGTGTTTCACAGTGCTGCTGTGCTACATGATGGATTACTGGAAACCCTTGATAGATCTCTTTTTCAAAAAGTCCTGGAACCTAAAGTCTGTGGTGCTCTTAATCTTCACCTTGCCACACTGCACAGCCAGACACTTGATTACTTTGTGTGCTATTCCTCGATCTCCTCATTCATTGGAAATGCTGCACAAGCAAACTATGCAGCAGCTAATTCTTTTCTGGACATGTTTTGTCACTACCGGCACAATATTGGACTTGCAGGCCAGTCAATCAATTGGGGACCCCTTAAACTGGGCCTGCTAATGAACAAAGACCATTTTCAAAAGTTCCTGGAAACAAAAGGGCTGATGATCATGGATGTGACAGAGATCCACGAAGCACTAGAGCACTGTCTTTTAAATAACAATCCCCAGCAGGTGGTCTGCAAATTCAATTTCAGGAACCTGAAGAACCATGTCCTTTCTCAGAATGTGTCTCTGAAATTTCGCCTGTCTGCTTTAGTGGAGGAAGAACTGAAAAACACCACAGTTGTTGAGTACTCCAGGATAAGTGTTCAGTCATCAGTGGATGACTGTGTTAAAGGGATTATGACTGAAATATGCAGTGTTGATACTGATGATCTTAGTGGTGAAACTGCGCTCACTTCACTAGGAATTGACTCAATGCTGGCCATGACATTGCAAAATCGCTTGTTTCAAGAGATAGGTGTGAATATTCCTCTTGTTGCTTTGCTTGATCCAAGCAGTACACTATCCTCATTGGCTGAATTGATAAAACAGAGTTCAGATGAGGACTGTGAGATTTCTGTGCACCTGTAATGCAAAGTTATGTATTTTGCCCATAAGACTGAAATGCATACTAATTAAATGTACTTATTTTTTTGTTTTTGTTCAGCTAAACCTCTTCAGAAAATGCTGCATTGCTTAATTGTTGCAATCTTACCCACAATATTGTTATGTGTGACAAATATTGGATGTCTAACATTAAAATATTAATTTCAAACATAAATTTTGTTTATTTTTTACATTCCCAGACCTAACATTACCAAGGAATCAGAGATCAAAGGTCAGTCATGCCTCATAATTTTACTGCCAAATGCATAAATCCACTGATGTTTTTATGCGAGGATCTTAAGCTATGTGCATAAATAGGCTCATGGACACTGTAAACATTGAGTGAACTAAATATAATAGTTTTTAATAGAAATGTATATTCTCCCTAAAAATTATAATCCTCAACCATTCATAAATATGAAAAATACTAAACAAAACTGGTGTAAAAGATGAAAATATTCACAGTTCTTATTATAATCCTTACTCAGGCAATCCTCTTTTCTCAAAGAAAGCACAACAGCACGTGCAGTACAGAAGCAAAGGGAAAGTATAGATTTTAAATCCCAGTGAAAATATAAAAGGCAGGAATCATTTTGTGGCTGTTTAATTAAGCCAATAAAAATAGTTAAAATCTGTGTATTTAGTTATGTCTTTAATGAGCTTTTACACATTGAACAATCCATAAGAAAACATTGTAAACCTCTCATAAATACAGAGCAAAATATGCATTCAGTTTATTTCACAAAAATTAAGAAAAACTACAAAATTTTACTTTTCATATATAACTAAATAGAAATATTTGCATATCCAGCAAAAAAAAGACATTTTAATATTTTCTGAGAGATTGGGGCTCGTTCATGAAACAATACATTTCTGTTTAAATCCATTTAAACCCATTTTTACGTAAATTGTTGCATTCAATTAAATTTGACAATTTATTAAGGTCTTATGAACAATTTACACAAATTTGTTATCCTTGTGTTAGTCTAGTTGTTGTTTCATTTAGGTGTACATTGCTTACATCTGTGATGCATTTTGTAAACATATTTTTAAAAGTTGTTTTTGGCTTTTTAAAAGTTTTTTTTACAGATTAATCACTAATTCCTGAAAACCCTAAAACGCCCTAAAACCATTGGCCCAGGTAAATATTTTTGTAGAAAAAATGCCATGTTGTCTTGTTGATTTATATTACATTACTAAAATTAAATTAGTAATTTTAAACATATAAATGTAGTGCACATACAAACAGGATATATTCAGAAGAAAATGAAGTATAAGGATTTTACAAAATGGCCAAATCAGAACAGTTAAGAGTGGGAACATTTGAATCTTGAATGTGGTTGCTATTTCCTAAAACACAATTCTGACCTTCAGAGTTTTGACCTTTTGATTGACAGTTGACTCTTAACATGGTATCATCAGAGGGTGTATACATTTGAACCTCATAGGTCTTACTGTCCACTCTGAACATTGGGATGGTGCTCGCCACACACATGTGATTTTGTTGAACATGATGATTATTGCCGGTTATCATCCATATGGCAGAGCACGGCTGAGACTGACATGCTTTGTGGTTGTCGGGTTGAAAATTGCGATTGTCGTAAATTTCCCGCTCTTTCACCTCACCATCCCTTGCCATTGCTTGAACATTATTCGCGTGGCTGTTCTTCATGGCCTGCTCTTCTGGGCCTAATTTCTTGTTAGCTGGTGTGCCACTACACATGTCAAAAAAGGTCAGAAAAACTGGGATGAAAGTTAAGCCATGGAAGACACCAAAGAATATTACTAAGAACATAATTTTAAAGAAAGTTCTAAAGATGTAGTTCTTTGAAGCAGACAACACTACCACCCCAAGAATAGTAGACACAGCCCCCTGCAAAATAGGGTAACCTAAATGAAACAAGGCCTCCACTGCCTTTTCATTCGCACTGGGCTTTTTGTTGGAGACAAAGGCGTAAGATATATGAGCAGAGAAGTCTACAGAAAAACCAATGCAGACAACAAGAATGATCATGGAGATGGTATCTAAATTAACATCCCATAATGCCATGAAACCAGTGACCCCCACAATGACCGATGCGATAGAAAAAGTCACCCAGAGAGAGCACAGAGGATTTGGGATGAGGAGAAGGGAGATGAGCAACATTACGGCTGTCGTAACTGCAATATTCTGGATGGTGTTGGTGACTATTACTGCATACTGGTCATGGTAGATGAAGGCAGGGTGGTAAACCAATAAAGGAACAGGGCACTTTTGTGCTGTCTCTCTTAATTTATTCAACATATTCATCTCATCCAGGGCAGTAGAGATATTTACGGTCTGGATGAAAAAGCGAGACGCGTGAATGGAGTTGTTGGTGAAATTGACGTCCTGTTTGAAATCTGAATAAAATCGCAGAAATGATCCCAAATTATCTTTGAAGACATCTTCAGCACTCAGATTGAGTTTTGAGTGATATCCATAGTACTTGTATGATTTGATCCAGGAGGTGAATATATCCTTTTCAATGAAAGATAAATTTTTGAAATCTTCAATGCAAGTATCAAGATCTGACATGTACTTTTCATCCCAGTACGGAAATTCCCGTCTGATGACAACCATGATGTTTGGGCCATATTCAGAGAAATATGCCTTCTCGTTGTCGTAGTATTTTACCACATAAGAATCATCAGCAGCCAAATTACGAAGATCGATTCCTTCTTGAATTTGGAAGCAGCCATAAATGCTGATAATCAAATAGATGCAATAAAGCACAATCACAAAGACCTTTGTCCACGATTTTGTCAGAAAAGGGCCGTAGTATTTTTTAAAGAAGTGATTCATGGGCTGTACCTCCTCCTTGCCAGTATGAGGATCGTAAGCGCCTCCCACGCAACATAATTCATACCACTTCGACTGACCTATAGGGCACTCCTCTGGTACTTCCTTGCAGGTCAGCCAGTGCTTGTTGCTGTTCTCTCGCCGTCCGTTAAGAACAAGGAACGCTCCGAAAAATGTGATGCTGTAAATGTAGCAGAAGAGGATGGAGGTGCTGGTGTACAAGCAGAAGGAGCGGACGGACCGGAAGGGTGTCATGAGGCCAATGTAGAAAGCGAGCACGTCCGTGAGCGTTGTGATGGTGATCGAAATGGCCGCCTCTTTGTACGTTTTAGACAGTCGAGTCTCTACTTGATCATGAACATTCGTCTGCTGCCAGCAGGAAATGAGGATGAACATGTCATCCACTCCGATCCCTATTTAAAACACATCAGAAAATCCCTGTTTAATCTGATATTATACACTAGTTCACCCAAACATTTTAATTCTGTCAGTAATTACTCACCCTCATGTTGTTCCAAACCTGTAAGACTTTCGTTAATCTTTGGAACACAAATGAAGATCTTTTTAAGGAAATATGTGAGCTTTCTGTCCCTCCATTGACAGCTACGCAACTACCACTTTGGTGCTTCAAAAAGTTCATATAGAAATCATAGAACTAATCCATATGAATTGAGCGGTTTATTCCAAACTTTCTGAAGAGACTCGATCGCTTTATATGATGAACAGATTGAATTTAGACTTTCACATATAAACATGCATCAACTCAAACATCAGTCGTGGAAACGAAAGTTCAAGCATGTTCGCTTGATGTGCGAGAACCAATGAGGTTCATTCTCGTGTTACGGAGCGCTTCAGCAATAACCAATGAGGTTTGTTCTTGTGGGTCAAGCAGGTTCGGTTGAGCTTTTTTTTATGTTCACTGATCAATATTTAAATGTGAATAAAAGCCTAAATTAAAACTGTAAGTTTGGACTAAACCACTCGATTCATATAGCTTAGTTTTACAATCTCTTAATTAACTTTTTAAAATGTCAAAATGGTAGTTGCGTAGCCGTCAATAGAGGGACAGAAGCTCTCCGATTTCATTAAAATGTCTTAATTTGAGTTCTGAAAATGAACGAAAGTCTTACAGGTTTGGAACGACATGAGGATTTCATGATAGAATACAATTTTTGGGTGAACTAATCCTTTAACATATTTTATGTATATATGAAGTTATTACCTAATATCAGGAATGGAGAATTAGCAACTGTCATGACAAATGGGACACCAATGTGTAACATCATCCCAAAAGCCGACAGAACAGCCAGTCCAGCGGAGAGCACCCCAAATGTGGCAACCCATACTTTATTTCTGACACAGTCAAACCTGGAAAACAGATCAAATATATTTGAATATATTTTTAAGAATTTCTCATGGTTAAATACAACATACAAATCTTAGAACTAATCTTATTTTGAATAATTTTCATACATCATTAATTTTGAATACAGTAGATTCGGGAGTTGAACAAATCAGGTGTGCATTAAAATCACCCTAACTAGAATGGTCATCAAAAACAGCCTAAATATTCAGGTTAACATATAGCCTACCTCAAACAAGAAAGAATTGAGAATGCAATGGCAATGACATATGTGATCGAGAAGAGAGGAATCACATCCCTTGTGTTTGCCTCAAATTCCACCTGCCTTGACAGAGATGTGGAATGGGTCACCTGAGGAAAATTATCATACTGACATACATTATCATTATCACACAGATATCATCATTTCAGATTTAGCTAATAAGAATAGTTACATCAAAAGAGCATTTGAACAAACTTAAACCCATTTTAAACAACAGCTGTCAGCAATACTGCTGACAACTAGCCCCGATTACCACCAATAAAGTCCTCAAACAGTATAAAGAAAATATGACCTACCTTAATGAAGTTTAGTGATAAATTAGATGGAAAAACCTTAAGGAATTCGTACAGCCATAAGTCTGTTCTGGTACGATTATCCTCCTTCAGGAAATATAACAGGCGCACTGACTTTGCACTTTTAATAACAGTTGAGTTTATATTCACTCCACCAACCGAATAGCCCAAGAAAATGTACGAGAATCCGAAACGAAAGAACGGGAAGGTGAGCTCGGTCTTTTCTAAATTGTTACCATAATATTTGTAAATATCCAGTATCTTGTTAGGTATGCATTTCTTGTACCGTCGTGCGCAAAGTCCCTCAAAATTGAGCACCTCGTGACCCATATCCACACTCAGCTCCTTGACCTTCCTGTCTAAAGTGACTATCTCCTGAAAGGCAGCATCTGTGAGGATGTTGGAGGATCGTGATACCGCAATGAAGGACGCGTAAACTCCATCCGTGTAGAGTCTTTGGTTGGAGAACACCGAGTCGTTCTGCGGAAAGTTTTCCTGCACAAACTGCCTCTCCAGTTTGGCAGGACCGTTCACAGGTGTGAACTGATCCTCTATGTCATTGGCCTCACGTTCTTCTAAGAAATAAAACCCACTCCCCAGCACCGCAGAGATCACCAGAGGAGAGATGAAGAACCACCACGGGTAAGTTCCCACAAAGCGGCCGAACTTCTGGAAGCAGATGGAGATCGGCTTCTCCACGCAGTCTGTGGTGCATCCAGCCATGTTCACCGGCATTTTGAAGGATTAAAGGGAAAAAGTTAAGGGGGAGCTAAATGGATTAAATTAACATAACCCGTTTCTCTATCATATCAGTATTGTGGTTGAAGCATGAAAAGTTATAACTATAAAGTAGTTAAAAGTTGATTTAGAAAGATCATAATGCAAGTGGAGTATTTGAATATCCTGACGCATTTTTGCGTGATAATCTACAGGGAATAAGGCGAGAGCGACCACTGACGGGCACATGCAGAAAAATATATTTAGACTGACAAAATAACCACAAACGCAAAACCCAGTGTTCCTGTTTTTATAGGAGTGTGCTTTAATTAAGCTTGATGCATGAGTTATTAAATAATGCATTATAAAACAAGTTATTTAGCATTATTTTATTAAAATAGTTTTGAATGTTGCAGCATTATTAGCTATAGCCTACATAAAAAGGCAGGGCACCATTAGTAGGCCTAGTAGTGAGGTAAGTTATAATTATTAATTAAATTATATTTGTTGAAGTTATTGTAACTGTGTTCCCAGAACATTAGAATCAGTCACATGATCTGATCTGTACGTATTTCATGGTTGAAAAAGTTCAAACCATGTCGTAATTGCTGAGATGACACGTGACGCTGTACTTGGAGCTGTTCATGTCCTCGGATTCGGACTTAAATGTTTCTTTTGCTCAAAATAAATCTGCAGTGGTCATGTGGTACAAAGTCGTAGCTCTCAAAACTTAGGAGTCTAAAATTGCAATTACGACCTAGACAGCTAGTGTTGGCCACATCCGGGTCATGTGGATTCCATGCGTACCAGATCTGGGCCGCTGTCTGGCTGAGTTCTAAGATCACGTAAATGCTTTTTACAAGTCAGAATAGTTACAGTATTATGCTGCATTCACGCCATGTTGTAATTATCGTAAATAAAGCTCTGTCTGCTCTCTAATTTGATATCATACACCGATCTGTCGGCACAGCTCCGCTTCAAGTCGAACACACCTTTTGTTGTGGTCACGTGGTTCACCCGCTGCATGGTATAAATTAGCTTTTTAGAAAATGACGAGTTTACACGTTGTAATTACAAGTTCTACAAGCATGTGAAGGCTTTTTACAGTTCAGAATCGTTCCGTAACTACGATGCTTTAAAAACATTCTTGCTTTCACATTATTGGTTCTTCAGGTAAGTAGCATATTTCCGGGGCCTTTAAAGCAAGATGGTTTTCTAAACAACTAGAGAATAAAAAGTTTGCGTAAATGGTTATCAAATGGCCACCAGGCTGTAAAACCTTTTTGGTTTTGATTGGAACCTTTAGAGCGAATGAATAATAGGCAAACATCCCTGCATATAATAAACTATTTGAGCTCAAATGCTATTAGTTAGAAATGTAGATTGATTTAAGTTGGAAACAGGACTTACGTCGCGGTTTCTGCTCCTTTTGCTCCATCAGGACAGAGTGATGTGAGGAGAGAATGACATGCAAGTTCATTACTGAACACAGAGCTCCATTCATGCCTTTCAATTACCCCAGTGGTTAATTGCCCCAACAAAAGTGGCTTCCATTCTCAAAACTCTTGTGATTTACCAGTAAGGGCCTCAGATTATTATCACACTCTTTTGTACAGCTCTTATTTACTGTATCAAAGAGTACCTTACTTGAAACATGTTCAAACACATCTGTTTGGTTGATTTTTTAATTTTATTTAATAATTTCGTTTTCTGAGAAATAAGAAATGACCGTCCATGTAATTTTTTTGCTGGCCACTAGGTGGTGCTAGTGACCATTTTTCATATTCTTCTGCATCACTATTGGGCAATGAATTGTTGTCATGGTGACAAGTTGAGAAAAGCTGCAGTTGAAGGTCGTCATGGAGACTGGGTGAGGGGAAGGCAGAGCTGATTAGAGGTTGTCATGGTGACTGGGTCAGGGTGAAAATAAAGATAAGAGATTGCCATAGATACCAAATCAGGAAGAGTTGCTGCACTGGCATCTTTTTATAGTATCATATATATATATATATATATATATATATATATATATATGTATGTAAATTGTGATTAATCGCATCTAACATAAAAGTTTGTAAAATATATGGCTTTGACAGCATTTATATATATATATATATATATCAAATCGATTATTTATATATATATATATATATATATATATATATATTTATATAACTGAAGGAAAATGATAGACTTAATTGGAAAATGATATATAGGCTAAAAAAGGGAAATAAATAGTAATATATATATATATATTTTTTTTTCTATAATCTTTAACTTTTGCAAACTAGCAGAACAGTTTGTGAAACATTTTATGTTGTAAAAGTTTTTTGACAGTGTATGTCTAAAGAAAAAATATGTAAAATGTAAAGTACAATATCCAATATAAAATATGAGACATATTAAACAAATATATGTACAAATATCCATATCCTTTTTATTGCAAATAGTAGGATACAAAAACTCAAATGTATGTAAATATATTCACATATTCTCTCAGTGCATTTTCAACCGCCTGAATCTGGCATCTAATACATCCTTTAGTGCATAGTTATGTACCTTAATGATTATATATAAGCAACCTGAGACCAAAAACTACGTTTTAAATTTTACATAATGTAAAGCCCATCATATCTGATTATATTTGGTAGTCTTTCAAGCAAGTTCTCATTTTGACATTATGTTGATAATATAAACTAGTAGTATTTCTGATTTTGACAGATGGGCCAATCTCAGCAGACTGCAATAAAACTTGAAGTCTTCAGGAAGAGAGTTGAGTTTTCATTCCCATGTGATGCTGAGGATCTTACAGCTGAGTTCCCAGAGGCGCTGGGCCATCTCATCATCCATGGCAGCCCGGGAGCATTTAGCAGGTGCACAGTCACTGCGTGGAGAGCAGAAAACAGGTGAGAATGCGCTACCATTGTCTAACAGCAGTGCTGCATTTGTAAATGAATAATTGCAGGATGAAAAACAGCAATTAAAAGGCCCTATGACCGACGCTGACCACACAACTTCAGTTTTCCCGGAAAATACAATCACTAAACGGTGATGGCTCAATAAAAGCATCATTCACAAGTTTCGGCACATTATTATGTTATGTGTATAGCTACATTGAGACCAAATATCATCTCTCTTGCCTCTTCCATTACATCGAACTCTCGTTGCTTGTGTCTCCCGCTATCCAGGTGTGCAGTTCCATCTTCTCTGGATCTCTTTTGATCAGAAACACCATCAGCTTTACTCTTTTTTATTTAACATTTTGGCGATAGTTACTAATTTTTTTGGAATAGTTCATCAGGTATATACACTCTCTAAACGTTCTGCTACTCACTGTGCGCAAAACAATAATCCCCGACCAATGAGAGTGATTTTGAAGTAAAGAAAGCTGATTGGTCAAAAATATGTTGAGGACCAATACCTCCAAATACATCTGCATAAACTGGCGCTCCCTCTGTGTCGCTCTGTCACTCACACACGCATGCACTGTCACCATGTTATGCACTTGTTAATAATGCCGGATCATTTAAAACCAAATCCAAAATCGGACATTTTCCAGAACAGGATCCAGCTCAAATTAAACACTGTCTAATCCACTATTTAAAACATGACTGAACTGTAGCTGTTAGTTTTATGAAACATCATGACATCAGAGTTAAAAGATTATCAGCAGTAACTGAATGCTGTATGATAATGATATTGAACAGAAAGATAACAGAACATGACCTATTGGACTTGTGTGTGTTCACGCTGTACTATAGGTAGATGAAATTACATGGTAAACTCTACTGCAATTTCAGTAAAACTTGAAAAAAGATGAAAATCCACTGACCTGTAATATTTTCCGCTCTCTTTCTCCAGTTCAGGGGCCACGGCGCAGTAGATGGTGGTCTGAGCTCCCTGCACGGATGTTTTGGTGAAGGGCTTTGCCAACCACATGGCGGCTTGCTGAGCTTTATTCAAGTGCCTCCACAGTTCAGTCTGGACCACACCAGGATGGAGAGCATACACGGTTATTCCAGTACCTGAGACGCCACACAAGACCAGAAGAGAAAGCATGAAACATCATATTATTGGACTAGAATAATGTAAAGTACAAATGCACAACCCATTACAAGGTTAGATATTATCCAGGATCAGGGGCAAAAATGGCACAGAAATGAATTTAACGTGTTTTTATTTTATATTATAATCTTTTTTATTATATTATATTATTTAAAATTATATTTTATAATCTATTTTAGTTCTATTGAAGCTGGTTTAGGCATTTTAGTGATATTTAAATAATCTATTAAAAAGTTAATTTAGTGAAAAAATTAAAGATTATTTAGACACTAAAGTATAATAGAATAATAAACAAATAAATAAAATAATACATTTTAAAATAGTAAAATATATACAAATTAAAAACATAGTGATTAAACATTTATATAAGAAAAAAAACTTTTTTTTATGAGACAGACCTTCTAGTCTTTTGGCCAACGAGCGAGTGAACAGAATGTTTGCCAGCTTGCTCTGGCTGTAGGCTTTGTTTTTATCATAGTTCTTCTCACTGTTGATGTCCTCCAGGTTGATGGTCCCCCATTGGTGTGCCATGGACGAGATATTAATAATCCTTGCTGGCGTTGATCTTTTAATTAAATCCAATAACAGGTATGTCAACAGGAAGTGACCTACAGGAAGAAGAACAGCTCTGATGGCTCCCTTAATTTCTTTTGAGGTTAAAAAGGTGACAGATTTGGACAAATTAGATATGCTTACCCATGTGGTTCACCCCTATTTGCATTTCGAAACCATCTGCTGTCTTTCCGTAAGGACAAACCATCACACCAGCATTATTGATTAAGATGTTGACTTGTTTCTCCTCTGAAAGACAATTCCAGATGCATCAGTGTAGTGCTATATGAGGAAGACATTTATAGAGTAATTTTATAACTCACCTTTATTGATTTTTTCTGCAAATTCTCTGATAGATTTGGAATCTGCAAGGTCAAGCCTGTTGGTAACAACATCCTGGTTTACTGAAGCATCCTTAACTTCCTTCAGGGCTGCATCTGCTTTCTCCAGATCTCGGCATGCCATAATGATCCGAGCTCCTAAAGAAATGACAGCAGAAAGCCAAAAAGACAACATTTTTCCATATGACAATATATTAATACTAAACTTTATAAAAATAGGGCTGCCTACCTCTCTTTGCCAGGTCAATGGCTGTTTCTTTGCCAATTCCAGTATTAGCACCAGTTATTATAACAGTTTTCCCGTCAAGTCTGGCATCAGATGACCACGAACGAAACATATTTCTGAGGGGAAAAGGAAAGGATAAAGGTAATTATATTTCATATTACTCAACTTGATTTCTATGGGCGTTGATTTGAAATCATAGTTTCGCGTGCTCAATTCAAAAGTAATAAAACATGTTTTCATAATCCTTCGTTTTTGCCCAGTCATGTCCGGTCAGTCGTGTATTCAAACCATCAGAAATATTTCATAATATAAATGAAAATCAATTTGCTTCACTTCCTCGACACAATGTATCGTGTTGTGCAACATTTCACTGTAAATATCTACTATAAAATAGCTATGAAATATACATTCTGGTCATACCTTAGTGCTTGCATTTTACGATGATTTGTATCCAGAAACAAAAAAGAAAGTTTATAAAAACAAGTTAGTGTGATTACGCAGAAATTCGCTGAGTAGTTTAGATAAAAACGCTCGCACACCTTCGCTAGTGGGAGGAGTCAGATGACGTAAAAGGAAGAATCGTGTAGTTGTAGTTTGGGATTGGTCAGAGACAGTAAACCCCGCCCTCTATTAAGTATTTTTATGTTTTATTCTTTTTAAACATTAATTGTTGAAGTCAAAAATATTCTTGACTTTTATATTTATTATATGTCAACTTAAATATCATTAGTATCTGGAAAACAGAGAGAATGGGCATATTTTACATTTTAAAATGACTAGACGACGTGATTTTTAGTTTAACCAGAAGATGTCAGTAGAGGTATGGTAAAGAAATAATCAGGCGTCTAAATATTTACTTTGTATACAATGGACTAAAATTGTGATATTTTGCATATTTCTAATTTAATAAAAATATGTATATTATGTTATACTTATCAGCAATATCATGTTCTCTTGATCTCCATTCCATTTTCACAATTTTGATTTAACCTTTAAGCATTTTTAGATCACCTAAATAGTCATGTGCTGTGACAAATGCATCTTCAGAAAGCTCAAAGCAGCTTCAGTTTGCTTCTGGTAAAAGTCACAAAAACGGCCTTGTCATGCCCCAGTTTATTTCAGTAATTCATAACTTTGCTGAAACTGTCAGAAGGTTACCATCCTCCAGCATCACATGTTTTATCTTCAACACTTTAACACTCCAACCTACCCACTGTCAGGCACTCTTTCTCAGTGATGTTTCTCAGAAACTGCAGCATTGCTCTCAAACACACGGTGCTGCTCTAAGACACATTGGATGAAAATAATATAATGTCTAAGAAAGGACTAAAGCAAAGATTCTCGGATTGCAGGGATGCCCTTATAGTAATTCAGCATCTGTGTGTCTGCAGAGAAATGCCATATGCATTTAACACACACACACACACACACACACACACACACACACACACACACACACACACACACACACACACACACACACACACACACACACACACACACACACACATATATTGCACCAGAGGGGAGGATTACCATTTTCATTTCTGTGTTTATTGATATTCATGCCGAGATTTATTGTTTACTATTATTTATTGTTTACTACTAATTACTATTCAGTAAGGATCATCACACACACACATATACAGCCCAATTGTGTGCTTGTGCACTATGAATGTTTATGACACCTTACATTTTAACACTCCTCAACACCTTTCAAAGCACACAGGCATCTGAAACAGGAAGTGTGTTGTCAGCCATCAGATGATAGTGTGTAAGTTAACATTTCCTTCACCCGTTTAAAAACAGGACAGCCACTGAGAGAGCTAGAGTTAAATCACCTCTGATTAACAGTCATCTCCCGGATGACACATTAAAGGGTTAGTCCAACAAACAAACTTCAAGTGCAATATATTCTGCAGCACTTCTCATTTTTTGATTTACAAGTGATGTTTTTTTAAGCTAGATATTAGAAAACACTCAAAATCTGACATAAAAATAATTATAAGCCCATTGTCACGAGAAGCCTTTCCCACACCTTCACTTCTGAGTATTCTATGTAAAAATGACTCGCTTAACAAGTTTTATTGATTGTAACTGATCTTGAATGATTAATGAGTCTTCTTAAAAAGAAGCCTAGACATGATCCCATGTAACTATCTGAAAGATTTACTTGGCCCCTCCTTATTATACATAATGAGAAACACCTTATGCCTTCAAGGATTCATAGTTAAGGTAGTAAGGCAGTACAAATCTGTTACTCAAAAAATAACAACGCTCAGTCTATCGCCTCCCGTCCCACGGTTTCTCTGGAGAATGACTATAGGCCTACTTGATTGAGAGAGAGAGAGAGAGACCTTTTGCTTGGTCTGTCAACACGACATATGTTAGTTAATCATAAGAAAGAGTGTGGCTGCTGTAGAATTACAGGACCTGAGTGAAAACATTGTTTTCAAAGAAATTTTTTCTATCTTTGGAATTGAATACAAGCTTGTTGTTTACTGTGTACTGCACAGTTTATAAATACATACTATTTTCCTTTTCAAATTATTGTTTGAATCATAATGCATTATGCAATTATAAACATTTATACAACATTATATAACAATTTATAATGATAGTATATCTGGTTTATTTGTCACACTGGGAAAGAATGGTTGAGGTGATTTGTATGCCTGCACACTTTGGCAAATGTAATGGGACATTCAAGTATTCATGTGCACAGTATACTTACAGTAGAGTATATGGTAGTGTGCTATTGTGCTCATGAAATACAAAAATGGATGGTTATGAATCTGTTGATATAAAGATAAATGCTTATTGTCTACATAGGCTTTGCAGGCAAAACTTTGCTTTCAATAGAGTCTGATGTTTAGCATGACACAATACTCTATTAAGCACAAAATAGACAGCACATGCAAAGAAATGGTTGAATAATCAATTACTCTGAACATTCGTTAATGATACTTTTCAGTATTGATTGAAATAGAAGTATACTTTATAGTCAAGATTCTCTCTCATCTGCCATGTTGTAGCAGTGCATTCTGGGATAGCCTATACTCTGTGAAGGATAGATGCAAGTTTGCCTTCGAATTTCTCCCTTTGTCTTTATCTTCTCAGGTTCTTTCACGACTAAATTGAGTGAAGAAAAACTCAAAGAACCTGTTTCAGACTTTGTGTTTCTGCATGATGTCACTTGTGTACGTTTCTCACTTCTCCTGAATACCTTGATGATTATGATTCATTATTCACCCTCTTTGAGTCAAGGTACTTACTTGTTTGTTTGTGTGAACACAAACTGGGTTGATCAGTGTTTCATCATAATTGTCTTTGGGATCGTTCCTTTTTTGATCTCCAGATAATCCCAGAAATGAATCACCCCCCTCCACACGGTCCACAGGAACACACAGAATGGGTATTATAACTTTCAAATTAAGTTAAAAGGGTCTGAATTATATAATCAGGTATTCTTCCCTGATTTCCAGGCACATGATTTCCAGTTCTGTAATATAATGTGCATATCGCAGCTCAGATAATTTGGTTTTAGAAGAATTTGATGAGAAATGTTTGAGTGTACACTACCATCGAAAAGTTTGGGGTCTGTAAGAGTAGAATGTTTTTTTAACAAGTCTCTTATGCCCAGTAAGTCTGGATTTATTTGATCAAAAATCAAGTAAAAACAGTAATATTGTGAAATAGTATTACAGTTTATAAATAACTGTTTTCTATTTTATGATATACTTGAATAATTTATCCCTGTGATGCAAAGCTGAAATTTCAGCATCATTACCCCAGTCTTCAGTGTCACATGATCCTTCAGAAATCATTAAAATGCTGATTTCTGTAGAAACCCTGATACATTTGTCTCAGGATTGTTTTGTATCAATATAAATGTCTTTGCTTTTAATCAATTTAATGCATCCTGCCTGAATACATTTATTGGTTTCTTTTTTTTTTTTTCTTAATCGAAGTGACCCCAAACTTTTGGATGCTATGGTGTTGAAATATTTTATTTGCAAAAAATCTAAGTATAGTTACACTGGGCTCCATTTCTCAGCATAAAAACCCGCAAACTAATCTCATGATATGAAAAGAAATTGAGATAATAAAATGATCTTTCCTATAATTCTACATGAGTCTGTAAGCTCATCAAACAGAAGATGGTACAATTAAGTTTTAGCTACACTCACTTCAAACGAGTTTCAGTGTTTTTAAGTGTCATCTAGAAATGTCCCAGATGGAACTCCCAACTTATCCCTGTTCTCCCGAGATTAAATTACCTGCACTAATTCCTGTTGATCTCACCTGTTGATGTAGAACAGGTCACCTCCATAACCTAATGACCGTGTTTGTGCTATAAGGACCTGCGTAATGTATGGCTTTGGCTTTCTGCATCAATGAGAGTTTTAAGTCTCTGTGAAGCGCCAGCATTCTGGATATAAATGTGGGTTATGTTAATACTGTCCTGGACAGTGATTTCATAGGTCAGCAGCAGCCCTGTACAGTATAACTCATCTCAACAGGGTCACACCCACAGCCATGGGTATTTTTGTGGCACTGAAATTAAATTAGATGTAATTGAGATGTATTATGTCTAATAAACTTAAATGATTGGTCAAACAAAACCTTGTTGATGGCCTGGCATGACTTTGCACCCCTAACTAATGTGTTGGGTATTGCAGAAAACCAGCGTGCTCAGACAGATCAAGTGTTCAGTGTGATGGAGAGTAAGATGATCCATCTCTCTTGATCTCATCACACAGTTCAAACCGTTAGTCGCCACCTTCATAACTCAAGTTGGATATCTGATTTTTTTTTCTCATGAATGTCTCAAGATGTTATCTTATTTAACAAGTGTGTTCATGTTGTCGCTTAAATAGGTTAACATCTTGTCCAAGGATTCTACCGCTCTCATTGGATCCTTATAAACTATTTTGGGTGACTAGATGGTTTAAGAACTACAAGCAGAGTAGTACAAGTAGAGAACCTTGAAGAAACTTCAAACCATCATATGTGTTTCTCATTGGGAAAAAGGCAGTCCTTCATGTGTTCTGTCCATCCACGTAATGTTTTGTGCATTTTCATCATTCGCATGAAAAAAAAAATGCTGGATGGAAATAAACTTTTTATCCGATGAGAAAACATGCTCATAAACTTTGGAAACACATAAACTGAATAAATTCCTTGATGCGCATCACAAACAAGGCATGACTGTGATAAGACAACTGTTTTGGTTGTTCTGAAATGCCTGAAAGTCTGTTGTCAAAGTAGTTCAGTATTATCACCTCCCAGAACTGTCTTACACGACTGTATTCCCAAACGGCACGCATCTGCCTCCGAAAGCAAGATAGGCCTAACTGTATCGCGTTTCATCTGCATGCTCTGAGGCGCTATTCCAAGTATTAGGCTATACACCGTGGCTTCTAATGCTTTATTCCTAATTTATAGGCAAGGCAAGGCAAGTTTATTTATATAGCCCATTTCATACACAATGGTAATTCAAAGAGCTTTACATAGAAGAAAATAAAATTATACATAATACTTTACTCTAATACTGTTTAATTTGTGCAGTTTTAGAGGCAAACCCCTTTATCTTTGCATAGGTTTCAGTGAGGTTGTATAATTAAATTAATTTTCAATTCCAATTTATTTATAGAGCACACATTAAAACAGTTGACCACTGTGCTGTACAGTGCAATACATAATAATAAAAAGGCACATATAAAGAGATATGTGCCCACTGGTCACTAAAGTTGCTGTATTTATATAATCTTTATACAATTTCGCTTTGCGTACCTACCCCGAAGTGATAAGATAAAATATAATAAAATTCTGTATCAAATTTATAGGCAAGACAAGTAGTTTGTTTAGACATGGTTGTAGGGAATTACAAACCTGCGCACATATTCAAACACACATAACTATAGAATCAATTCTTAATGTGCATGTGAACGCCATCAGCGTTTATCACAGGTTCGCATTTAAAGTCTGTTTAGAGAGAACGGCGTCGTCTTAGCGGCCCCTAATTTAATAACAAATTATAATTTCGCCGGAAGTGAATAAATCAAAACTAACTTTAGCTGGAAATAATGTTATTCAGGAACCGCTATAAAGCCAAAACAATCTCTGTTACCTTAAATTATATGTTTATCTCGGTAAAGTTACTTTGAAACAATCTACATTGTTAAAATCTAAATGAAGATGACTTGACTTGACTTGACTTTACCTGAAAAATACACAAACATGGCAAAAGCATGTTGCATGGCATTCTAAATTTTACACTGGGTTCAATGGTTGAACTGTGACTGAAAAGTTTTCTGGGGAACCAAAATTGTTTTTTCTATGGCTTTACCAGCTTTTGGAACCTTTATTTATATTATACTTTTTTTCAGGCCTCATCTTTTATATTCACCCCTTAAATATCTGTGATTTTGAGTCAATTTGGACACATTCTTTTTAACTGTTGCTGTATGTAAACAGACTATTGACTGTAGTAGCCTAATATAAGGGGTCTGTCTGAGTCTGAGTTAATGTTAACACGACAACGATGTAGCCCTACTAAAAACGGAAATGTCTTTCCTTCGCGTTTTTCACATACAGATGACGACAGCACGACATCAATTTAAAAACGATCCACATTCACACGGATCCGCGGAAACGATTAAAAACGCTGTATTTTGCTGCCTGGCCAGTAGTTGGCGATGCCACTTTGTAAAGAAATACTACGTGTGTAACGCGCCTAGACTGTACTGAACACATAGATATAGTCCTCTGTTCTCTTTCATAGGTTCACTCTACGTTGCTTAAGACGCAGTGGGAACGCCCTCTGGGTGTGCCGATTGTCTAAAGCCCCTTTAGAACCACACCAATTTATTGGCTGATGGCGCGGGCGCTGCCCCGACGCTCTTACGTCGTCATATTATACAGGCACGCTCGTCATCTGCTCCTCAGATTTCTTTGCCTTCACGAAGCGGCCATTTTAAGCCCTTCAGTCTCGGTTTTTCGGGCCCAAAATATTGGATTTAGCATCATCATTCTTCATCTGCACTTCAGCGACTGCGAATAGTGGAACTCAGTTCTCCTTGCGGTGAAGTGCCATGGAGTTTCGTCGTTGCCTTCCGCCATGCACTCGCTTTATTGCGAATGACGACCCTCATAGTAAGTGTGTAAAATCTATGGGTTTTTCGGATGCACACGAGGCTGTTCTAGTCTTGTTAAAATGTAAATTTTGTGACAACCTGCTTCTGAAAACCCACTGCTCTCGGCTTGCGGTTTTTGAGAAGGAGTCATTAGTTTCCCCCCGTCGCGCTCCCGAGACCGCTGAGGCCTCGCAGGGATCCGCGACCTGGGGTTCGGATGTAGAGCTCGAGGATCTAGAGTATGCGCAGACGGGCCTCGCCTTTCTCTCACTCCCTCTCCCGAGCACGCACGCGGTGTCCTGCCAGTCGAGTTTTCTCATGATTATTTATGCCCCAGCCCGAGAGCGCACAAGACGGTTTCTTTCGGGCTGGAAGATGTGATTTACACTGCAGCGTCCGACTCCAAGGATTTCAGGCCTGCTTTAGCTGATGACGTTCTCCCGCCTAGCGGTCTTATTGAAGTGGTTTCGCGCACTACAGAGAAGCTCGCTCTCAACTGGCCCGACGAGCCCAATCGTCTAAACTCGGCAAAAGATTTTTAAGTGGCCCTAATTCTGACCAGAGCGGAGAAAGCTGCCCTTTTTCATTGATCTGCATCACGAGATCTCCAGACCCTGGAAACAGCCTTTCTCCGCTCGTCTGATAAATGCGGCAGCCACCAACTTCAACCTTGTTGGTTCTGTGGACCAGGGCTATTCCACCATCCCAGCGGTCGAGGACACGTTGGCTACTCACCTTTCTCTGTCGTCTGCTCCTTCGTGGAAATCTCGCCCTCTCCTTCCCTCTATACCGTGCAAGACTACTTCCACCCTTATCGGAAAGTCCTACATGGCAGCTGGTCAGGCAGGCATGGCCCTACATACTATGGCCATCCTCCAAGCCTACCAGGCGGATGTTTTTAAGGAGATTGACAAGGGAACCGGAATTACGCCAGAAGCTGTCAAAGAGCTTCGTAAGGCCACGGATCTAGCCTTAAGGGCCACCAAGTACACCGCACGCTCTATAGGTCGGTCTATGGCAGGGGCGGTTGCTGCAGAGCGCCACCTATGGCTCAATCTCACAGAGATCCGTGACAAAGAGAAGGTTTTCCTCCTAGACGTCCGAGTTTCTCAGTCTGGACTTCTCGGGGAGGCTGTCAACACTGCGGTTGACAAGTTTCGGGCCGCAAAATCCCAGTCGGCTGCCTTCAGGCAGTTTATGCCCAGGAGGGTTAGGGAATTATCTAGCCTGCGGTCGCCCGTTTAACCGCCAGCGACCTCATAGGCGTCTTAAGCTGAAGCGGACTAACAAACCTTCTGCTCCAGCTTCCTTGAATCGTTCCTGACCCTCAGGTCAGAAAAAGGAGAACTTCCCCCGATTTACGTCTGCCAGGGGTATCGCCTTGGATCCTCCGCAGAGTTCGGCTCTGCTACACGCTTCAGTTCTGTCGCAACCCCCCTTGCTTCAATTGTTTTTTTTTCCAACTGTAGTCGACAGAGATTTCATCCCTTCTCAAGGGAGCAATAGAAGAGGTTCTTGTGACATGTATGGCCCGCTTCACGCTCGGCCATTGTGTTTCTGTAGGCACTTTCCGCAGGCTTCTGGGTCTCATGGCCGCAGCCCTAGGGTTGCTCCACATGAGACCTTTTCTGTGTTGGATGAAGCTCTTAGGGGCCCGGTCCACAGGACCGGCTCTTCGCCTGTTGAAGGTGTCGCGCATTTTTTTTCGCGCCCTTTCAATCTGGCGGAACCCCCTCTTCCTTTGGAAAGGGGTCGGCTTGGGTGCAGTTTTCCGTCGCCAAATGATTACGACGGATGCCTCTCTGACCGGCTGGGGCGCGATTTTCGCTCAGACCAGCATGTGGGGTCTGGACTGGGGGGGCTCTCTCTTGACACATAAACAGCTTAGAGCTGAGAGCTGTTTCCCTGGCCCTTCTTCACTTTCTCCCTTTTCGCGAAGGGCACCATGTCATTGTCAGAACAGACAATATGGCGGCAGTGTCCCATGTAAACCGGCAGGGGGGTTCATGGTCGCGTACCCTGGACAGGCATGCTGGATTCCTTTCACTTTCACTTCCAATACAAGTTCCTTTCACTGAGGGCAGTCCATGTCCCTGGGATACTGAATCTCGCAGCGGATTTTCTGTCAAGGCAGAAGCTCAGCTAGCTTTGAGTTTTGGTCTTCCCGCTGACATCCAGGAGACCATTGCCCTTTCCACGAGAAGGCTGTATTCCTCCAAGTAAGAAGCCAATAAATTGGCGTGATTCTATAAGGGCTTCAGACAATCGGCACACCCAGAGGGCATTCCCACTGCGTCTTAAGCTAAGCAGTGTCTCGTTCCCTATTAAGAGAACATAGGTTACATCAGTAACAAGAGACGTTTTAGTTAGTCTTTGTCTGTTCTCGTCATTATGTTGGTGATGTTGGCTACCCGTGTTTGATTTCCCGTTTATCTGAAATGTATTTTAAGTTTTTGTTGAATGAAAGAGAAAATACTGCAGCATTTAAATCCTGCCTTCTATTTCCTGAGTTGCAGCCCCTCGTGACACGTAATGTATCTTTCTGTTTTTGCAGAGCCTTCACAGTGCTATTTTTTGTAATAAGATGCGGCGTGTTAAGGTCACCGTGATTTTGCCAAGTCAGACACGTTCCTGGATCAACATCTTTTGTTGATCCTGGAATAACATTCCTGTCCAAAAAAATTAACCCAATCCCTACCTACACATAACTCATCTCTAAAATCAGAGGGAAATTATAGGTGAATAAGAATTGTGTAAAAGCCCTTAATCCTTCTTGTAAACCTAAACGTGACTAACTTTAAACTTCCTCAAATCTGATTGGTTGACTGGATTGTTGTCCTACTTGGTGAAGTCGCTCTGCTAAGCAACATTTTAGAAAAGCTTCTTCTGCATTTATTTTCTTGCACTGTCTACTGTCAAATGCTGTGTATACTGTAAAATGACATTTATTATTATTTTCAGCACTGACCTTATTTGAAGGAGTCAGGGTTGAGGTTTAGGTTATATTAAGATTAGGTTCAGAGTCAGGGTTGAGGTTAGAGAGGTGAGATATTTCCCTCAGCGCAGGACACTGGCGTCAGTGGGGGATGTTAGGTGTGTGTGTTTGTGTGTGTGTGTGTGTGTGTGTGTGTGTGTGTGTGTGTGTGTGTGTGTGTGTTTGTGTGTGTGTGAAGTATGTGGGCTAATAGAAAGGAAATACGCAGCTTTTCCTGTCTCAGAACAAATAAACCACCTCTTATCTATGTTCTCCCGGATCCCTCAGCTGAAAAGATCAGACAACATCACGTGTTACTCACAGGGAAAAATGACAAGACGGTCCATGTGTTTGTTCGGTCATTTTTATTGTCCTTTTCTAGTTTTATTTTTGGAGTGCTTTAGTGCAGTATAGCTTATTCATTCCTTTTAAATCAAAGCCTGAGGCAGAACATCACTGGCAGAATACAGCATGTCATTTTGGGTAGACTCCATATTTATTTACATACTTTATTTTATTTTATTTTTCTAGATGTTCGATTCTTTTAAAGGGTTCTAGAATATAGGAAGAGAGAGGTTTTGTGTTTGTGTTTGTAATTTTGGAGCTTATTTTTTTATGTTTATTCTTTTGCTGCCGCCATAGAATTCTGACTTTTTTTTCTCAGAACTGTGAGATATAAGATAAGATAAGAAAAACTTTATTTTCTGACAAGACAGGCTCAGATGACATAAAAAACTCATACAAAAACATGGATACACTCAAGACAATTTAGCCACATTAGCTGTACAGACGTACAAAATACAAAAATGTGATGTGTTCTATATATGGTTGTTCGGTATAGTAATGGCCGTGGGAATGAAAGATTTTATATATATGTTTTTCCTTGCAAGTGGGACTCTGTAGCGTCGACCTGATGGCATTAACTGAAAGGATTGGTTAAGGGGGTGTGCGGGATCCTCTGTGATTATAGTGGCTTTCCTCGATACTGACCAGGTATGAAATATATATAATCTCCCAATTGCCATAAAAAAATGACCTTTTATGCTAATATATATATATATTGGAAACAAGCTCCCATATAGTATTCCGAATATTCAATATTTCGGTGTACCACAACATGGATGCATTAAATTACATTAGTTATTTAGAATATTTTTGGTTTTGTAAAGGCTTCCCTATGAGTTTGTATCTCTAACATCTTCCCTTTAGAAAGGAAACTCTGACCACCCAATATTGATCTCTATTGGAGGTCATTCTGTGTGCAATTCAGGTCACATTTGTTCTGCTAGAAATGATCCCCCTGTCACTGCCTTAACCTCTGTTTGTCTATTTTGTTGCAAATCAATTGCTCTGTGGTGAATTATTGGTTCAGACGGTATAGTCAGAGAACAGACCAGATCAATTTTCCCCTTTAGAACATGAGTTTTCAATCCAGTGCTCATAATTATTTTCAAAAGTTCATAATGATGCAAACTTAGTGTTTTGGACTCAAAGCACGCTAAATTTAGTATGTAAAAATATCGTACCCGTCAATATCCCTTCAGAGTCTAGAACCATAAATGGGTAGAAAAAATATTTTGAACACTTCACTCTTTCTGAGTGGAAAATGTAGTTTGGCACATATCCATGATACCATAGTATAAGAAAGTGGTATTATTAATTCTTGTACTATAGGATTTACATGGTACTTTAAAGAACACCAGTACATGTCCAGAAACGATGGTATTGTCATGGTACATGCCCAAAACAGCATGTTATTTTAGTAATGTATCAAATTATCATAATGTTGCCATCTGATACCATTCCGTACCATGTTTTTTTTTTAAATACCTGAAATACCAGTGGAGAACATGTAAACACAATGCAATATTTATTAGCATTTAATCAAAGTGCCATGAGTATGTGTATCCTTATAATACTGCACTTGATTTGCATCACTGTGCAAATTACATTGACATAATGAGTTCTGCACTAGTGTCCCTGCCAAACATCTGGCTTTTTACCATCCCATAATAAGCACATTAGCAAGTTGTCATGGATACTTTCAGAACAACACTTCATCAGCCATGACTACTGCTTAATTTCAGAGTAATTTCGGTATCAGAGAAGGAAATTACTCTGTACTGATATTAAAATGTTTTTTTTTTAATATCTTAAAATCCTGCTGTTCTGAAACCACTCATATCTTTATTCTCTCCTCTTCTGTGACTAAATTAGCTTATCTGCCATTTTCTGTCAGGAAATCAGCACATTACATAAACAAATGTAAAGGTAGAGTTATTGAGAGAAACGTTCCGTTGCAGTTGCTAAGCCCACATGCACCAAGGTAGATCCTTTAGTAATGAATCATGCTGCGTCTGGCACATGCTGTGGACTATGGGTGGCTGTATATACAGTACAAATGACTCCCCAGATCTCTCTTTTTTTATCCAGGAAGGAAACAGAGATCAGCATCCCTTCTGAGCTCCACAGTCTAACTGAGAGAGAAGCGAACGCCAATCCTCAGATCTTATCTCCTGCGGCTTGAGTAGGAGTTTTAACAGAGCATTCTTTCTCTTGAGTGTTTAAAAAATATATATATATATATTTCAGACCATTGCCGGTGCTTTATGTATTGTTTGTTTTTGTTTTAGCATGAAATTTACAGAAACATATTAAACTTCCCTTACAAAAAATGGTTTCATGGCACTTTGATGTATTCAATAGTTTTCTAATTTCTTCATTAAATTATTACCATTATACACTGCCTGGCCAAAAAAAAAAAAAAGAGAGGATTTGGATTATAGGCAAATGCTTAAGAGTCTATGACTGGATCATTATTGCAGTGATTATTATGTTGCTAGCATGATATATTTTTGGCAACAGTTCTTCTAACCCTAAGCTTTTCATTTTTTAAACAACCATGTTGGAAGATACATCATGGCCATATTCCAGGATGCAAGATTCATTAGGCTAAAAAATGTATGTAAATAAATCTTAGGTTAGGTTTTAGTTTTTTGGTCAAGATATTGTATATGTAGAGTCCAGCACTCTGTAAAGTCTTTTCCAGCACATCCCAAAGACAACATATAACATGCTAGAAACATAATAATCACTGGAATAATGATCCAATCGTAGACTTTTAAGCATTTGCCTATTTAAGTGCATACTGCGACTTTTTTCCCGCCGGCCAGTGTAAATTGACTAAATATTTAAAACATTCTAAAACAACAATTTTTTTTATATTGTGGTACATGGGTGTTTTAAATAATAACATGGAGATGATTGGAAATCACGAGACAAGCAGTGCTCACATTTTAAAATATGAAATATCTAATTTAAATGTACAGTGCACTAACAATAAAAAACCAATATCACGGTTGTCTAATGTGCTTCGGCAGCCGCTGACCGCTGTGTTCATTAACCAGGTAATGCAATCCTGTTAACTGGTTCAAGATGTTCAGTTAATACCACAGATACAGTTGGGAAGGGTTGGAACAGCCTCCATATGCCGTAATGATGTGGATTTAGCTAAGATGCTTATTGCTCCATGTTCTATATAAAGATAATGAGATCTGTGTGGACGAAATTGCACATATGAACTAGAGACTTCAATTTGGTAGCATTTTCACAATGAGTCATATTGTTTTATAATTAGGGTTCAAAAGACTTATTCTTGTGGATTTTTGGCTGTTTCCATTTTCATTTATCTGGAAAACAGCTGAGTTCAATGTGCAAAGTGAATTAGACCAATAGCCAAATTATTAATAATGCAAGGCTTTGTCACTCAATAAGCTTCTTTTGGGACTTTAAAGTTTTTTGAATGCAAAAAGGAAAGGCTGACTGATTGGTTGGTTGTTGACGAACTCTTTCATCACCAATCTATCATTTCCTCTGCATTATTTTATGATGTTTTTGTCCACGCAACTGTCTAATGAAAGTATTGTAAGACATAGGGGTTCAAAAACTTTTTTAATTTGATCAATAATATATTTTACATAATGAATATATTATATAATTTTATAGGATTTTAGGGTGATGTAAAATCCAGTGCAAAATACCACTTATATTTATCAATACATTAGACATGGACTTAATTATAATATTAGTTAAGATAATATTTGAATAAATAATTACATGGTTACTTTGAGCATGCTTAATTTATCATGTGCAGTTACTTGGTATATATGCTATGATTCTTGACTTCAGGTCACCTGAAGTCGTTTATATTCTGTGTAAATATTTTTGTATTTGTACAGTGGAACGGAAGCCAAGTGTCAGTGACAGGTCAAAGAAAAGATAGGAGTCTTCAGAAAATCCATCCGGGCCACTTTTGTATGAAAATAAAGGCAGTGACTTTGTCTTTGGAAACATCACACCACCAGGATGTCGTTTAGCTATCGTTGCTATCACAAACCTGTTTACTGTCTCATAGTTGTTTGTGAACAGGCTCCTGGTAGCCGGGTACATGCAGGCTGATTGCAGAGCGATTGTTTGAGAACATTCATGTTCTAACACCTGCCTCATCATCAAGGAGGAAGTTTGATCACAATCATGACCTGTTTACATAGGACCTGTTTTGAGTTCAGAGGTATTTGTGTTTGTGTTTGCAACATCTAGATTTCTATAGTGCTGGTCTTGTTATTCTCTTCTACTGTAAATCAGTTAATCTGATATAAATGCAAGATGATAAATGCATTCCTGGATCTGTCAAATGAGTTTGAATCTTAAAAATCTTACCACGAAAATGATTATAATCAGCATGCACCATAAGTAGCAGTGTGGTTAGTGTGTTCATGTGATAAGGACATGTGTCAGGCTGTTTCTTATGAAACCACCCTGAGAACTTTTTAGAGTGAGTCAAGATAGTCAAAGGTCTTCTGTAGGTCTTCATGTGCAATATATGTTCTGGGAAAGCCACGTTCTGTCCAGCTGGAATAGTAAAAGCTGCAGGGACCAAAATGAAGGACAAAGAGTGTGAATATGTTGCATGCATGAGCAGTCAACACATTTGTATAAAATTGATTTGATGTAAATTATTCCAGGGATCTACAACAATTCCAGGCAGAAATTATATAGGATCATGGGTTTGTAAACATGGCTGGAGCGGGTATGGATCGAATACATTTTTTTTTTCCTGCTGCTCACACACTACACATTTTTTTTTGGGATTTCCCCCCCAAAAAAGTCTGAACAAAGAAGTGTGCTAAATTTTCAGTGTTAAAGGAATATTTTGTTCAGATAACTTTCTTGAATTAATCAAAATTGACAATTCTTGTTTTTTTTTTAATGGAATCTTGGAATATTTATTATGAATTATTATAATTTATTATAAATTAATAAATGTATTATTTGAATTTGTTTTTTAATTCATGAGGCCTTGTATTCTTTAATCAAAATAACTTCACCTTCCTCTTGCAGCGACGTCTCTTCTCTGATGAAGTGTTTACGAGCGTGAGGGCGGGGCAACCTGTCCCTCACATTAAATCGACCAATAGCAAACCACAACCTTCCAATAAATTCCCGACGGACAAAATCAGGTCCCGCCTCACTTTTATATGTTCTAGAAGCCATTTCACATATACATCACATTAGGGTAGAAAAGGCTATCACATCTTCTGTTTCATGCTGACTTTAATACAATAGCAGTTGCATCTTCATTTATGTGGATCCTTAAATGTTATCACTGTCTTCAGCTCATGGTAGTTGGCGAATTAGCTCTTATCTTTAGTCACATCAAGCTACAGGTCACTTTACGGTCACTAAATGTTTCCATGAAGTACAACAATAAATATCACCTGACAGGGAGTTTTGTACTAAACTGAATGACTTGGTAAAATCATGATTAAGGAAATGAGAAATGAGAAGGGGTTATTGTGGTAATTGTTATACTGTGCACATTCATTTAGAGACTTCAGGAGCAACTGTTCTTCTCGCTGTCCATTCTTCCACAGGAATATACTAAAATACTCTTGACGAACTTATTCAATAACACTGCGAAACCTCTACTGATCTACATTGCAAAAGATACAGTATAGTGCAACTAGTGTAGTCCGATTCAGAAATGTATGACTTTATGAGCCAGTTCTTTTTAGTGATCCACAAACATACAGCACAGCCGATGTAGTTCAATTCATAAACTAATGATTCTAATGATTCATTTATTTTTGCAGCTAGTGTACTCTGTACTTTATTTAAATCGTACTTATGATTGATACATCGATACATGATTGAGTTTTTGAATAGAATCTTAGATTCCATGATTCCTGAATGAATGACTCCGTGAATCAAAACCATACAGTGTGACCAATGATTCCTGAATGAATGACTCTGAGTCATTTCTTTTAGTAAATCAAAAACATAAAGCATTTCCTGTTCAGTAAGATTCCTGGATGAAAAATTACATTATTTTGCTGTTGTATTTTAATAAAAATAAATTATTTAAATAAATGGTAAATGGACTGCATTTATATAGCACTTTCACAGGCCCAATGGCCACCAAAGCGCTTTACATTTTGCCTCACATTCACCTATTCACTCACTCACTCACACACCAACGGCGGTGTCAGCCATACAAGGCGCCATCCAGCTCGTCGGGAGCAGTGGGAGGTTAGGTGTCTTTCTCATGGACACCTCGACACTTGGTCAGGTGGAACCTGGGATTGAACCACCAACCTTCCGGTTTGTAGATAACCTACATGAACCACTGAGCCACTGCCACTTGTCAGCATGTTTTTTGAACCTTTTGTAAGAATTGTATTAAATTTATTTATTATTGAAATTATGTCATCATTTGGCAATGGAATTGCATTAGCATAATATTTGTGTCTTAACAATACTAAAAGAACCATCAAGGAGCTGCGATCATTTAGACAATTTGAGAACGTACACTAACAGGTGTACGTTTCAGTTGCACGTTTTACCTGTTTCAGTTGGTGGTTATAGTGCAACATTAGGCTAACCCTAACCCATCTCCTGGCAAATAGCACTGATTTGTGAGTGTAAAAGTATACATTTTCTCATGGCACATAAAACAAGTACATTTTGCTATGTAACACAGCGCAGTTTTGGTTAAATTGGTAAAAGTGTTTAGTGATTAAGAAGAATGCTTTTGCATAGAAATATTTTTCTATACTGTGTCAGTGCTGCAACCATTTAGTGATGAATGAGCTACACATGACGTTTCGTTACCCTCTGTACAGGCACATGCGAGATTATGAAACTCTGTAATACTTCCTCTCATACAGTTCCACATCAGACGGCTCTCTGACCGCCAGACTCTCCTGGGAACATTACAACAGTAAGCTGCTGTTTCCTCAGTTTGTTATGTTTTAGCTATTTAAGGATTCATTGTGTTTGTCTCTATCCTGGATAGCCCATTTATGGAGCTTCAATGTAAATGCATTCTCCAGATCCCACGTATCACCAGGGGTTCAGCAAGTGCATGTGTTAGGGCCCCTTTCATCTCTGTTTAAACACAACAGGATAAGCCGATCAGTGTTAATATTATTATTATTATTATCATTTAAAATATGAAAAAAAATGTTACTGCTAGTGTACTCTGTGTACACATTTTATTTGATTTAACTCACCCACATAAAAGGCCTCATGACTGATGCATCAGCTTTGTCGCCGTTTCTGAGTTTTGAATATCTTAGTTTCCAGGAACTTAAGCATCAGAGTGAGATAAGGTTACATATGACTCAGGCTGAGTCAAAATGAGTTAAACTCCGACAGTATTTGTGATTCTTTACTAATTGTATACTCCTATTCAAAGAAAAAGTTTAATCATTTTATTTATGATTCAAAAATATGATATAAAAAATATTGTTTTAACAAAAGGGGGCACACTTGCTAGCTCAACAGAACAAAACAAGAAAGAAAAAAAAGCAGAATTGTGATCAATATAAATTACTACATTGTACTACCACAGACATAGCCCTCAAAGTGCCGAAATGCTAAAAGTAAGGCATTGAGTAATCTTTTTTTTTTTTTTTTTTAGAAAAGTAGGCCACATGGGTGATCAATTCCTTTTTCACTCTCCTGTAACAGTACAGCACCTTCTCCAACAGCACTAGAATCCACCTCCAATTTAAATAGACGGGAGAAATTAGGAGCAGAAAGTACAGGGACATTACACATCAGATCCTTTGCAGCGACCTCAACCTCCACATCCCAAATACTACCTGCTTACGTCTGAATTTTACACCGTAAAATATTTGGTATGTCAGTCACACATCTTTTTCATCCCTGAGAAAGTTCACTATCTTCAGGACAACACATTAAATGAATCTGACACATCGACTGCATCATCAAATTTACGAGCTTGTGCTTGCGGGAGCCGCCATTGTAGCAGAACTTCACCTGCTGTTAGCATTCCATGGACTCCCATTCATTTTGGCATCACTTTGACAGCGAATAACTTTACATCTGAGGCGTCCATAGACTTCATTTATCAATTATTTATTTCTAAAGAAACACGACAATGTATAAAAGGCTCCATTACTTTGTATCTTACGTTATAGCCACGTAGAATCCGTTTTTGTAAAATATAGGCTAACTATTGCGTCATAACCACGCGACTTTCTGTCGCTCAATAGAGACATTACCGTAGAGATAGGAGGAGAAGCTCGCAGGCAATCTGTTACTGTCTATGAGGCAATCGGGGGGAAATTGAGGCATCAAGGGAGAAGCCAATAGATAGAGAGTCCATAAAAGCAACGGGACAAAATATTTCAACAACGTTTTTGAGGAACTAGGTGATTCAGATTTGTCTTGCCACAGCTACTAGAAGATTTACAACTGTCAGACTGTCGTCACGCTCAGTTTGAGCCTGCGCAGTCGCTCAGCCATCAAACAGGAAGTGCAATAATCGGGCTTCAGTCTTCTCCGTTGAAATCAATGGGGTCACTGTGTCCATTTCTTTTACTGTCTATGGTTTTCTCCGGTCAATTTTTTACCGGTCCAATCAACGAACAGAGGGAGTGGCTGAGTTGATGACGTTGAGGTTGTGCGCTAGTCGTGCATCACAACCAAACGTTAGCGATTGGTTATGGCAGATCCAGAGAGGCTTTGGGCAGATCCAATAGTTTTAAACTTAAACAGAGTACCCGCCTTCAAGGAAGTTAACGCTCCTCAATGGAGAGTGGCCAGACTCTCTGTACAAATGAAATGCACAAGAGTCTGGTAGGACCAGGCTATCGCGTAACCACCCAGGCAGGAAAATGTTCAAAAGCTGCTCAGGGACTTTGGGTAAGTTATATCTACGGGAGTTGGAAATACTCATGACCACAGATTGAGCTGCACCAGTGTCACGTAACATTGAAACTTGAAAATTGTAGACGTAACGGTCATGTCTATTCAGGTCAAGTGCAGTTTAGCGTAAGAAATCGAAGGATCTGTTTAATCTGGATTCACCAGGTTGTTACTGAGAGTTTTAATGAAAGTTCCAACTGACTCCTAATATTTTCTGCCACCTTAATAATAGATGATGTGTGATAATAACCAAAGCTCCACCCCAGCTCTCACACTTATGCATATTATATCTTTGCAGTTAGTTATAAAACTCCCAAGAACCAATTGCGTTGGTATCAATATAGTCTGAATATGCGCTTATGCAAATGAGATTGTTCATCACACAAAGCCATCATAATAGCTAAGAAGATTTGGAATATAGCGCATGAGTCTTAACTAACTTTTTTTGGAGCATCGCTATACTTTTTTTTTTGTATTGACAAGAGCAGTTCTTCCAAAATCTTAATTTGTGTTACAGAGAAGAAAGAAAATCATGATGGTTTGTAGGGTACATAAATGAGATAAACCATTTAAAGAAAGTATTATATCTTCTTATACATTTGCTCATGAATAAATATAATTGACAGGCAACATATCTCCCCATTTCAAGAGATTGTTTTTCCCCGCTGGAGTATTTCTCTACAGGTCTGTATTTTATCTGACCTTGTTTTCTGTTATGACTTAATCTGTCCCATTTTAATCCATTCCAGGAATGAAGATTTGGGCTGTTTTGTAAATAATCCTTGAATGAAGATTGATTAATATGATTTCAGGATTATCTCCACATGTGTGTTATGTGCATATATAGTGCTTAGCATAAGTGAACATGCTAAAGTTGACTAAAAAGAGGAATAAAAAATCATCTTTTGGAAATTGATCTTAATTCCTGAATTAAAAAAAATGAGGAAAACTCCTAGAGTTTCAGAATTACTAAAGAACCTAGAGATTGGCATGGGGTACTTTCCATAAGATCACCTCTCAGTGCAAACAGCTATTAGGCTAACTGAAATAAAACCATGGCAATCTCTAGGTATGGTGAAGGCTATGTGATGATGTGGGGCTATTTTAATTCCAAAGGCCAAGGGAACTTTATCAGGATGCATATTATCCTGGATCCATGAAATAACTGACCTTTAAAAAAAAAAAAAAATCTGCCTGCCTCTATGGGAATTTAACATAGGGGTGTCCCCCTGTATTTTAAAGAAGAACATTTATTTATGTAAGTATTTATGTGAGGAGTTATCCTCATTTATTTAATTAAGGCATTGTTCAATTTCCAAAAGAAGATTCCTATTCCTCTTTTTAGTCAACTTTGGCATAGGTGTGTTCACTTATGCTAAGCACTGTAGCTTGTGTCTTGCATGCATGTTTTCTGATATGTTTAGACATGGTTACATTGGAATTTTAGAGATGGAGGGAAACAAAAATGTAGTGAGGATTCTACTGACTTACAAGATATTAAATACTCTCCCCCCAGACCTTTGAGGTGCAGGTCAGACGGCTGCAAACAGGTGGCAATGTGGGGAACTTGAACCCACGGTAGCTCATAAAGAAACTCTAGATGTGCATATGGGCATATCTGAGTCCAGACGCTCTGCACTGAAGAGGAGATAGGTAGAGAGCAGATGAAAGACAAAGAAAGGGAGCACTGAATGCATAATTTCTTGCTAATTAAATGGATAGTTCGCCCACAAATAAACATTCTGTCATCATTTACTCACCCTCGCTTCATTCCAAACATGCATGACATTCTTTCTTTTATGGATTATGGATTTTGTAATTTTGGAGCTTGACAGCCCCAGACCTTGTTTACTTCCATTACATTGAAAATATCCCGTAAAAATTCATCCTTTAAGTTAGGATGAGGGTTTTCATCTTTAAGGTGAAATTTATTAATTTAACTAATGTATATTTTTCCCCGTGTTTTTGGCATCCTGCAGTCAAGAGCTGCCCATTCATCTATTTGGGGAAAGTGAGCAGTTACAAGGTGACCCATTTGCAAAGTGAACAACGGTATGTCTCAGGTGACACACTTTCCTCCTGTCACACTAATACCTCTGTGCTCTCGCCAGGATGGATGGGGAGAGTGTCTTCTGAAGCCTAAGTCAAGTAATCAACAGAAACCAGGAAAGATGGGTTATCTGGGTTGTTTTATCTTTATTCTCTAAAAGCAGTATCAAATTATCAGAATATTTAAATGAACATTCAGGGGATGTTTAGATTATTAAAACGTTGTTCATGCATAGTCCTGAATTGTCCCCATTTACAGACACTCATCCTGTTAATTGCATCATTATTCTTAAAGACACAAACATCCCTTGTGAAAAGAAAATCCTAACGCATTTTAAAATCTTTGAAAAATAATAATATTTTTTTTTGTGTGTGTGTGTGGTTGTTTATTTGACCTCAAAGTAGGTGGACCAAAGTAGACTTTAGTAAGAAGCCTATTTATAGATAAGGGAATGTTCTTTGTGGCATTTTCAGAAGATGCAGTGAAAGGTAAAATGTTGCAGTTATCTGATTATCAAATGTGGTGTGACATCCTGAACCACAAGTTATTGAGAAAAACATTTCCATCAGATCACACCTTCAATGAGAATTCCCCTGCCCCCATGCTGCTCTTTTTAAAGCCTAATGCATTCAGATGCAGTAGTATATTGATTGAACATACATTTTCAAAGCTGTGTTTAAATGATTGTCCAGCAGTGTTATGTACACTGTGCTTGACATACTAAATAAGAACAAAAACAAGATATTTACATCAGCAGCTCAAAGACACAATAATAAACGTATCTACACAAAATAATATGGTAATACTTTATATCAATAGTTCACTTTAGACGTTCTACTAATATGAGTAACTTTGCAACTACATGTCAACTAGCAGTCATTAGAGTATTAGTATACTGTCTACTTAATATCTGCTAACACTTTATTTTGATGAACCGACATTCTACTGACTATAAGTATTTTTGCAACTACATGTCAGTTTATTCTACTTACACAAACCTTAACCTATTGGTATTCTAATGAGAGTTAGTTGACATGTAATTGCAAATTAATGAGAATTAGTTATGTTGCTGCAAAGTTAGGCTACTTATTATAGTTAGTGTCTAAAGTTTGGCCTTCACAGTGTCCTCGGACCTCGTGGCCTAGTGCCATGTGAACCTCAGAGAGCAATGTTCCCAAGCTCTCCAAAACAGCTTCATTGGGTAATTTACAGTATAGAGAGCCATAAAAGCAGCATATGTGCGCATACAGAAGGTCTCTAGCTCTATTAAGAGGATTTACGATAAGCATCAGGACACATTTACTACAGAGAATCCATTAATCATGACAGACACGTCATGAAACGTGTGTGTGTTTTCACATACGTCTTTATACATCTTTCTGTCTTAATGTGCAACGATACGCCTGCTTTCTCTGAATCGCATTAGCACGAAAGCCTGCGGACATGGCTGTCCCTGTCTGGAACTGTGTGTGTGCGTCCTTGACTGTAGGTCATGTTTCTTGCCGCACTGCTGTGTTCATGCCAGGATGCTCTTTCAGATTTACTAGGCTACAGATTAGCTGCTTGTTGGCGTGTGTGTATCCATGTGAGTGAGATTTATACTGTTATTCCCTCTGATTTATATCACCAGATAGTGTTATATGTAATACATCGATTACTGGGAGGTTGGGTCTGTCACCTGTGTCATGAAGGCGGTGTGTGTCGTGTTGACATCATTAACATTATCCTGTTCTCTCAGCTCTCACTGTGAGCTTTGTCGTCAATGTGCGACAGGCAGGTAAATCAATGTTTATGTAAATGGGATTGAATTATGATGTCATACTGTTCGTGAGGTGAATATATCTACTGGAACCACAGCAGTGCTGTTTAAACTCAATTTGTAGCCTCTACTGTATGTGGCTATGAAGCCATCCTTTAGCTGGTGCTTTATATGTTTTAAAGTAAAGTCCCCTGTGGTGAAAATCAAGTTTTTGATGTTGTTTATATGTCTATGTGGTGTTTTAATGTACTTTAAGACATTTTAGACAAACCATGTGCAAATTCATTAGTCAACACCCATTGCTGAGTATTTTCTCCTTAAAACAAAAAACAAAAAGTATTTTCTCCTTAAAAAAAAAAAAAAAGACGGTGGGAGAAAACGCATATATATATATCCGATATGGACAGCAAAAAAATCACTGACTAGCACCTTTAATTGCTGAAAGTACATGTTCCCATCTAAAACATTTACCATTTACAAAGGCATTAGTAAATACAGCTGTTTACTGTATATATATTGATACTGTGTTGCATCACAATAAACATTACACACATAGAATAAGCATAAAATATCTTTAATTATCTTTATCTTTAATTAAAATAACCTCTCGGAAATAGTGGATCGGAGTATGGCTGAACAATATTGCTTAACATAGCCCTCGAATTGAAGTAAAGTACATTCAATAACACTTTACACAATATATTTCAAACCCGTTGTCTTTAAAAATGCATAACATAAGTCCAGTGGTCCCAGTGCTTCAGAGGAGCTGATGGTGACCTCCTTGCTTAACCTGCGAGATTTATCGATTGGCATGTTGGCTTCTATTAAGACTCACTGTGTTGCTTGTCACGGCTTGTGCATTACTGTTCAATACAGCTGAAAAGACGAATTTCACTCACAGTCCAAGATTAGCATTAAGCAAAACACAACAAGGAACAGCACATTACGGAATTATATCAGGGTTTCATGCAATTATTGCTACTACTTTTAAGCAGAAATGTTGTGCATGGCAATTGCTATAAATGACATCTTTCAGAAACACACGAAAAGAATATGCAATTGCAATGATCTGAGGCACAAATACTCCAGACCAAAGCTGCTCTGATTGTACAGTATGTGATAGATTTTGTGCGTGATTTCCCGGCGTGCCCACATGCCACGTGCGTTCATTTTGCAATGGGGATTTTCTAGATCTTGCAGCCTGACGGAAACGTCCACTGGGTTTCATTAAGCTTCTGGCACTGCTGAGACTGCCAGAGATTACAGCCTGGCAGGGACGGACAGCAGGCACAGATGGCATGTGTTCAGGTATCGGCTGCAACCCTGCGTTTAATCTCAGATGCTGGCCTAATCTCTAGACCAATACAAATATACTTCAATACTCCATTTATGTATTAAATATCAAGAGAATATATTGCTTCTCTTGTTTTTGTTTGTCTATGCATCACATATGTAAATCAGAGCATCATATAAAGTAGGCACACATTCTAATTCCAAATAATTCGACCATTTGCACTAATGAAGTAAACCAGACAATGAAGCAGAAAGAAAGATAGAGGGACAGTACAAACGCATGATTCCCTGCATAGCCTCTTTACTCTCCAAACAGTGCATCTGTTCTGCTGGACAGCTGGCAGGTTGCCCAGCACCACTGCATGGAGGGTGAAGGTGCTTTGAGGCCCTTGACCCGGGGCCCCGCGCTTGCATATCCTACTGAGGAAGGGGGGAAGCGGTGGCGGGGTCTGGGGGATCCTTCACTTGAAAGAGGCACAGACTTTGCGATCTTTAAGAGGTTGAGGGGGGCGATAGTTATTCACCATGCAGCAGGCCTCCTCTTCCTCTGCGGTAAAAAGCAGAGATCGGAATTTTTTCATCTGTACAGGAAGAGAAAGAATGAGAGATGCTGTGAGTTTTCATCATCTGTTACTATTTATGTATTGGGGGCATGCTTATAGTTCTGCAAACTGGTTAAACATTAACTGTCCTGAACAAACTCCTTTTTATTCGTTATCACATTTTGAAGGGAGTTTCATGTTAGTCAAGTTAATTTTATATTCATAGAGACTAGGAAATGAGGCATGGCGACCTGAGGTTATGTGCACATTTCCAGCCTTGAACCAAAGTCGTGATGTGAACATTCGACAGGGCCGTGTGGATTTTCACAAAAGTGCTAGATGCCACAGAGGTTGAATTGAGAAGAAAATACAACTGAGTGACTATGACTAGGCGGTTTTGTCTAGTTTGTCTTGTCTAACTGTCTCAGATGAGGGAAAATATCTAGCCGGTTTTAAAAATGGTAACCTTAATACTGAAAACAATATCAATCATAATTGGATGGTTTCTCATTGGATTGCATACCTTTGGGTAGTGCACATGATTTTTTAAAGTAGTGACTACAGGGTACAATATATTTCATTTTAAACAAATTATATAAATACAGTTTTTACATGGATATATTTACACTGATTCATAATAACATGCAATGTATTTTTTTAAATATATATTTTAAATGTATCGGACTATTCACACTACAGTTCAAATGTTTAGGGTCGGTAAGATTTTATATGTTGAAAGAAGTCTTTTATGCTCATCAGTAATATTGTGCAAAATTATTACTTTAAATGTAATATTATTAATTTAAAATAACTTTTCTGTTTGAATATGTTTTTTTTTTAAATTTATTAAAAAAATTCCTAAAAGGTAATTTATTCCTGTGATGTCAATGCTGAATTTTTAGAATCATTACTTCAGTCTACAGTGTCACATGATCCTTTATCATTCTAATATTTGCTGCTCAAGAAACATTTTATTATCAGTATTGAAAACAGTTGTGGTGCTTAATATTTTTGTGAAAACCATGATACATTTTTTTTCAGGATTCTTTGAAAGTTCAAAAGTACAGCATTTATTCCAAATCTTTCACTTTTGACCAATTTAATGGGTCCTTGTTGAATAGCATTATTTATCGAAAAAATAGAAATTCTTACTGTCCCCAAACTTGTGAACAGTAGATTAAGAGTTATTTACAATTTTCACCAAAATATTTCTAAGTAAAAAATAAAATGTAATGTTAATATTTACCTATTTGCAAACCTACTGTTTCTGTTAATAACTGTTAAGAGTCAAGGTATTCTCTGCTCTTTTAGAGATGCACATCCAAATCTCTTCTATGCGAGATGCCACACTTTAGTTTAACACTAAGCATGTGGCTTTTAAACTCCCCCTGGATGCTTGTATTACTGGTATAAATCGTGTCACCTGCTCAGAGCTAACGCTGATTGGCTGCTTGCATACAATCCATGTGACGCTCTCGTACAGAGGGGGGGTGGTCAGAGACCCTGGGTACGTCCAGTACTCCAGAGATATCGGGAGCAGGCAGGTTGGGTCAAAGTTTGTGAATGAGGTCTGCTTTCCCTGCAAGATAACAAACACACAGTTGACCATGAATGAAGCAGAACTGATTTCAATCTTCAGCAAGAAATAAAAATGACAACAAAATGTAATTGAATTGGTAGACATGCCTTGGTCTTGATAGCATCCATACCATCCAGAACCTTCTGAAGCTTAGGATTATTTTCACCGATCTGATGGAAAACAAAATCAAAAAACAATTTTAAGTATCATTTTGTGGGAAGAATGTAACTGAGGCATGATATTTAGTTATTAATTATTATTTTATTTCGAGTCAATCATCAATGCTCATTAAAGCTTTATTTGATTAAAATACAGTAAACAGTAATATAGAGAAACATTATTACTTCAAATTGAAATAAAAATATACTTAATTTTAATATATTTTGAAATGTATTTATTCCTGTGATCAAAGCTGAATTTTCAGCATCATTACTCCAGTCTTTAGTGTCACGTGATCTTTCGGATATCATTCTAATATTTGCTGCTAAACAAACATTTCTGATTATTATAAATGTTGAAAACAGTTGTGCTGCAAAATATTTCCATGGAAACTGATCCATGGAAAATTCTTTCAGGATCTGATGAATAGAAAGTTTAAAAAACAGAAATAGAAATTTGTGAAAAGAATGTGACTAAGGCATAATGTTGTTTTATATTATGTTTTATTACATTTTATTTATTTTATTTTCGTGCAAAAATATAATATGTACCTGTTTAGTGAATTCTTTCTTGTGTTTGCAATTCTAACTATTAACTAGTAGATTATTATCATGCAATAGCTGTTTATTAGTACTTATAAAGCATATATTAATGCATGACAATATTCTACATCCATTAATCCTACACCTAAACTTAACAACAACCTACTGTAACTAACTATTAATAAGCAGTAATTAGGAGATTATTGAGGCAAATGTTATAGTTGGTTACTAGAATTGGACCCTAATCTAAAGTGTGACCAAAATGTAAGACTGCACACGAACCTCCAGAAAAACTCCGACCACAGCAAGACCATCAGGCTTATCGGCTGCTTCCCCAAAGCTGGGATATGCTGTGTTCCAGTGGACCAGATGGAGCTAAAGATGAATTTATTAGGTACATTTATATTTAATCTCTCTCTCTCTCTCTCTCTCTCTCTCTCTCTCTCTCTCTCTCTCTCTCTCTCTCTCTCTCTCTCTATATATATATATATATATATATATATATATATATATATATATATATATTAAAAAAACCATCTCACATCACCATGAACACATTTGCCCAGTATGCTCAGGGATTCATACCTCGGCTGGGTAGCATTTCCCATCGACTGTGTGCTCGGAGCCTTTGTCGTCACTGGCACCCCAGTGGAAGTGGAACTGTTTGAGTCTGTATTTACCTGAGATCGGGCCTTCTGTCAGCACTAGACCAAACAAACACAGTGATATATGTTATGTCAAAGTCTGTAACATAATGTGTAGGGTAAATGGTTAAACTTGCTACACAAGTTCCATCTCCCTTTTCTGTCAAAGTTCATGTGAATTATATACTTAAAACAAACCATTCTCTGCTTAATCCAATCTTGTGTGTACATGAGTCATTTCCCACAACTCAGTGCAAAAGAAGCTGTCACTGGGAAACGAGATAGCTGAGGTGTTGCATTGACATTTTTTACACCTCAGTTTAATTTTAGGCTTTACACTTGCTTAGACATGCAATGCAATAAACTATAACCTATAAATAAGCATAACCTATAAAATTGTGTTTGCAAACTATCTATTAAAAGATAAAACATTACAGAATGCTGTTGTAAATTAATATTTAACTATGTAGTAGGAGCAAAAGCCAACTTTCAAAATGCTTACCAATGACTTGCCTTCCAGAAAGAGCACATATTCAATAGTGTGCAGAAAAAGTTGCTATACATTTTTAAGTACAATCTACTTCTTGGATGTTTCAGTCATTTTAACTTAAATTACATATAACTGACTTAAAACATGAGTTCAATATTTTATAACTTATTAATTTTTGGGGGGAAAATTGCTTAACTTATTATGATGAGTTAAAGCAAAGTAAAAACATATGTTGTCATAACACATTGACCATATAATATTTTACAGTGAATATTCAGCAATAATACTCTGGGATTACATTATAGTGTCAGATACAACCTCATTATTATATAACTTTTCCTTCTAAATAGTATCTAGGTTAACACTGCAGTCGTTTTAGGAACACTCTGACTAAGTTAAGCTAATGATTAATACAAGAATAGGCTGGCAATTCATTATAAGAAAAACAAAGAGGTCACAAACTTGAGCTGTCGTTATCATCGGCAAAGGTCACTTGGAAAGAGTGTCCATTATTCAGGATGTCCAGTGAAGTGGTGGGGTCATACTTCAGTTTCAGCGGCTTCAGTTTTTCATCATAAGACGCTCCCTTGGTTTGAATGTCTATTGGAGACTGGCGAGGTCCATTAGCAATGGGGAAGTCTTCACACCATTTCTGAGGTCCTGCAGTTGAAGGTGACACAGGTTAAACAGTGCTATTAAATGCATCTGGCACAAAAATACATTTACAGTACAGGAAATTATATTCATAAAACAAATGATACACATTTGAGCAGCATCCTTCCAATATGTAAAAATGTATTTAAGTGTATGAAAAATGTGTGTTTTTCAATGGTTGCTTTTTATATCACAACAGTTGTTGAATGTCCTTAAATCTTTGCTCTCGAGGGAATAAAAAAAGCCTTTATATGAAAAAAAAAATGCATTTGAAAATAGGCATTTAAATAAACATTTAGGGGCAAAAGCGTGCATTTCAATTGCAGTATCTAACATATTATCTGCCTTGGGTATGAAATAAAAATCAGCATTTATGTGAAGAAAAAAATATAGGTCTATATTTGATACAAAAATATAAAAGAATATCGATTGTAATAAAGATTTATATGCATTTATTTATGCATATAGTAGGCTATACGTAAAATCTGTACGTTTTGTTCTTGTCACATAGTGCTGACTGTGCAGTAGACAAGATGAACATGTCTTAGTTGCAAAGAGGGCAAATGCAGTTAATGAGGCATAATCTGATTCATTTTACATGTTATATTTAAATAGCCTATGAAATCATATATGAATATGAAAAATCATAATCAGCCTATACCGTTATGGTCCGCGTATCCCCATCCGTGAGACATAATGACAACTGTGCTGCGGTACTCTCAAGTGTCTTCAAGTGTCCTAAAGCAGTGTCAGTGTCCTCCGACAGATGAGCTGTAGGTTTATATAGCGCATTTCTGGACGCGGTTTGTTCACATGACCGTATATTAAATTTGTGATCAGCAGGAGGAGCTACACAAGAGATCGATATTGCGCGCGCTCGCTCTTTCGGAATGTGCGCACGCATCGGTGGGAATATCGGAGTCCTTTTGCTTTGATCTACGGATCCATTCGACAGACATTCTTAACATTCTGTGATTGCGTAATCAGATACTTGTGGCACTCCAGGTTCTGATGACGTAGAGTGACAGTGTGATACAATAATGTCAATGAGTGCAGTAAATGAATCATCCCTCCATCAGATCCGCCAGAAGAGAGAATGAATGGAGGGTTTACGCAACGCTCTGCTACTACAGCTAATAAATCACGCTTTACAAAGAACGACCGACTGAAAATAGAAATTGTTTTTTAAATGTGCTACAGTCAGTCTGTGTAGCCTAATGAAATGATGAACATAGCAGACTAGCGTAGGCTATCCTGTATTTAGGCTATAGTGTCACAAATGTAACACAAACACCAACAGATGCCAGCCAGTAATTTGTGTATTTATTTAATTATTTATTTGTTTGTTTATTAATTAATTAATTAAATATTATTATTATAATAGACTCTACAATACAATAAAGGGCATACAAAATTAAATAGCATTTTTTACAATTTAGTTTTTAACTCGTAGATTTTAGATTATTATTATGATTGTAGGGTAAATTAGTACTGGAAAATAGCTTGTAATTTCTTTAAATAGTAAAAACCGATGTTATTTTAGTCGAGATGTTTTTAAATACTATTGTAAATGTGCATAGATATAGGCCTAGTTACTATGTTTTGGATTTGATTGCCATCTCGTGGTCGAGAGTTGAAACTACTCTCGACCGCAGAATGTTTAATATATGGACAAACAATTGAATAAATGCACAAATGTATCCCGTTTTACTGGGGTCCAATTATAAAAAAAAAAGGCTAAATGTCTAAACCAAATATCTATTTATTTTTATAGGCTTAGATTATATGCTACATATAGGCCTATGTGTACCTTTTCATGAACAATAAACATTAAATGCATATTACTTTATCGATATTTTAGAAATTGTAAGATATTATCTGATCTATCTGAATCTACCACACAGTCTTATGGCTGAGTCTGCCTGAGAGTTTTCTAACCCACGAACAAACAAATGTATGTGTGAATTAACGAATGCAGATTTGAAAAGCTGAACTGACAAATATCAAAAATCAGTCGTGGCCTTCTCTTTAGTTTTCGCGTACACTCCGCATCATTAGATGGCGCTAATGAACATTTAAAGTACAGAAGCCACAGCACACACGTGGATGTAGGAGCGAGCTGTTGATACAAATCGTAGTTGTTTTATATGTAGTTGAATTTGTTTCTTTAGACACGCTTACTTACAATTCTAGCCATATATTAGGACCTCTCATTTAACTGGGATTTAGACGTCCAGATTGCGGCTTCATTGAGTTGAGGATTCAGCAGAAAGTCTACAGGCTTCAAGATAAACATGGCCAAAAATAAACAGAGAGGCAAAAAACAGCAGAATGTATTCCAGGTTGCGAACAAACAGTCAAAACCCAAGACCAAAGCGAAACCTGTCAAGACCTCCCTGAAACATGTAAGGTCGTGTTTTGTTTACATCATTAATGTGTCTTTAGGTCTGGACAGTTTTGAGATTTTCGTGGTGAATAATGTTGACATTCTCCCCCTAGATAAACACTGTGAGGAATGAAAAAGTGGAGAGCTTAAATCAAATGTTCACAGAAGTACAGCAAGATGTAAGAAATATATCAAAACCCACAACTAATGAATCGAAAAAAGGAAAGAAGGTAAAACATTTTTTTTTGCAGCTGTAAAATTGGTATGTTTTTATACACTTTTTGTAGTGTGCTGGTGTTGTGTTTCTAAATGCCACTTTCCTGTTTTATCTCATTTAATGACATGCATGCCTTGTGTCAGTATGCTGTTTGTAGATTATACTGTATAAGATCTCATGTAAACTGTATATTTCAGGTGGTCAGAGAAGCTCCACAGGAAGCTGTCAATGTGGATGGTGCTGCACAGCTTTTCTCTCAACTCTAGAAAAACATTTTTACATACAGAAAATGGACTCTGGACTAATCAGAGAAACTTTATACCATATAAGTCATATAACAAAAACAGTCCATCATGCCTGTAACTGAGTCATCAATGTAATTTATTAAATGATTATACTTGAAGTCTCAGGCTATTCTGTATGTGAATCGCATAGCCACACTTAATGCAAAAGTAAGTTTTCCCAGTGCACTAAGTTTTGGGAGTTGAATATGGTCTTTGCTTGCTGAAGCATAAAGAACAAAGTCATTAAAGACTGAATATCAATCAGAGCTGTTTTGTAACAATTGTTTTTTCTGTTGTATTGAGTCGGCTGTAACAGGCTTTAAATATTCTTCGGATCGATGTTTGACCTTGTGACCCACTTGCAAGAGGGATGGCCACTGGAGTTGCTGGCATTTAAAACATTAGCTGGTGTTTTATTTGAATTAGAGCTTCGTTGTGAATTGGCTTACTAGTCAGCTAGTTCAGCATCAAGTGTCAATTCTGTCATCTTTCCTCTGCCTCATTATTTCAAACCGGTTAGCCTATTTCTTCCATCGAACACAAAAGGAAGTTTTGCAGAAGGTATGGTTTTACAGAAAATGGAGGTGAATTTTGGGGGGAACTTTTCCTTTAATTCCTGTATGCAAAATTTGTCATTTATTGCGCTGACCTATGATCACAGAAAAAATGAGTTTGAGAACTAATTAAACCAATGAGTGAGACGTGTGTATTTGTATTATATGTACACTACAATTCTATGGTTTGGGGTCAGTAAGAAGTGACAGTAAAGACATTTAGAATGTTTCAAAAGATTTCTATTTCAAATAAGTGCTGTTCTTTTTGAAAACAGCTTTGACACACAACATGGCGGCGCGCCGCAGAGGATAATGGGTAAGCCTAATTAGAGAAACGGAAACCCAACTATTATCTAACGTTTCCTCGTAAACGAAGAATTTATTATCTTTATATACATAGGACGGGTCAGTCCACGGAGGCTTCCATGTAGTTCCGCCATCTTGAAAACTATTTAGCAGAGGGACAAAAAGTACTAGGCCAACGCGTTTCCGTTCACAGCCAGCGTCACGTAACTAAAAGCAGCAGAAAAGGAGGAGCAGAGCAGTGAGAGGCGCTTGTCAAGTTTAAAAGGCTGCATTGCACTGTTATTTTTAATGGCGGACCATACATATGCCGAGCCACAGGAGAAGAAATCCTCGTCGCCGTCCAAAATTGAACGTAAAAGGAAACGTGACCGGAGATTACAAAAAACAAGAGTCAATGTCGGATAGCTTTTTCCAGGTGGAAAGAGCTAATGCAGGAGAAAGATTTCAAAAGAGACACTGAAGTTGTCTGCTTTCTCCTCGACAGGTAGGTCAATGTTACAGTCTTAATTACAAGCTTTTTTCATTGCTTGGTTGTGTACTTTATTATATAGACAGAAGGAAAACTCGACGAAGTGCTATTAGAAGACATCCTGTCACAGCTTTTTGGTACATAACGGCTACCGTAGATGCACGTAGAGCACATCATTTGAATGCAAAATATAATTTCACCGCTAGATGGGAGAAATGACTCCACAATATCCCTTTAAGCAGCACAACTGTTCTCAACGTAGATACTAATAGTAAGTGTTTCTTGAGCAGCAAATTAGCATACTGTAAAGATTTCTGAAGGATAATGTGACACTGAACGCTGGAGGATGATCCATTTTGCTTTCATCATAGGAATAAATTGTGAAATATTAAAATAGAAAACAGTTATTTTAAGAATAGCCTAATTCATGATATTGCACTTTTTACTGTATTTTTGATTAAAAAATAAACAATAAATGCAGCCTTGGTGAGCATAAAATACTTTTTTCAAAACAAAAAAAAGAAACGACCCCAAATATTTGAACAGTATGCCTAGTGTTTTTTAATTTAAGCTTTTGTGTGTGAGAGACTCTTTCATTTCTTAATGTGGTTTGATAACAGCTCAAGACCACTAGAGGCCACACGTTTATTAAAAAAGCACTACATTAACAGCAAGACTGCAGATCAGCTGACAGATGCTTATTTTTCTCCCATTCATTTAAAATATAACTAAATTATGTTTGAACACGCATATAATTATTTCTTCATAAACAGGGATTTGAATATGCAAGTGTTTTGAACTGAATGTGCATCTCTAGTGGACACATTATGAAGCACGCAGTGTTCAAGAGACAAACACGATAGCTTTACACTATTATCTGTCTGTTTACTGCTATGCAATATGTTTTTTTGTTTTTTTTAGCAAAACATTTTGATGTTGAAATTCATTAATCCTGTCATTGAAAACTTGGACCAATGAATACAACAAAACTTTAGGAAGGATGAAAATGTCTTTCTCATAATTATCCACTGTAGAGAAATACATAAATATTAAGCCATTAAATTATTTTAGGTAGCGTTTAATATAAAAATAGAAGGCTCATTATGTTTTTTTCACATAAAATACCCCCCTCCCCCCATAAAAATATTTTTTTCAGTCAATCAAAATTCAAATCAATTCAATTCAGTCAAATCAATTTTTTTTTTACACTTTCATGAATAATGAAAGTTCAAGCAATATGAGATTTTTGCACATTTACATGTCGATATATGTCACTCTGTAAAATTGAGAACGTTGTGACATTGATACATTTATTTTTTGCCCTTAATGTGCTAGGATCCATATTCTGTGCTTGGCTTTTTGTGAAACTATATTGTTTTTTTTTTTTTTAGAGCAGCTGGAGGTCTTTAATGAAGCGGTGAAAAGCGTATAATATATAATTCAGCTGGTAAATCAGCATCATCTCTTAACGGTTCTGCAGGAAACAGATGATTGCCTTCGAAACACTATAGCAAACAGTTGTTGAGCGCTAGGTGTCCAAATCTTCCTCAAATAGGAAATGGAAATTTGCTCTGAGGTTTAGGACAGGATTTAGGTGTGTGTGTGAGATGGTGAAAAAATCCACACATAAGCGTTTTCTCTAGCTGTCAAGCATTTTTCTTCTGATCTTCCTGATGCTGCTTTGCAGTGAGATTCTGAGCTCTGCGCAGCATAAAACTCGAGTCTAACACATTCGAACACGCACACACTCTCCACAGAACTAATGTGCCAGGCGATGCCACCTTAGACTGTTCTTTGGCTCTGTCTCGCATTCATTTGTCACAAACCCACAGATATCATTTCTTCTTCCAGCCGCCTGTTTGTGTAGGAAAGGGATTTTTCTGCTCACATAAATGGATCTTTACAACAGACTTTCCTAACCGAAGGGAGCTGTCAGCAATTTGGCATTGCATTAGTGTGGTGAAGCTCTGTATTACCAGGGTCTCTCTGGTAATTTCAGCATTACTGATACTGTCTCATGTAAAGCACTTAGAATTCCACACACACTTCTCATGTTGCCGTCTGCAAATCCTCCTAGAGTTCTACAAAACAGGTCAGATCAGCCACAAACTGTGAGGTTGAGCTGGTATTGACGCCGTCCCCTGGAAACCAGAGCTGGATAAAGAGTCAATCAATGTTAATTCCTCAGCAGTGCTTCGCTGTGCCCTGCATTGGCAATTATATGATCCGTTCTGGTGTGCAGAATAAATGCTTGTATTTATCTCGGGTCAGTTGTGATCCAGCTGCTTATTGGCTAAGATACATAAGAAACAGCAATTATACTATGGGACATTCAGAATGTATTTAAACATTGAACTACTTTTAACTTGTGCGCCTCTGTGTGAATGGCCCTTTAAAAGAAGTTTAAAAAAAAAGTCTGCGTATCACTGGAAAACCTAAAATGAATCCTTTATTTTTTTAAGAGGCTAAACATTAAAATACATACATAAACAGCAGTGTTTATGTTTTGCTGTGTTATGAGTGGTTGAGACAGGCTATTGGTGAATACTGTCATATTTATGAGATTTTTAAAAATCGAAATTGTCATACTAGTCATAGTGCTGACTTGCGTCATACCAAGTCATAATTATGAGGAAAAAAGTCAAAATTATGACTTTCTATGTCATATAGTAATGACAATATAAGTTTACTTGGTATGTCATAAAAGTCGAAATTATGACATGGTCATAGTTTTGACGTGTCATACCAAGTCATAATTATGAGAGGAAAAATCAAAAAATGACTTTCTCTGCATAGTTATGACTTTTTAAGTCGACTTGGTTATAGCTTTGTCATCATTTCGATGTCATAGCCTAATTATGACTTACATAAGCATAATTTTTCAGGTCAGTATCGACATAAATATGCTTCATTTTCCAGTTTATTTTGGCTAAGAACCCCATGTTTAGTTCTTGGAATCAATCATCTGACTCATGCAAAGCGACCAGCCACTGTTTGTTTTGTTGTAGCCTATACGTGCTGTTTATGGCAGGTAAATCTGGGGTCTGAAAATTATACTACCACAAAAATAAGTGAGGTTTCCTCAATTTCAGTATCTGTTCTCAAACGTTGAGAAAAATACGGACACAGGCTTTCCTCGAGCTTTACGATATAGGCCTACATCGGTTCCCAAAACTAATCTTAACCGGCCAATTAGAGATTGTTTGAAAAGTCAGAAGACTCTCTCTCTCTCTCTCTCTCTCTCTCACTCTCTCTCTGTCTCTGTGTTTTAAGCTCTTAAAGGTCTGAGTGGATCTCGTTTCACACACGAATGACTCACTGCTCACCGCAGACATTCATAATTATAGACAATCTAATGATTAACCCTACGTCCTCACATCAAGTCTCGTTATGCCCTGAATGCCACCGAGATGAAGAAGGTGCTGCCTGTTGTTCACATTAAGACTCAAATTGATTTAGCTGCTCCAGAGCTCGTAAAGAAAAGCCTCATTAATCTAGACCAAGGCTGACCTTCAGTGAGTGAGAACTACGTGTTATCCTATGGTTTCTGAAGTTGAATTACAACCTGTACTGTGCACAGTGTTTTTGGACTTCTAAGAACATGCTTTAATGTAGAGGATTTTATATTTTATGACCATACTATCAAATAGGCTGCAAATGAGTCAATGAGCGTGATGGTGACTAAATTATCGCATTTTGATGAAAGACTTTTTTTATTCGGGGGGAAAAAACATGCACTGAAACATACACATGCATTAAGAATAAACTGCATATTGTTATATTTGCAAGATTAGATTTTTTAGTCACTTGACTTTCTTACCTTAAAAGGAATTGAACGCGTTTCCTATGAAAAAAAAAAAGTGTTGATTGATTTGACAGCCCTTATTTTTATAAAGTGTTTGCATAACCGATGCAAGCTTAGTCTGGAAGTCCGAGAGAACAGCTCTATTTCTGCTCTGCTTGCTCAGCTTGACAGAAAATTGACATTTCTGACAAAGGACTTGTGAAGGAAGGACGGAGGGACATCGATGCTGATTTGACCAGGAATCAGAAGAGTAATCATAGAAGATCAGGACAGCTTCACATTCATTCTTCACATTTTCGTTTTGTGCTTTCATACAAGTCTTGTTGAGAATAATCAAGGAGAGTTGTGCTGCCGCATTATTCCATCCTTTTCTTCCTCTTCACCAGCTTTCCCTCTCAGGCCATTTTCCTTCGGCAGTATTGATTACATAAAGACCCTTGATACTCTGAGTTTGATCCTGAGGAAAGTTTGATCCTGGTATCAGCTCAGGAACGAGACTGACACTGAGATTCCTCTCACTGCTGTAGCCTGGCTTTCAGTGTGGTAGTGACTTTCACTGTGTTCACCTTTTCTTTTTTTAGATTCTAGCAGATTTTTAAGAATTATTCCTTTCCATTTTTCCATATATGTTTTTAGGGAGAGTTCTTAAGAAGAGTGGTGCTTATCCTTATAGTTTGAATAAGGTTCTGTTGTAGTTACAGTATATCACCTATGTTGTCTCTTGTGTCTTACTCATTTCAAGTATTGCATTAAGTACAAATAAGTTATAGTATGTTAATGGGCATTAGCTATTGAATTGCTGTCAATTGAGTTACTCAATTTTGTCTACATGGTAATTTTATGTTAAGAAAACTCTTGTGTAATAAATTTGGTTGTAATTATCAAGAAAAATTTAATTCATTTCATCCATCCCTTTCTTTTGACTTCTTAGAGGCCATTTACGCGACAGTTTTCAACTAAACGGAAAACCGTAAATGCGTTTTGGCCATTCATTTACACGACAACATTTTAGGGGCCTGAAAACTTTTGGAAACGTTTTTTTTTTTAAAAACAATACTCCTATTGTTTCCATGTAAAGTACAAAAACACAAATTTGGGAAAACTGTGATGTAATGCACATGTGTATTATGTGTTTAGTATATAGATGCGTGGTGTTTCTTTACAAAGTAATATAACCAACTACTGGCCTGGCATGTAATATAGCATTTTTAATCGTTTTCACGGATTCGTGTGAACGGGGATCGTTTTGACAAAGTTGCCGTCTTTATGCGAAAATCACAAAGGAAAAACTTTCAGTTTTTAGAACATCGTTGTCATATATTGACATAAGAAATTTGTCGAAATTAATTTTTAAACGTGTATAATTAGTATAATTTATTATAATTAGTGAATTTAAAATGGTGTATTTATTATTAAATAAGTATAAATGTGAAGTAATTCATTTAAATTACAAGTGAGCTTTTTGAAGAAATCACATTTTAAAATATTCAAAATGGCAATGGCAAAGTCATTTAACCAATTTTATTCTAAAAGAATTTTGAAATGAAGATAATTATAATTATATAATGTGTATGTGTGTGTGTATATATATATATATATATATTTAATATTTCCCTCCAAAACTCATAAATAAGCAAAGGATAGAAAGCACATATCTCGTAAATCTGAAATCCTGAAAGCAAATCATCCGAGATAATAATTGTCGACCGCTGCTGGCCCTTGACCTCTTCAAATCATTGCCCATCAGAAGCAGTTCGGTCTGTTCAATCAAAACTCAAGGAACATCGGTCTACAGAGAGATATACGAACCCCAGACATCACACGGGCTGATGAGGACATGGAAGCCGTTCCCACTTCAACAATGTTGAAGGAAATCAATATGCAATTTTCTTCCTGATCTGCACTGGATGCTGGAAGAAGAAGAAAAAAATCCATTTTCCATTCCTTCCACCTGAGCTTCCGAACAAGTTGGTCAACAGCTTTTGTTCCAGAGACGCATTAAACTACTCAGACTGAAGACTTAGACTAATGACTTAAGAGTTACATTAATACATCTAAATAAATGGAGGTTTAGCTGGTGATTGGCAAGACCTAAAAATGAAAGAGATGTGTGGTTTATAAAAAAATTGCTAAATGCTTTGGTCTTAAAACCATGCAGTTCAGTATAAAATACTGTTTTAAGCATTTAGTAATCCTAGTTAAAGATACACTATGTAGCCTAACTTTTTCAGTTCAAAATGAACTATGTACACCGCACTTCATCACGTACTGAATGCTCTTTCTATTCTGTTATTGTGTGATACATTAACAGATGATCATAAACAATCAAATGTCTAAGCAGGAACATAGCACTAGACACATTACTCTTCATACCAAACTCAATTCTCAAGAAATACATGCTCTAAACATAAACATCATAACTCTCACATGGCATAAAGGAAAGATAGGACAAATAAAGTCATTAAAGTATCACAAACTCCTTTAACATGAATACAAGCGAGTCATGCATTTAAACTCGATAAAAATAACCATGTAAATAGATATTTAGTATATACTCACATATTCTTACTCTAGCATTGATAACTGTCACAGACACATGCTTTCTTAACTCAGACTCGTCACTATTTGACTTAATGTTCGTAGACTATTTGGTTAATTATCCCTCGTCTCACTCTCACATCTCGACTATATCTTTTTAGGGAATGGGCATTACTAGTGTAAAGATTGTCAGCTTACCTGTTCAAAATTTAAAGGGGGTGCGATTTTTATCCTTTTGAAATACTCTGTGCTACATTTTCTATTTTAGACCTGTTGGGGTGGTTTTCATGGGAAATAGTGTCCATGCGTCACTGGCCTGTGCGTGTCTCTTCATATCATATCCTAATATGTTGTCTGCTGGCAAAAAGAGAAGCGACAAAAAAAGAAAAAAGAAAACGCCACAGAGCTCTTAATTAAACCAGAATCAACATTGGCTTGGTTTTCCGGAGATGGTGAGAACTGAGGCTGTTTTTATTACTAAACAGGTGACTAAGGTATTTTATTGAAGAGATAAATTGCTATATGCAGCTCTCTAACAGAGTTCATCTATTGTGTGAAAGGTCATATTCATCCGCACAGTCGCGCAGAGCCGAAGCTCAACCAAAACAATGTTCTTCCGTAAAACGGTCAAACGCTTGGGTCAAAAGTTACAGAATAGACTACCTTTAATGTTAACATTGACGATTACTGATAGGCCTGCTTTATTAAAATCAAAAAATGCATCTGTAATGGACCCGAGCCAACATGAACTAACAATGAACAGTTGTAGCCATAAGTATTATATTGATAAGGTTAAAAAAGATTAGTAATGTAACCAATGTATTGAATTAATACTATAAACTAACAATGAGCGTTAACTAACATTAACTATTGGGACTTTATTATAAAGTGTAACTGACTAAGGGATTCAGATGATTTCAGAATTAATTTCTTTTTTTTTCACTCATGCAGTCTGTCTTCAGAAAATATATTTTAGTTTTCACAACTAAGTCTAGTTCACATCAGGAGATTGTTTTGTTGATCTGTTATCATGATCCTCTAGCCTGACCCGCTATCAAGGGTTCAAATACAATTTAACAAGTGCTATTATTGCTCATAACTAAGATTAAATTGAGTAAACTTCATTGTCACCTCTAGATGACCTATCAGAACTCTTTCCATTATGTTTTTATGGCAGTGTGAGTCATTAGAAAACTTTGCACACATTATTGTCATAACCAACTTCATTTGAATATTTTTCAAATATGGCCATGGAAAAAAAGTGCATATCCAGCCCTGAGCTATTATAATATAAATGTTAATGAAGATTTGTGCAGTGAGCTAGGAGATGAGTATTTATAATGCTGCAAACCCCTTTAATTTTGGATATGAAATTGGATATTGGATTCCTTCTTTCCTTTTTTGCAGGAGGATATAGTAACACAGCTGACTGTAAAATAAATTAGGCCAAGACTGAGTAATGAAAAAATGTGACTATTTGGTGAATTCCAATCAGTTTAAGCTGATATGAAATTTGAAACCCGTATAATTGTTTTCTGTCTTATTTGGGAATGGTAATGCAGTTGGAATCCATCCAAATGCAAATGTTTTCCCTCATTCATAATGCATTCATGTATAAAATCATGATAATTGGATTTTGAAAATCATTTTGTAAACAACAAATGTCATGTGACTGTGATTTTGATTATGATATGAGAGACGTGCTTAAGTCATTCCATTGCATATAAAAATGTTGCTATCCATTTTTTTAGGCTTGACTGAAAATAAATCAAATATGGATGTCAAATAAGCATAAGTCAGTATTGCGACATAATGTTTTTTTTTTTTTTTTTTACCCATTTATATTAATATAATTAGTTATTTCTAAACAGCTTCTTTCATTTTAGTGGTAATTGTCTCATGAATATTGCTGAAATGGGAATCGGGAAGAAGTTAATACAATGAACTGATTTCATGTGAAGTGGCCAGTGGCCCTAATTAGCCCAGACTTTTGGTTTTGATGTTGATAAATTGAGAGTATTTGATTTGCCATCTGCTACAGCTGCACTCAGGTGCATCCAAAACAACGACAGGTGCTGCGATTCCTCCCGAACCAACCTCACACACACACACACACACACACACACACAATAACAGTGCCAGCTTTCTCTTTTTTGCATTTAAAAATATTCTTTAGGCTTAAAGGTGAAGCTTTTTTTGTTAAAATTAGTGCTGTCAAATCGATTAATCACATCTAACATAAATGTTTGTGTTATATGTGACATAAACTGTGTGTGTGTGTATATACACACTTAAAAAAAGTAGAGTAAAACAAGTTGAAAAAGAATATTCATTTTGAAAAAGTAGCGAATCTTTTTGAAAAAAGTAGCGATTCATTTTGTCTACACCTAAAGCGCTTTACATTCATATCAGTGAATCTCTCCTCAACCACCACCAGTGGTTATGTAAATATATTATATCTGAGGAAATCACGGTATCCGGCCAAATGATTGGATACAGAATGATGCACTTAAAATGTATCCAGAACTTATTTACGGTGAAGATGGACACAGTAGCCTACGGTTACTGTTAAGTGTTCTCAGCCCAGATGGCGTTTCCTATAGACGAGCATGAAAACACGTAGGCTTCGAGTCAACGTGCCAAATAAAGTTTGGACCAGGATCCAGTCCAGTCTGAGAAGTGTTTTCGCCTGTAAAGTCTATTCTGGCGCAGTATATTTTGTAAAGTCCTAAGGCAAATGGTAATGCCATGTTGGTAGATTAGCACCTGTAGAATTTCCTTTGGCTGAAATCCCAGATAAAAGTAAAAAGCTATATGGATCTTTATTCTCGAAATATTTCGACTTTACTCTCGAAATGATACAATTTTTTATTTTTTACGGAATATTTTTTTTTACGCTGCGGTTCAGGGCTTCCGTAATACTTTTTTCTTAAAAAGAATCGCTACTTTTCTCAAAAAGAATCGATACATTTAAAATGAATTGCTACTTTTTCAAAAAGAATCGATACTTTTAAAATGAATCGCTACTTTTTCAAAATTAGAAAATGTTTACTTTTTGAGAAAAGTAGGCTATGGATTCTTTTTGAAAAAAGTAGCGATTCTTTTTGGGAAAAAAAGTATTTTCATTTAAAAAAAAGTAGCAATTCTTTTTGAAAACGTAGCAATTCATTTTAAAAGTATGATTCTTTTTAAGAAAAGTATTGATTCTTTTTTTCAAAAAGTTGTGAATAAAAAAAAACAATTCAACGATTCATAAACACAATTTTTTTTATTTGGATGCGAATAATCGATTTGACAGCACTAGTGGACAGCACCATAGAAGTATGGTTTTCTCCCCCAAAAGTGTAAACATTGAACCTCCCAGGATCGTGGCTGATGCATGAGAAAATTAAAGACATTCAGTTTCGGGTACAGGAGTGGAAGCCAAAATTCGCTACATTTAGACAAGATCATGAATATGTCAAAGCAAACAGGGCATTGCGATGCAACGCTTATCATACCGGTTCAGAAAGACAAATATAGCCTACCAGTTTATAATAATTACTCTGATGTGTCCAGTGTAGACAGCCTCAAACAGTTGTGCTCATCATTCATGTTAAAAAATTAAAATGCGGCTAGTTCTAAATAAGTAATCCAACGACCGCCAAAAAAGTATGTTCTAGTGTGTGTAGTTGGAATGTAATCTGAACAAACGAAATTCACTATGTTGTCATTATCACGTGACCTACCACCAGCGTCAGTTGCAGCCATCCACAGATTCTCTCCAGTGGCCTCATGGGTTAGTAAATGGGATATGTCCATCATAAATGCACACTTCAGTATCTCCCCGGGAGTAGTAGGTCAACCGTTGGGTACTTTTTCCAACTCTTTTATGAGTACTGTGATTTCGGACATACTACTTTGGTCACATACTGTTTTTTGCCTAAAGTATGCAGCCTTCGTTTATAAGCGAGACGCTTGCGTTTGCTCTTGTGTTAAGGCCCGTTCACACCAAGGACGATACATAGCTACTGTGTAAAGATAACGATAAAGATATAGTTCTAAAAATCGTTCTCAATAATAAAGAATAGCAGAGTTCACACCACAGCTATAACGATAACAGCACATAGAAACAATATAGTTGGAATCTTACAGAAAGATGAACACTGATGAAAACTTTGACAGCCAATCAGAATCAATCCTGCTGTTACGAGCTTGAGTACTTAAAGCGAGTAATAGTCATCTTTATAGGCTATTTATCGTTGCTGGTGTGAACAAGCCTTTAGCCTACTCAATAGTTGACATACTCATGATGACACATAGCAACACAGCTAAAAGTATTCTAATACGTATGTTGGACATTGGGGGGAGTCGCAATGTGCGAAAGGGCCGTTTGAAAATATGCTTTATTTTTTTATAATTTCACTAGTGTCATAGAAATTATATACTTCACATTTAATGTTACTCAAACGTGGAAATTCAAGGCTGTGAGCGCTAATAATTAATAAATATTCTAGTGTCTGTTATGACTACAAAATCACAGCCAAATGAATTGTCACATGAATAGCATTAGAATGCCAATGAATGGTTTTCTTTTATTCTTAAAACCAGTGCATTTTAGGCTGACCTTATAGCTGAAATATTGCATTCAGTTCTGCTTCACAACAAATCAATTTTAGCAATTTTTATATAGTGATTGTAATGGCAGTCTGTTCCTATTCCACGAAGCCTATATCCTGATAATGAACTGAAAATACATTAACATGCCAATCATAAAAATATCTTTACAAATAGTTTACATTTCTATACAATATGAATTAAATCAATTATATTTCTAGGCCTCTGAGATGTCATCAATGACCTAGACCGGTATAGAATATTTTTTCTCCCAAACATGACACCAATTTCAAAATATAGAAAAAAAAATCACATTTTTCCAGTGGATTGGATCCATTTTCCATCAATCTTTTTTTTTTTTGTAAGCTATACACACACACCATTCCAAACTCTTATTTTAAACAAATTATGTACAGTAGCAGAATGAAAATGTCAGCAGAACAAATATGAATATTCTGAAGCTTATTCTGTAAATCTGCCATACAAAAATAGTTCATTATGACACACTCCATACCGAATGACATCATAGAGAACGGAAACAGTGTGACTACTACATGTCGCTCTGAATTACACACAGTATGTATGATAAAAACAAAATACAGTGACAATGTACACAATATCATCTTTACAGTATCATTTCAAATTATGACACATTAAGACATAATTCATTTTTTCGAGTTACAGTGGTCTGACAATATTTCAGTCACACTGAAGTGTATAAGTTTGAGTATGATGAAACTAATGTGGCAGTACGGAGCTAAAACTTTCATTAAACCAAATACTTGACTTTTAGTGGATTCGGTCTGGGAATCAAAAATATATTTTGATCCAAGGAGAAAAATGACAATCAAATTTTACACAGAAAACATTTTCAGAAAGCATAAATTGGCTAGGAAATAAGTATGAGTATGTGTGTGAGAGAAAATTTGGGAATGCAGATGCAAATTTTTTTTTTTTTTTATAAAAAAAAATGTAAAATAAATAAAATCAAGCAGACACACAATTTTTTTTGGCTGGTGTTATAATGCAACATGTTCATTGCCAGACCTCATATTTTAAATTCTAGAATTACTTAAATTCTCTGTTAATACTGAAGGATTAAAAAATGCCATGATACATTTTTCAGAAATTTAAGGCTCATTTTCCACACACAGACTGTAAAAATATTTGCTCAAGGAAATTTATCCTTGGAAAAAAAGGTAGTGTTTGCATGATGACCTTAAAAATGAACTTATTTAATTTGCACATATCCTGTAAAAGTCAAATATGATTGAATATGCTAACATTATTCAATGAAAAACAGCAGTTGTGACTAGCAGATGCTAAACTTGTCCAAATGTGCCCTGCGTCGAATCAGCCAATCGAGAGTCTTCGTGGCCTCTTAGAGAAGAGACGTCCGTTTCACAGAGTTTCATGCCTTGTGTTCAATGCAGAGTTGATTTCCGCTCCGGATGCAGAACTCTAAAAACACGACTGTATTTGCATTGCATTCTGAGATCAATATGATTCATTCAATCACCATGAAAATGAATAAATGCATGAAATGATGAAACTAAGAATATCTACTATATAAAAGCATTGTGAAATATTACATCTATGAAATAAAATACAGAGGACACAATCAACTTACCTTCAATTGTCAATATCAGACACGTGATTCTCCATCTGAAACACAAATAAAAAAAGAAATCAGTTCAGGAATACCGACTAGCTCAGCAAAATCTGAACTCTCAAATTAGAAATGCACTTTTATAGTCGCAATAAATCTGTGCACCATGACTTCTAGAGTATAAATACATACTTATAGACATATATACATAGCATTTATTTCAAATGAAAATCTTTTGTAACTTTTTTTTTTTACTTTCAATTAATCAAAAACAATTATATTTTCCACAAAAATATTAAGCATCACAAGTTTTCAACATTGATAATAATAATAATAATAAGTTTCATGAGCATGAGCAGCAAATAAGTATATTAGAATGATTTCTGAAGGATCAAGTGACTGAAGACTGGAGTAAAATTCGGCTTTGTCAACACGGGGATAAATTACATTTAAAAAAATATATTAAAATAATGGTGTCCAACTGATTTAACCATTTTGAGTGCAAAATGTCTCTAATAACTAATTCTTTGTTAGATAATATATCTAACTCATTCACATCATCTAACAGCCCATACTTTTTCAGACAGACAAATGAATATCAATAAAAGCTGCATGGTATCAGAAGAGCAGATGTGCTCCAGCTATTCATCTACAGAGAAAGAGCAGCTCCGGCTCTCAAAACACCTTGAGATTTACTTGCTCAATACTTAGTCATCATAATATTCAAACAATCCTATGACCTCAAGTTCCCCTTTGCAGAAAAATAGCCAAGGCCCGAAATCACATCTCTAGATCTTCTGTTAAAAGTCTAGCTAATTTATGTGTATTGTTTGGGTATCTGCTAAATCCAGCTGCGTTGGAGGTCACAGTCTGACCTGACATGTGGGTAACAAGCCATTGGGAATCTTTCCAGCGGGAGTTCGCCTTGATGTGAAATCCCTCTCATTTCCACAGTTTAAGAAAATGGAAGAGCTCATTAAAATACAGACTGCCGGTCTTCTCAGTGGGAAGCACATCCTAAATCTTAAATGGACCTTTCTGTTGATGGCGGTGCTGCTGGACCGTAGTGTCTCCAGAGGTTCTGACTCGGTTTTAATTACGGAGCGTGACAGGTGAGGGTTAAGAGAGCTCGAAGCAGCCCAGCGGAACCCTGTCAGCTTCTGCTCTCCCAACCCTGCGTCTCTCATGTCCGCAACGATGAATAAATCTGCAGAATTCGCTTCAACAGGGCTTTTCAGACCCACGGCTGCCAGCGAAGGCCCGCGGGGGCGAACGTACCAGATCAGTGCTGCCTTCTTCATCGTAGTCATCCTCGCCACCATCTGTCATTTCTCCCGCCTCCGCATCCAGCGCTCCCTCTCCTCCCTCCTCTCCGGAGTTATCCGCCGTCTCCGATATCGACTCCTCATGCAAAGAGTCACAGTTCTCCTCATATTTCCTATGAGGCTCTGGAGAAAAGATATTTGTGACGATTATGATTTATATAACAAATATCAGTCATATTATGAGCAAAAAAAAAAAAAAAAGTCATTCTAAACCCGTTTGACTTTCTTAGTTTGACTTATATGCAACTATGATGCGTTAACCCTGTAAAGCTTTATAGTCCAAAATATATATACTTTTTTTTAAATAGAAGAGTTTACTGAACCTTTAGACAAAAAATATATTAAAAAAAATATGTTTGTTGAGTTTCATATTTTTGATACATCAGGCTTTTATGGCCTATATAGCATGATATAACAGAATATGGCACTCGCACAAAAACAACATGTACCACAATCTAAAGAGGGACGAATTATCCTAAAATACCTTAAAAAAAATGATAAATAAAACCAATCAATCAGATGACAAAAGACATGTAAGAAATTGTGTACAACAGTGTTTTGTTGATAATTTGGGGTTTATAATGGTAGAAGAAAGTCAGTCAGTAAATGATGAAAGAATAGTACTTTTTGGGTGAACTATGTCTTTAATCTTAAATCAAGCCCATGGAATAGACCTAAAGTTTGACTCTTGAATCCGAGACTGCCGTTCCTCAGTGGATGGAAACAGCGCTCTCATCTACTGGTGAACATGGTGAAATGGGATTTGCTATAGTAAAACAGTGCAAGATTGCCTGTATAACAGTTATGACAAATTGGTTGCTGTCTCCTCGGCTGTCACAGAGATAGATAGCGTATACGCACTCCCAATATTTCTCCGATGTTTGCTGGATTTTATTTCTGTTCTCCTATAGCTGACTCACCGCACTCAGATCTCTGTTGTTTCTCGATCTTCTCCAGGCGGCCCAGAAGAGAGTCGATCTTCGTCTTGATCTGAGTCAGTTCACGTTTGATAGTCTGGAGTTGATCAGTTTTCACTGCTGGAGAAGAAAATGCAATAAAAGCATGAACAAGGTTGCAGTTATCTCCTCAAATCATGTGTTTATCACTACATATAATGTTCTAAACTAAGAGTTTAAAGAATTCTGTCTTGCTGTTTTTAATTTAGCTCTTATCTCATTCAGACACGCTGTAATATCGGCCAATGCAAGAAAGATCATGTTTCTCCATGCGTTTTCATAGATACTGCATTTATCAGTCAATAAAACCTAAAAAGAACTGTTTGCAGCCTGAAGCAAATACAATAATCAAGTGTGATGCTTGTTTCTTCTGTTAGCAGACTCAGTAAGAGTTCATTTGCAATGCATTATTATTATGCTGTTCATTGCATACTGCACAATACATACTGTTTATTGGATAGTTTATTTAAACCTGTTAACTGTCATCCCTTTTGAGATCTGAACTTAAATGGTTGTAATTCATGAATGCTTTAGAACACAGGTCTATGTTTGAAGACACTCAGTAGATTGTGATATCATCTTGAAAATGTATAGACGTTTAGGTTTACTGTAAAGCAAATGTACTAAATTCAAGGTTTTTATTTTATTCAAAACATATATTTTACAAAATAATTTAGACTAGAAAATTTCTAGAAAATCAAAGCCATATGTCTATCCAAGTTATGTTCCAAATTTGAAGTTGGTATCACAAAAATGGATAGTGTTTTAAAGCACCATTTCCAATGCAATGTTCAATTTCAAAAGAATTTTAGTAGGATGAATTTTGAGCGTTTAAGCTTTCGAATGATATTTAATTTATGATGACTAAAATATGTGATAGGGAAAAAAGTAGGGCTGGATAAAAAAAATATCGATTTCTCGATATTAATCGATTCTCATTTTTACGAACTTATATCGATGCTTAAAATTTGATGAATGGAACATTGTAGAGCACATCCCATCCAATAAATCGCAATAATCTTTGTGCTTTCTATTGATATGAAATAAAGTCTCAAATTTGAAATTACGTCCATTTTCTTCGGAAATTCAAAAACATAAACATGGTTTTGCCACTGTGGCGTGAGATCGCTCTGGTGCCACTCAGCTCAAGAGAAGCAGCAGCGTGGAGCGCACATGATCTCCTCTTCCGCCATAATACCAGTTACAGCGTGAAATAAACATGAATGAGCATCTGAAAGTGTGTTAAAAGATAGAGAACAACTTATCGAAATCCGTATCATGTCACATGGAATCGCTTAATCAGTGTTTCAACCATGGAAAGACGTCAGTTAAACAGCTTGTAAACACTGTCATGTAACGTACATTTACCTCAGAAAAACCACGTGACCATAAACTCGTTAGTCAGCTAGAAGAATTATTTTGCTAAATATTTGCACCATATTACATATTCATTATAATTTTTAATGTTCTTCAATATTTAATAGATGTTTGAATAAATCTGGCAAGTTATGACAGACACCATTTAAATGTTTATATTTCATATAATTTTCTAATTATAAAATAAATAAGTGAAATTGAACTTTGTATAGCTACAAATCAGTTAATTTGTACCTTCAACATAGTAGGCTAATGAAGCATAGTAGGCTACAACTGACTCCCATAGTTTACAGCATTAGTTAAGAGATTTGTTTTCCTTGAGAAAATTTGCCATGTTTTGTACCTGATATCCAAAATACAGGTCCTTCTCAAAAAATTAGCATATTGTGATAAAGTTCATTATTCATTGCACACCAACTGAAATATTTCAAGTCTTTTATTGTTTTAATACTGATGATTTTGGCATACAGCTCATGAAACCCCAAAATTCCTATCTCAAAATATTAGCATATTTCATCCGACCAATAAAAGAAGTGTTTTTAATACAAAAAAAGTCAACCTTCAAATAATTATGTTCAGTTATGCACTCAATACTTGGTCGAATCCTTTTGCAGAAATGACTGCTTCAATGCGGCGTGGCATGGAGGCAATCAGCCTGTGGCACTGCTGAGGTGTTCTGGAGGCCCAGGACGCTTCGATAGCGGCCTTAAGCTCATCCTCATCCATCCACTCAGTCCACTGCTTCCGCAGGTCCCCCAAGGTCTGGAATCGGTCCTTCTCCACAATCTTCCTCAGGGTCCAGTCACCTCTTCTCGTTGTGCAGCGTTTTTTGCCACACTTTTTCCTTCCCACTGAGGTGCCTTGATACAGCACTCTGGGAACAGCCTATTTGTTCAGGAATTTGTTCAGATTTATTTATTCTTTCTGTGTCTTACCCTCTTGCTTGAGGGTGTCAATGATGGCCTTCTGGACAGCAGTCAGGTCGGCAGTCTTACCCATGATTGCGGTTTTGAGTAATGAAACAGGCTGGGAGTTTTTAAAAGCCTCAGGAATCTTTTGTAGGTGTTTAGAGTTAATTAGTTGATTCAGATGATTAGGTTAATAGCTCGTTTAGAGAACCTTTTCATGATATGCTAATTTTTTGAGATAGGAATATTGGGTTTTGATGAGCTGTATGCCAAAATCATCAGTATTAAAATGATAAAACACCTGAAATATTTCAGTTGGTGTGCAATGAATCTAAAATAAATGAAAGTTTAATTTTTATCATTACATTATGGAAAATAATGAACTTCATTACAATATGCTAATTTTTTGAGAAGGACCTATAATCAATATTGAATCGAAAACGAATCGAATTGCAAGCTTAAAAATGTGTCTCAATACCCAGCCCTAGAAAAAAGGTAATTAAAAAAAAAATCTCCACCTGCTTTTAATTAATTTTTTTTTGCTTATTTGCTTAAAGTGATATTTACTCCATTCCATGTATGTAATGTTCTGAAAAATGAGGTTAAATGGCTATAATTACACAGAACATCAGGGTTTTCCATGCATAGGGAAACTATACATATTGTACAGTATTCTAAAAGAGCGTTTGTCTTCAACTGGCTACAGATCTGGTCTGGTCTTAAAGATGAACTAGACAGTTTACAATCTTGCATTTTGACATTGTGCTCATGCTGCAAGACATTCACCCCTGGTCACCCTGATAGACTCTCTACAATTAATATGGGATGAAAAGTCTCTGCTCGATGCCTGCTAGCTTAATTCATGCTGCTAATTTCTGTAAATACTCTGTGCTCTAAATATTCCACTGCTTTTTTTCATCTGGCAGCTGTCAGATTAATCTCCCTCAGATGATTACACCATTGAACACACATTGAATCTAATAAACATTTAAAATCAGCAGGCCGCTCTAAGCAAACCAGAATGAACTTGGTGGTAAGGTAACTGAAAGCCCAAATAGGCTACAAAAAGGGCAGCAAATGGTATCCAATGCAGGATCAGTTTAAAATATGGAAAAGATTCATGACATCTTTCAAAGCTACTTAGTGTAACTTCAGACATTTAGGTGGAATGTTCTGCTTTTATGTAGTTAGAAATCAGCACAAAACCTCACCTTCTGTGGATCTGTCTGACATGCTGAGGGCCACATTTACTAAACAGGGCAAATTAGAATGAGAGTGCAATGGGAGTGGAAAGTTCTGAGCGTGATGTACTGATGACACACATTCAAGAACACAAATGCAGCCGGATCATTTCCATAATGATTCCAACAGATTAGTTAAAAAAACAACAATTCATTCAGGAACTAAAAGTGAATGTCTTACATTTGAATCATTCAATCAAGTGATTCATTCAAAAATTCTAATTCATTCAGGAACTAAACAAGTGACTTTATTTGCGTGAGCCTACATTCAAGCTGTCTGTTCAAATACGTTGATTCATTTACAAACGAAACAACTTTATGAGTGAGTCCCAGTAAAAACGGCAATTCATTCATGAACGAAAGATCAGAAAAATATATTAGTTAAAATCACCGATTCATTAATGAACGAAAAAACTAAATGTCTCTGTGAAGTGAGTCTCAATGATTTGGGGGGAAAAATAAATCTGTATGAATCAATAATGCAAAGGATCCGTTCAAATACGTTGCTTCATGAAAAGTATCTGGCAATCTTGTCTCTAAAACATAAGTTACTGTTTTAATATACTGAATGACACCAGAAAATGCAGCATGGGCTAAATGGACCTCTATGAAAACCTCTCGAGGCCCCTCTTGACACGTAAAGACCCGTTTCTTCATGATAATTGGAGCTCCAGGATACATATAAATGCTTTGTTGAAAAAATCATTAGTCGTTTTCAAATTCAAATTGTATTCATTGTATTTTTCAAGCCGTTGCTCTCGTTGAGAAAGCTGGAGCTTGTCGTTTTGCCGTCACCGCCTTCAGCCCTGATAACACAGCGTGACCCAGCACTGCTGTCACACCGCTGCCAGCTTTTCCACTACCTCACAAAATGGTGTCACCTGCCATCACTCGCCTGAGGCAGAAAGCTCTGCGTGTGTAGGTGTTTAGTTGAAGCGCCGTATCTACTGAAATTCAATGAACGTGTCTGCGTGCAACCATTTAAATGGTTTCTAAACTCCACATACAACACGTCCAAAAACTGCCTTTAAGCTTGGAAATGTGAATTCTGAAGAAGTTTTAATCTGGAAACCTATGAAACACAAACTAGAGGAGCATCATTTTGTCTTTGACAGATGACTGTTAACTTACTCTTTATTGCTTGTTTTAAGCGGTTTACTTTGGTATAATTTAGAGGATGTGTGGCGGGCAGTAGGTTACATTACAAGATTCTTGATTAAAATGTATATTAAAGTAAGGGAAAAGGAGACGGGCTAGTTGTCACAAGTTCTAAAGTCCCCTCTTTCTGAAATAAGATTACAATCCCATTTTTGCCATACTGGCAAATAAGTGAACACAAAAGAAAAAAAAAGATGATTTCCGAAGGATCATGTGACCCTGAAGACTGGATTAATGGCTGATGAAAATTCACCTTGGCATCACAGGAATAGATTATATTTTATAATGTATTAAAATAGAAAACTTTTTAAACTGTAATAAAATGTCACAATATTACTGTCTTTACTGTATTTTTAATCAAATAAACTCAGCTTTGATGAGCAGAAGAGACTTCAACTATTGTCATATACAGGTACTTGTCTTCCCTATATCTTAGATGGTGTAACTGGTCACCAAGTTCTTTTTTTTTTTTTTAAATCACTTTTTTGCCTTTTTGTCCTTATAGAGTGACAAAGTAAAAAGTCTAGTGGTATTAATAGGAGGCCACAAAAGCTTCATGCATAATAGAATTAGCAAATCCTGTTTAAAATATTTAGAGTACAGCAAGTCACAGTTAAATTTAAATAGTTACAGTTAAAGTTAAATTTCCCAAAATGATTTCACATGCAGATGAAGCAGGCTTTGCTATTCATGTCACTCTAGTCTATGGGTGATGAAAATTGCAGTAGTTGTGTTTGCAGCAATTTTCAGATATCTCTACTATATACAGAATTGTGTTTTCTGGTGTAAGGAATGAAAGAAAAAGGTCACAATTCTGATCTTAAAGACTGCATTTTCATCAGCAATTGTTTTGAGCAAAACAACCAAAGTAAACTTTTCAAGCCAAATTAAATGCTATTTTGGTGTTGTATTAAAGCTAATCTCCAGTTTGTGCTGTGAAGAGAAGGGTAAACAGTAAACAGTGGCACTTTTGTGTGCATGCTATGGATATTTCTGGCCGTGAATTGCACTGAAATAAGAAAGGCTCCCGGAGACCACAGCACTACAGCTAAGAGCATTAGTGTCACGCACCACAGCTAATCTCGACTTCTGAGCTCCCCGCTCCGAGGAGAAGGCGGGATGCTGACAGATGCTGTGAAAGATGCTACTTGTGGGTAAGAGATAAAATCTGAATTAGTGTTATGAATTCTAATTTACAAACACAAATGCATGATCATCTGTCTTGCCATTTGGCTCGTATCCAAGTCAGAATTAAAGCAGCATTTCAGATAGCCGTAAGTCCCAGTCTCAGAATGCTCTTTGGTTACAAAAATCAATATGTTCTTGATTTTTGCTCCCATGAAATAAGAAAAAGTCTGTTTCACTTTGTGTAACTTGTAAGTGAGAGCTACTGACCAACATGTTCCAGACTATAAACCAGCAATGAAGAATAAAGCTCATGGAATTCATACAGTGAGCCACAGTCTGCCAATGCCAGAGGTCAGTGATTTAATGGTGTAGCACATTGTGGATCTGTGGGAGCGATTTCTGCAACATGCACTGTATTACTAATGTCTTTTTGCAGTAGAAGTATGAAAATGCATGAATGTCATTGCATTAGACAACAAAATACCAAGTCAAGTGGCATTTATGACAATTTTTTCGAGATCTCGTCACACCCTTAGTTTTTACATTTATTATTTTTAAATGAAATAAATTGTAGTTAAATATTCAATTATATGGACAGTCCAAGTTGTGTTATTTTGTTTAAAATAAATTAAAAGGGGTGGTATAATGCCCTTTTCAGAAGATGTAAAATAAGTCTATGATGTCCCCAGAGTGTGTATATTAAGGTTTAGCTCAAAATACCTCACAGATATTAATATATAGCATGTTAAAATTGTCACTTTTAGAGGGTGACTTGTATGTCACTTTAAATGCAAATGAGCTGCTGCTCCCGGCACAGAGGGCGGAGCTTCAATTACCTCCTTACACAGACATGCACTGAATTTCCTTTTAGCCTTTTTTGTTCAAACTGAGTCAGACAATGATGGAGAGACTCAAGAAGAAGTGACAACAGGACATTTCTGAAAGGTTAGTTGATACATTTATGTAGCTAATCTTCTAGTCATTGATTACCATATTCTGTCATGATAGTCTATAAATCGCGTTCCCGGTTTATGTAAATGTTAGGGTTGGTGATGTCACTAACCGGGGAGGAATGTCGTGTATTCCCTACCAGCCGTTTGTTGTAGTCCTTAAAAAGCCATTTTCTTTAAAAGAAAATATCTCCCTTTGCTTTTAACTTGTAACTTTGCAGATGTTGTTTATGCTCAAACAGCAGCATTACACACTAACTAAAGTTAGAAAAGTGAAATCATAAATCAACCACCCCTTTATTACATGTTCTGGACAATTGTGTGAGATTTTTTAATGGCTTACATTTCAGCCCAGAGGAGAAGGACGATGATGAAGATGGAGGTCTTGAGGAAGAAGCAGAGGAGGTTTTAATAGGGAAGGAACTCTTCCCGCGTCGAGTGGATGGAAGTACCACTCGCGAACGCTTCAGCGGGATCACTGCCCTCGGAGGAGGAGCCACCCGTCCGTGATAGTCAAAGAGCCTAACCAGTTAAAAGAACCAAAGAAGATGTGCGGAGTTCACAAAAGATGCCATAACATCATTACTACCACTCAAAACCAGCCTTTAGATTCAGAATTATATGGCATCTTAAAGGTTTTTCACCCCTGAAAACATTTCTCACTCCTGGTTCCTGGTTTCCCTGCAATTAGCAGAGCTACTTTTGAAATTCGTCATGAAGGCAGGCGAATATTTCAAAAGACTTAACAGAAAAGAAAGGAGGTACAGGAAAATGTCAAACAAAGGCACATGCCCTTGCTCTCCCATCAATCTCTCCTGGATATTCACAGCTCTCCACCCAGCTGACATTAAGTAAATGTCTCTGTTTATAAAAGATGAGATCATAAGAAGGAAAAGAACGAAAAAAATAAAACAGGGCTTTTTAGAAATTAAAGATGAGCTCCATTTACTCAACACTAATGGATTTCCTGGATTTATTTTCTCTTAATTCTTTTCAAGGAAAAACTGTAGGTGTTTAAGATAAATAAGATTATTGATGTTCTGTGAATGTAATATTTAATTGATTTCTTTGTGTGAATCTTTTTTATAGGTTTGAAGGACTTGAGTGTTTCAAAACGTGTGCAATTTGAAGGGTTTCATCAATTGCAAATAAATGCATACATACCTAATGTAGAAATCATCTCTATTAATCAATCAAATTCGTAACCACGTAATTGCAATTAATTGCACCTAACATTAACATTTTTATATTGTAATCATTTCACAGTTAATCTCCAAATTAATGTAGAAACAACATAAAGACAGTATTATATATTTTAAATATTTGATCTAACTGGTAGGAAATATACAGAAATTGAATAGTTATCAAACACTTCAGTCTTCACAAATATAAATTAATCCTTATTAAATCTATAAAAGTTGTTAAGTGAAGAGCAGTGAGTGATTTTCTCTGTCTTTTGTTCTGTGGTTTACATTAATGACAGACAGCAGCAGGTTTATTAGGCTGCTGTCACTTTAAGATCTGAAGCACATGATGCAGATCTGACACATATCCATGGACTTACAACTCTTTATGGTCATTTAAGACTTTTTAGCTCATTTAAGACTGTGCTTACGAGGATACTCAACAAATATCCTCAAATATTTCAAATTGTGTGCAATCAGATTACGGGTTTTAACAACTGTAAATAAATGCATACATACCTATTGTAGAAATCATCTCTGTAGTAATCATAATCAAATTCATAACCACTGAAAGAGACAAAACAAAAGGCACAATGTAAAGTGTGATTCACTATGACAAGAAAATAACAAAGATGGAATTATCCCCTTGATTTAGACTTGTATTTCCAGCTAAACTGACACTGACAGATGTGACACAGGAAGATTTTACACTTTGAACGCTAATCAATTTATACCCAAGATTTATATGTGTAGAGACACTAATCAAACTCTAGCAAGTCAAATAATCCCCATCCATCTACGCGTTCTTTAAACATCTTGCTGACAGACATCTTCAGCCATCATAAATCATTCAAAGCTCCCAAACACAGTCACTCTTCAGTAACAGCAGCAATCGAAGTGGCTTAGCTTATTAATTAGTGAGAAATCTCTTGTTAGTTAGAATCAGACAGTGAGACAGACATTCTCCAGTTTGTGTGTGACCCCTGCTTGGATTTCATCCAGTAAACTTTGTGTGAACCCTTTAGAGTAGCAGCACTTCTTTTCATTAGACGAATTTCAACTGACAAGGCAAGCAACAGGGATTCTTCTTCAGTCATTTTTATTTCATGTACAGTGCAGTGAAATAGAGTATGAAAACGCTTTTGAATTGTACTCTGTACTGTACTCTTTGAATTGTACTACTGTATTCTGTCTGTCTTCGCTTTAATAACTGGATTTTAAGCACTGGATCCAACATGAAAAAAATCTGAGAATCAAGATCTGCATGTTAAAAAGGGCATCTTGTGCTTTAAATGGAAGCAAAAACATTTGACCCTTTTAACCCTTGTATTACATTTGAGATTATTCTGGGTATGATTTATGATGTGGGTCAAATTTACCCTAACTGGATTTAATACAACAAAAAATAAACATGAGAACAATCATTTTTAAAAAGGTATTTAACAAACATTTTATAATATTATAAACCGTATTGTAACTTTTTGATTCAATTGCATTCGATTCCAAGTGTAATTAAAATTCTTGAACTGATACGCCTTCAACACAGCGTACATTCCTTTTGAAAAAAAAAAAAAAAAGTCTGCCAAATGCATAAATGTAAATTTAAATACCTCCAGAGTGTAGTAGAGGAACTGTCAAAAAAAAAAAAAAAAAAAAAAAAAAGTGCAGCTGCGATTAACCATGAAATTGCGTGTCAAATTAACCCAAACCACTCTGATGTAAGACTCAGGCATTTCAGAATGACCGAACCAACATTTGAGATTAAATGTTGATGAAACTGGTCCGCTGGTTAGTCCCCTTATCCAATCACATCCACTGTTGAGATTGATACATTTTTTGGATTTATTTGGTAAATGTATTTCCATCTTTTTATGCACCTTTTTAAAACTTTTGCATCTTTGCGGTTCCATTCGATGTGGGTTTTTTTAATGCAAAAACCATGTGCATAAAAATAGCTGGATGGAAACATAGCTAATGATTAATTGTGCCCGTAACATCAGGACAACTATTACGGAAGCAAACAAGGTCAAACTTAATGCAATTAAGCATTTAAATACATGTCATGCATATTATGAGTATCCTGTCAACTATAGAAAGTGGACTAAGGAGGATTTTGGGACCATTTCCAAAACACAACCTCATTGACTAGTAAGGCAAAGTCCAAATCACAGTCTTTGCTGTCCCAACTTAATTGATATAAGTAGTGTAGAACATTAAATAGAAATTGTGTCTATTCCTCGTTTAGTGAGGCCAAACAATAAATCTACTGTAGGATCTAGGAAAAATCTAATTGTAATTAAACCAGAAAATCTCAATATCAGTAAACAAAAACAATTTCTAAAGCTAGGTCTTCTAAACATTAGATCGCTCACACCTAAGGCGGTTATTGTAAATGAAATGGTCACAGATAATAGTTTTGATGTATTTTGTCTTACTGAAACCTATAGAGATATTCTAAATGTTACTCAGAAAACAGGTCACAGGTTTAATTCGTTTGAAGTACTTGTGCTAAATGTCACGCTCTCAGATGCAAGAAAGAAATCCCTATTATCTCTAGCCTTGGCTACTGTATATAGACCTCCAGGGCTCTATGCTGATTTCTTAAAAGAGTTTGCAGACTTTCTCTCAGATCTATTGGTCAATGTCGATAAAGCAATAATTGTTGGAGATTTTAACATACACGTAGATAACACAAATGATGCGTTCAGGGCTGCGTTTACAGATTTGTTAAACTCCTTTGGGGTCAAGCAAAACGTCAGTGGTCCCACTCATCGTCTAAATCATACACTAGATTTAATTATATCTTATGGAACCAATCCAACCGATATAGATATTATACCGCAAAGTGATGATGTCACTGATCATTACATGGTACCTTGCATATTACGTACTGCTGAAATTTGTCGTTGCGCCACGTTATCGACCAGGCAGAACAATCCTTCCAACCACTATAGATAGATTCTCAAATAGCTTACCTGATCTATCTCAGCTGCTCAGTGAACCCAAACAAACAGATGAACTAGAGGAAATGACTAGCACTATGAGCACCATTTTCTCTAGTACATTAGAAATTGTTGCACCAATTAGATTAAAAAAGGTTACAGATAGAAAACTAAAGCGCCATGGTACAACAGTGCTACGCATGCTATCAAGAGAGAAACTCGTAACTTAGAGCGTAAATGGAAACAAAGTAATTTAGAGGTCTTTAGAATCGCGTGGAAAGACAGTATGTCACGTTATTAAAAGGCTCTAAAAGCAGCCAGGGCTGAGCATTTCCGCAAACTAATAGAAAATAACCAAAATAATCCAAGGTTTTTATTTAACACCGTGGCTAGACTAACAAATAAACAGACATCACCTGAGCAAAATATTCCGCCACAGTGTAGTAGTAATGATTTTATGAATTTCTTCACTGAGAAAATAGAAAGCATATAGAAAATAGAAAGCAGAAACACAATTGTAAATGTACAATCTTTTATGGTGTCTTATGATTCAGCCTCAATTATCGCCCCTCAAGAACAACTACACCGCTTTACAACTATAGGACAGGAAGAGCTAAATAAACTTATCATTTAATCTAAATCAACAACATGTTTATTAGATCCGATACCAACCAAACTACTGAAAGAAGTGTTACCTGTAATGGAAGAGCCTCTTCTCAATTTTATTAACTCGTCTTTATTTTTAGGTCATGTTCCAAGAATATTCAAGCTGGCAGTTATAAAACCTCTCATTAAGAAACCACAATTAGATCCAAATAACCTAGCAAATTACAGACCCATTTCAAATCTTCCATTTATGTCTAAAATACAAGAAAAAGTTGTGTCCGCTCAATTGTGCTCTTTCTTGCAAGAAAATTATATCTATGAAAAATTTCAGTCAGGATTCAGACCGCATCATAGCACAGAAACTGCGCTAGTTAAAATTACAAATGACTTACTTTTAGCTTCAGACCAAGGCTGTATCTCAATCCTAGTTCTACTCAATCTTAGCTCTGCGTTCGACACTATAGATCATAAAATACTCCTGGATCGACTACAAAACTACACTGGTGTTCAGGGACAGGCATTAAGCTGGTTTAAATCGTACTTAAATCGTCACCATTTTGTCTGTTTAAATGGGGAAAAAAATCGAAGATAACATCAGGAGACTATGGCGTGCCGCAAGGATCGGTGTTAGGCCCTCTGCTATTCTCAATATATATGCTGCGACTGGGTAATATTATAAGAAAACATGGAATTAATTTCCACTGTTATGCTGATGACACTCAATTATATATTTCATCACGACCAGATGAAAACACTAACTCATCTAAATTGACAGAGTGTCTTAAAGATATAAAATGCTGGATGACGTGTAATTTCCAGCTATTAAATTCAGATAAAACGGAGGTATTACTTATTGGTCCAAAAAACTACCAACAAAACCTCTTACAATACAACTTTAATCTAGAAGGATGTCCTGTTACTTTATCCACTACAGTAAAAGACCTGGGTGTTATACTAGACCGCAACTGATCTTTTGAAAATTATATTTCATGTTACAAGAACAGCCTTTTTCCACCTTAGAAACATTGCTAAGCTACGTAACATGATATCTGTTTCTGATGCAGAAAAGTTAGTTCATGCATTCATGACCTCGAGACTAGATTACTGTAATGCTTTATTAGCTGGTTGTCCTGCATCCTCAATAAACAAGCTACAGTTAGTCCAAAATGCAGCAGCTAGAGCTCTTACTAGATCAAGAAAATATGATCATATAACACCAATTTTATCATCTCTACACTGGTTACCTATTAAGTTCCGTATCAATTACAAAATATTACTGCTGACCTATTAAGCCCTAAATGGTCTTGCTCCTGTGTATTTAATGGACCTTCTATCGCCATCGCGTTCTTTAAGATCACTAAATTCAAGGCTTCTGGTCATTCCTAGGATATCTAAGTCCACTAAAGGAGTGAGGGCGTTCTCACATTTAGCTCCTAAACTCTGGAATAGCCTTCCTGATATTGTTCGAGACTCAGACTCGCTGTCCCAGTTTAAAACTAGATTAAAGACTCATCTCTTTAGCCAAGCCTTCACATAATGCTTACTTTTTATATGACTGTTGAATCAGATCGAATGCATTAATATTATGTACAGCAGCTATGCTAATTATTTCCCATCTGCTTTTCTGCTGTTATCTCGGGACGCGAGTCCCGAGGTAAATGGCGTTCGTAGCTCCAGATTGGATCCAGCCTCTCACGGAGACTTCAGATGCCCCAAACACTTGCTATGAGATGACTGAACGCCTGTGAAGAGACGACTCGACGCCGGCCATATGTTATGCCTTAAATTAATACATGATTAACTAAATGTTATGCCCTAAATTAATACATGATTAACTAAATGTATTTTTTCCATGTACATTTCTGATATGCACTTTCTGTAAAGCTGCTTTGAAACAATATGTATTGTGAAAAGCGCTATACAAATAAATTCGAATTGAATTATATTCCATTATTGGCATCTCTCCAATTTTTTTGACCATTTCATTCCAAACTAATTAACATTCAAAGCTATTCTTTGTTGGTTTGCTCCTGTCGTACTCTCCTAATTAAGCCTATACCTCTGATTAAATAATGGATGGGCTGTGTTAGTGAATTTGAAATGCAAATCAAGACTTAATGAATTTCAAAAATACAATGAGAGCAAGAAATAAAGAAATAAAAACCCTGAATCAGCTTAAGTAAAATAAAATGTAACAAAAGAGACCCAAAATAAGCTACAGTCCTCAAAAAGGGCACTCGTATGGCTCATAAGTATTCTTTAAAATTCTTTAATGTTTCATTACTAATGATTCTAGTATTCTTTGCTATGTGCAAATAAAAGAAAGAAAAAAAAAACATTTCCATTACATTTATAGCTGCAAACAGAAACATTATTAATTCAGTAATTGTTTCATGGTCCAGTCACTATTTATTTAGCATTAGTTAGTATTTATTGTTTGCAATAAAATGCTCTGAATACCCATAAAAGCTTGCCAATAGGAGTAAATGCCTAATACCTTTTCAAGCATTGATTTTTCACTCATTTCCTGCTTGGTTAGTTTTCACTGATGTGTCTGGAGCTTTTCGCTTCCTATAGGAGTTCAACAAGCTAACCGAACCTGTGAGACACAACTGCAACTTCAGCAATTGAATGAATGTGCTGATAAGACAGCGGGTTGTTCTGTTATCTAAACCTGATATGACGACGAATGTGCTGACGGCTTCATTCAGCCACACCAAGCAGACTTTAATCTGATCTACCTCACCTCTCCTAACAAGGGCACATGCAAGAATGGCGAAGGGATTTCATTTACACTGCAGTGTGTTATCTGAAGTAAAATTCACAGTCAGAATGAGTTTTGTATAAAACATACATATATAAGGATAGTCACATGTTGCACTATAATAGGAAACACCCACCTGTAGACCGCAGTTAGGGGTCGTTTGGATCCCGCTTTAGGCCTGTAGGGTTTGGGCTCTCCGGCCATATTAATATCTGCAGAAACAGAAGAATTCAAAGTCAAACACATGTAGATATGAGTTCTCTTTGCATACTTGAGGCCTGTTCACGCCAGGGTTATAATCGTTAACAAAAACTAGAACTACGGTATTAAAAACATTGTTGCAGTTTATTTTACAGTAGGCCTACGAACCTAAAAAGTACTGGTTAATATTAGGTTCAGGGTTAGTACCCTGTTTTTGTATTATTATTAAAGTACATAGGATGTACACGGGGAACAGTACTGTAAAATAAAGTGCTGCCAATAACACTTCTGTTAGTTAAAACCTAAATAAATTATAAATATTAGTTGAAAAACTTAAACTAAAAGAAAAGTAGAAATGTTGCCTTGGTAATAAACTGAAATATGTTGAAGGGTAACACTTTATTCCAATTTTAACAATTTCTCTGAATGTAACTAACATTAACATGAAAATTAAACGGATAAAATAAAAGCAGATTCAAAATATTAAACTATATTAAAAAGTAAAACAACACTGGTTCACACAAAGGACGATAACTATAACGATAAAGATATGGTTTTAAAAATTGTTCTAAAATGTAAAAGAATAGCAGAGTCCACACCACAACTACAATGATAACAACAGAGGAATGACACTGTTGGAATCGCTTTCAAAGCGATCTTTTTTTAAAGTTAAGGGTGTCGGTTTTGTTTTTCAAACCACGACTATATGCAAATAAATCCATGCAGCCTTTAATGACTCAAGCATGGTGGGTAGAACAGTGTGGTGTCTGTTTGAGGTTTAGTAAATAATTGGTACCCTGGGATTGTAAAACAAGGGGACATATTTCTAATAATACAGCAAAACTTTGTTTTCCCAATATACAGGTCCTTCTAAAAAAAAATTAGCATATTGTGATAAAGTTCATTATTTTCCATAATGTAATGATAAAAATTAAACTTTCACATGTTTTAGATTCATTGCACACCAACTGAAGTATTTCAGGTCTTTAATTGTTTTAATACTGATGATTTTGGCATACAGCTCATGAAAACCCCAAATTCCTGTCTCAAAAAATTAGCATATCATGAAAAGGTTCTCTAAACGAGCTATTAACCTAATCATCTGAATCAACTAATTAACTCTAAACACCTGCAAAAGATTCCTGAGGCTTTTAAAAACTCCCAGCCTGTTTCATTAGTCAAAACCGCAATCATGGGTAAGACTGCCGACCTGACTGCTGTCCAGAAGGCCATCATTGACACCCTCAAGCAAGAGGGTAAGACACAGAAGAAATTTCTGAACAAATAGGCTGTTCCCAGAGTGCTGTATCAAGGCACCTCAGTGGGAAGTCTGTGGGAAGGAAAGTGTGGCAAAAAAACGCTGCACAACGAGAAGAGGTGACCGGACCCTGAGGAAGATTGTGGAGAAGGACCGATTCCAGACCTTGGGGGACCTGCGGAAGCAGTGGACTGAGTCTCGAGTAGAAACATCCAGAGCCACCGTGCACAGGCGTGTGCAGGAAATGGGCTACAGGTGCCGCATTCCCCAGGTCAAGCCACTTTGGAACCAGAAACAGCGGCAGAAGCGCCTGACCTGGGCAACAGAGAAGCAGCACTGGACTGTTGCTCAGTGGTTGCATGTCATTCGGAAATCAAGGTGCCAGAGTCTGGAGGAAGACTGAGGAGAAGGAAATGCCAAAATGCCTGAAGTCCAGTGTCAAGTACCCACAGTCAGTGATGGTCTGGGGTGCCATGTCAGCTGCTGGTGTTGGTCCACTGTGTTTTATCAAAGGCAGGGTCAATGCAGCTAGCTATCAGGAGATTTTGGAGCACTTCATGCTTCCACCTGCTGAAAAGCTTTATGGAGATGAAGATTTCATTTTTCAGCACGACCTGGCACCTGTTCACAGTGCCAAAACCACTGGTAAATGGTTTACTGACCATGGTATTACTGTGCTCAATTGGCCTGCCAACTCTCCTGACCTGAACCCCATAGAGAATCTGTGGGATATTGTGAAGAGAAAGTTGAGAGACGCAAGACCCAACACTCTGGATGAGCTTAAGGCCGCTCTCGAAGCATCCTGGGCCTCCATAACACCTCAGCAGTGCCACAGGCTGATTGCCTCCACGCCACGCCGCATTGAAGCAGTCATTTCTGCAAAAGGATTCCCGACCAAGTATTGAGTGCATAACTGAACATAATTATTTGAAGGTTGACTTTTTTTGTTTGTTTTAAAATCACTTCTTTTATTGGTCGGATAAAATATGCTAATTTTTTGAGACAGGAATTTGGGGTTTTCATGAGCTGTATGCCAAAATCATCAGTATTAAAACAATAAAAGACCTGAAATATTTCAGTTGGTGTGCAATGAATCTAAAACATATGAAAGTTTAATTTTTATCATTACATTATGGAAAATAATGAACTTTATCACAATATGCTAATTTTTTTAGAAGGACCTGTATAATCTCTAAAACTTGTGTGCGTAATATACCTCTTGAATGAGATTTCTATGAGAAATGCAGTCCATTAGAATTCACATATAGCAGGCAAACAGAACTTTCTTATAAGGGGACATTTTATGATTTTATTTATCTAGCAATGGTTCATTCATACCATATTCCTTTACATAATTCAAAATATTCTGCTTGAAAAGTATGCTTTGGCTTTCCTGTATCTCTAAAATAAATGCAACATGGTTTGGTATTCTGTTAACTAATGCAAAGACATTCATACATTTGTGTTGTGCATGCTCAAACCTGCAGGCTAAAGTGTGATAACATAATTCAGTAAATTTTGTGCAATTTGTAATCCACAGAGCTCATCTTTAAAAGAGCTGTAGATAAAAACATATACTAACATATACTATACATTTCCCTGCTGCAGTAAAAGAAAGAAGGGATGAATAGGAAGAGAAGGAATGAAGCACTAGACATTGGTGCATCTATATGTAGATTAAAGCATTTATCAAACCATCATCCTTGAACAATAGCACATAAAGCTAAGAACGTCTGTGAGAATTATCTCCACCATCTGACCCTCACTACCCAGCACTCCTCCATCACAAAAACACACCGGCGCTGCAATACAAGGGGATTCAGGGGGAAACTCTGCCATAGCAATGCTGTAAGATGAATGCGATATGGTTACATTCACATCTTGTACTGTAGCTCTGAAATCTCACACTGATAGTGGTAGTACTTTCAGATGTGAAGATTATGCAGGCAGAGTTCCTGTTTCGTAAACATTTTTAATACATTTGTATTTAAATATTATAAATATTTTTGGTAAAACTTTACAATACAGTTTCATTTGTTTGTTATTTGTTATTTACATGAAATACAGTTAACATAACCCAAAAACAAACAACACTTCAGCAGCATTTATTAATCTTATTTAATGATAATTTCAACATTTACTAATACATTATTAAAATCAAAAGTTGTATCTATTAATATAATTTTTATTAACTAGCATTAACAAAGGTTAATAAATGCTGTAAAAAATATTTTGCTTATTGTTAGTTCATGCATTAACTACTGTTAATAAATGAGACCTTAAGTGTTACCATTTGCTTTTAATAATAAAAAAATAAACACACGCATACTGCTTAATGTATATACCGCACAGTATGTATGGTACAATTTAAATAAAAATGTAGTATGCTGTTTTAAAGATTCCAGTCACCTTCGAAACCACAATTTTAAAATGATAGCAGCAAAATACATTAACAAGTTCTTTGAATATAAACAAGGATATATTTGTTGCGATGTTTACAAAGCCTGCTGCGACTGGAGTTATAGGATCAAAACGAGAGGATAAAATATGACAGAAATCGAAGCCTTTTCAGAAAGCATCTTCTTGCAGAAATCCTGTTATATATGCTGATCTGGTGTAAATGCTCAAGCACATCGGCTCACGGAGTGACTCATGCACGGTCTAGCCAAGCAGCAGCATAAAGATCATGCGTTTAGGAGAAATCAGTTTCATATTTCCATTTAATAAAGCATCTGTTTGCTTGCTTCAGATGTAAGGTTATCTGTACAATAAAGGAGAGATGCAGTAGAGTCACATCTATTTCTCATTTTTACGCTGATTGATGGTAGTCACAAAAGGGTCATAGCTGTGGACACGAGGGAAATTTCTCATTCATCTGCATCCGCTCATTGGGCTTTGTAATGGTTGCCTGGAGACAGGCCGAGCCGAGAGGAGCTCTCCGTGGTCCTGAACCCGGGGCTGGCTGAGGGGGAGTGGCTCTTTTTCACTGTTTGGATCGAAACATCATGAAAGCTTTCCATTGAGACGGGCACTCACAAAGAGACATCCGCAGCATCTGAAACAAGCCCTATTTTCAATGGAGATACCAAGGTCTTATTCACAAACATTTTTTATTTTTATTAAACATTTCACAAAAAGATTGGCAAAAGACAAAAAATATATATACACTGTTCAAAATAAAAACGCATTGGGTTGTCAAACGTTCGTGGAATCTCATCAGGCAAACTTCAGTGTAACAATTTTAACCTGACAGGCAACAACCCTCAAGAATGAAAAGCTGCTTATGATTTGTTGTGTTGGTTCTGTTTATCATAATCTTTTTCCCTCTCTATGAAGAACAACTTGCCTCTTCCACCACCTTGTCTGATCTCTCCTCAGTTTGACCTTACAAACACAGCTGTGTACAACCATTAATCACAAAAAACTTGCAATTAATGTGGCAGACTATGCAAAAAAAAAAAAATAATAATAATAATAATACACAGAGAGTTCACAGAAGAAATGATGAGGTCAGCATCTCCTCTGAATCTCTGGTTTATTAAAGTGCCACATTATGCTTTTACGGATGTTACCATAGTAAATGCTCTTATCACTGTGAATCAGATGCTTCCAACACACACTTTTAAGTGGTAGACTAATCACAACAGACTGGGCCATCTGACCAATAAGACCAGAGTAGGCTCTCAGAAAGGAGGGGCTTAGAGAGACTGAATTATCAAACCATTTCAGACACTGTGAGAAAAGAGGTACTACAGCAATGTATATTATGAGAAAATTAAAGTGTTTTTGACATCAGATGCATCTAAAGCTACATAAGCATTAAAACAGCACTTTAACAGGGAGACATTTTATGTATATTAGAGAACTCACTCTAATTCATTCACTTACCACTCTTCTTCGGTGGTAACTTAACCCAACTCCGTGCTTCCTGTAATGAGAGCTGTCAATCAAGGTACAAGGATGTCCCTGAGGTTGTGATTACGATGAAAGTGACCAATCATAAGAGGGTCAGTGCCCTCCTTGGTTTCCGCCCCCAAATTGTCAAAAGCAGAGACTATTTATATAGAGACATGTCACTTACTCAATCCAACTATATAGGGAAAACCCGTGACGCCAAAGATGGCGGTTGTATGCGCATGTCCCGCCCCTCCCACTGGAAAGCCAATCGTCTGCTTTTAACAGTCAAGCCGGGAAACATTTAAGCCTATCGTCTGGTTCCACTGACGCATGCGCACAGTCGAGGTTTGCGACTGGAAAATACTTTACTGTTTGAAAAGGCGGCAGATTTGATATGCAGTGTATGTGTGCGTTGTGTAAATATCAGACTTCCCAAGTGTCTACCGCATATTGATAACGGCTCCCTGATGCCCGCAAATTAGTTCAAATCTCCCAGAATCTAGAGCGAGCGAGCGAGAGCTCACACATACTGTGTTTCAAACCGTGCCCCGCGCGCATGTCAGAGAGGGAGAGAACCCTTGCGCATGCGTAGTAAAGTATAACCTGTGGGGGAAAAGGCGTTTTAAACCTTACTTTGGGGCAAAGTCATCAAACTTTTTAAGCGATTTTTATCATAATTTACTGCTGTTTCTATACATGCAGTTTTTATGTCCCGGTGACCAGTGAAAGTGCAGTTCTGACTCTCTGCCCATTCATTTAGATGGAGCCTGGTCTTGTTAGTCCGAAATAGCTGCCCGGAGGCGTTGCCAAGATGGCGGCCGAGTGGCATGACTTGCTTAAAAGGACTTTGTCAAAAGTCATGTAGACTCGAGGGAGCAGAAATCCACTGCGCGAGCAAAACAGCACTCCGCTGTGCGCGAGCAGGATTCCACTGTACAAGCAGAGTTAACCTATGAGAGTATGCCAGGCACTCGCTCGCAGCTACCTGTACACCTCTCGGTTGTTGAATTTGTGCGCGAGTACTTTTATCATGCCAGCTGAAGGTTCATTTTTGCGCGTGTGAAATAATGTGCTTGTGAGCATGTCTTACACGCTCATAACTTTTGACTAAAAAATAACACCATAGTGCTGCTTAATCAAGATCGGCTCGCGCAGCATTGGTCCAAACTGATAAACGGTCCGTCAACCACATTTAACGAGTAGCTCATTTTCGTTCCGCTTACATTACATTTGACATTTGATGTTGGGCAATGTTGTGGTCGCGCCAGCATCTAGAGCACACTTGCGACGCGCCTACATTTGAAATAACTACATTTTGTCCGGAAAACTGAACCGAAAGCCTCGTACCGCGAATACGTGTATCTTTACACCCCTACCACACATATACATATATATATATATATATATATATATATATATATATATATATATATATATACACTTATACACACACACACAGTTGGATAGGAATATAGGCTTTTAAAAATAGGAGAAACACCTTCAGTTGTGCATCTAATCAAACTCATTGTATTTTGTTCACTAGGCAATATGGCTAATGCTACTGCAATTTTGTGTGTGTTCACAGTGTGTGTTCAGTAAATCACACTTCTACACATGGTTATGCATTTACAAAATGGTCATTTTCCTATTCAGCCTATGTCATGCAATTCTGCATACCGGGGGGACTGCAGTTCAGTATGATATGCAATTCATGGTCACCCCTTGACGTCCATTGTAAAACAATTTGAGAACCACTGTATTAAGATGCAAGAATTTCTTAGATCAAAATACTTAAAGTCCCCCTGTGGTGAAAATCAAGCTTTTAATGTTGTTTATATGTCTATGTGGTGATTTAATGTGCTTTAAGACAAACCATGTGCAAATTCATAATTCAACTACTGCTAAGTATTTTCTCCTTAAAACTGTGGTGAACCAAAGACAATCTCAAAACTGACCTTACAAACTACCTTGTAACCAATCAGGTCAACGTGTGATTGTCAACAAGTGGATCTGAGCTGGTGTGAGTGAGTGGAGGCGGGTAAATGCATATTCTAGAACCGCGTATACTAATTGAGGCAAGGGTGTAGTTCCATTCAAGCTATTTTAAGGCATGACAACTTTTATTTTCAAGGAAAACGTTTAAATGAGTCATTTTGGTGATCAAAGATGAGTTTTAAGGGATAAAATATTTGACTACTGGGGAACTTTAAATGGTTTCTTAGAAAAGGAGAGAGGGGGTGACTGGGAAACAGAAATATGTGCAGAATAAATGGGAAGTGAATGGAATCAAACTACTTAATTTAAAGTGACGCTTGTGCACTTATTCTGTTCTAAACTGAAATGTAGTGGAGGAAATACACAACTGACAAAAACACGTGAAGTTGTGAAAAATACAGTCAGCCAGTCATTATTGAAAATTCTTTCTGATGAAACTGGCTGTGCATTATGCCACTTACAATGCAATGTACTATCAATCTATCCATCTATCTATCTATCCACACACACCCACCCAGCTGAGTGCTGATTTATCCTGGGTTGCCATCTGTTTTACTGCTTGCTAAAGAGAAGAGCAAGCAGATTGCCACTTACAGCCAAACCTTCATTTTCTTCCACTTAGCACACTGTCACATCTGAAAGTCACTGTGTACGTACCTTACTTTCACTCACACACACAAAAACATTCTCTACCAGCCATAGACTCTGCAACATCTCCATAGGACACTATTTAAATCCTGATATTCAGCAGGAGGTATATCTATAATTAAGTTGATGCATTTGATACTGTGTCTCAAAATGTAGTGTGTTTCTTTCTCACTGTTTTCTCAAGCAAAACACAGCATCTAATCTCGTCTCCTTTTAAGGAGCTATTTAAAATTTGACAACCCCTGATTAAAAGGGCAGCATGCTGCAAACATCTTGTTTTGTCTTCACTGGATGAAAGCAAGTCGAATGGTTTTGCAACAACATGAAAGTGAGTAAATTATGATATTCATTTTTGGATGGTAAATGGACTGCATTTATATAGTGCTTTCACAGACCCAATGGCCACCAATGCGCTTTACATTTTGCCTCACATTCACCCATTCACTCTCTCACTCATACACCGACGGGCTATTCCTTTACAGAAAATGTAGCGACAACGAAAGGGTCCATGTAGACAGAGTTGAACTTACTTATGCATTCATTTAAAATTCATTTACTGACCTAATTAAATGTTCCATGTCTGGCAACACTCATCTGCGCAGACCTCTCAAACACGGACTGCTTTATTTCTTGAAGTTGCACGTATACAGTATGACCAAGTCATCCAGCCCTAAATCTGAAGGGACCTCTGTAATATAACTCTGCTGCAGACAATATGAAGCCAAAACATCAAGCACAAACTTTAAATGAGTAAATAATGAAGCACTGCAGGCGCCTGAGGGTTTGGGGTGTTAACGGGCTTATAGCCGGTGATCAGACGCATACAGCGAGATGTGAGCAGCTAAAGCAAACAAACATCTCCCGTGCGGATTCTCTCTGATAATCCAGCCGTATGAAACGATCATGCCTTTTGATGATAATCGGGCTGAGGAATTTTCCTTTGCACCAAATCAGTTACAGCAAAGTACTCATCCTAACAAAATCCTGTTACCATGCTTTGAACCACAGATCAGCGAGAGATTTTAGAACGAAACCACATCGTCCAGCTAGGATTTAAAGACTTTGCAGTTAGGATTGTGATCTGATGAGAAGCAATGCTGCCTTAACATGAAGTAAGACAAATGGGGGAACAAAAATAAAAAATAAATATAAAAATACAATAAAAATGTTCATTATATCACTATAAAATTATCATATATAGAGACAATATATGTCACTATTTTACAGTGTTATTGTTGCATGTAGTTATTAGCCTGGATGCCAGCCGAACTTAGCCCCGGACATTTGAGGTCCGGAAGTTCGGTCTGGACTTGATCCGTTGTGAAGCAAGCATGCCCGAACCAAAGCTGTTTGGACCAATCAAATTGTCAGGGCGGGCTTTATACGATGATGGACAGATGATCAACAGTAACGTAATCATCCACGTCACCAAAGAGCGCTTGGGTTGAATTAGTTTACAACAAGGAATGGCTGCCGCTGGAGAATTTAGATGTGTAGATTCAGCCATCGCGTCTGTTATAGAAGATGTACACAGCGCATTCATTTTAAAAGAGAACCACAATCAAGGCATTTGTCGATCGGAAAGATGTTTTTGCTGTCCTTCCTACGGGATTTATCAGCTGGCCCAGATGGTCGCTAAGAAGATGGGTCGCAATGAAATCCCAGAGGTCATTGTTGTTTCTCATTTGGTCGCACTCATGGAGGACCAAGTGAAAGAAGCAACCTAAATGGGCATTACGGCTATGCAACTCGGCGTGCACGAGGTGGACATAACCAGCGGTCGCTGACAGCTCCTTTTCGGAAGCCAGGAACCCTCAACATATGTCATTTACTCCGTTGCTCTAATTGGTTGTAGGTCTATCCAATTGACTGCAGAGGCATTTTCTTTCCTGGCTCGGTTGAAACGCCCCATAATCACAGCCCAATGGAGCAGTATCACACTCAAATTCTGAATAGAATCTGAGTATGATGACGTCAGGCTATGTAGTTATAAACTATAAATTCTGCATAATTACATGCAACTAACCCGAAACTAACCCTATAATAAGTACAGAAATACAAGGTATTGCCACAATTGCCCAATTTCTGTCAACCACAGCTGCCAATTTTTGCACACCATTTTATAATGGAGCAATTTAGTTCATAAACTGAAGTATTTGAACCAGAAAACCGATCAAGTGCCCTTGCATTGGGCCTGTTGCTCGAATTAGCCTGCATTCTTCTTGACTGGGACTGCAACAAAATTAAGAACGGGAAGCACATAGTGACAGATAGCACATGTTTTAGTCTTGGGGAAGCTCATTCTTTCTCCATTCACAACCCAAGGACACTATTTTTTGACTGGATGTCTCATACAGCTTTTCCACTTATTCTGTGTCTTTGTTCTCCTGTCACTGCTGAAATAATCTATCTGATATAGCACTAGACATATGCCATACACCTATAGCTGGAATTGAATTGTACCAACAGGTACAAGAGCTGGGCTATGTGAATTTACATGATCAGAGCAGGAAGCAATGAATTACACAATTAAGTGATGTTGCCAGATCTAATATGACTAATAAATCTATGATGCAGCTTTGCACTTAGATTAACTAAAATCAATTAACTAACAAACAAGAACATCTCAATAACCGGAGCTTAGTTTAAACCAACTATACTCTAGTATGAATATCCATAAGGCTTGCGAAAATACAGAAACATGAGCGTTATATTACCATTCTCTCAATGGAAATGCCATTTTGGCTGCCTATGCATATACATTTTGTTTGAGGCCAGAGGACATGCATCCATAAGGAATTCGTGAGAAATGTAAATAGATTTTGGGAGCAAGTCCACACTCATCAGCGTCAGTCACAGCACCATTCCTCACAGACCAGTGGGATGACCAGGTCAAATCCATCTGTCAGGTGTGCATTGTTACTCTGAGATCTATAAACCTGCACTGACAAGGTTATCACACGGCAGACAACAGGCCCAGTGAGAACAGCTATTATGAACTGGGAGATTTCATTAAGTTTTCCTATTTTATTTTTTTATAAAAATGATGCAATTAAATATCTTTATTGGTAGTAACTGAGCAGTAAAAACAGTTCTAGTATTCTATTCAGACCATTTTTTAAGCCGTTGCCTCCTAATCCACATCTGAATGTCAGGAGGGATACAAAGTAGTGTGGGGCTGTTCATAAATTTAGAAATATCTACTTTTAGAACGTGCTAGTTTTAGTCTTATGTGTGTCAAAGATACAGATATAGCTGCTGTTTAATATAAGAATTGCATAGATGATGATGCACGGTTACGTTCACACAGCAGCCGAATATGGTTGTCACTCTGTTTTAGGATGCCATATGGTCACAGTTTAGGTATTAAAGAGTGACAACCACATTTAATAAACAAACTGACCATCTTAAAAAATGCTGCACTATAAATAATAAAAATATAAATAATGCACTATAAAATTTGAGTAATCACCACAAGATCAAGAAGAGCTCATTAAAGCAGCATGCATAAAAATTACCATATAACCATCTACAATTAACAGAAAAGTAATTAGCAGACTATCCTCATAACACACATTATTATGTGCACAAAGCTACTGTTTAACATGCATCTCAAGAGGTTTAGTAACTGATAATAGATAATCCGCATAGATCGCTCACGACGATAATGGTGATGACAGTGATTATGAGGAGGAGGAGAAATAGGAGGACAATGAATGATCACGAAAGGAATTAATACGGTTTTTTTTATGACACTTTAAATTGCTCAATTGATCCTGGCTCAATGTAACATTAGAGGAGAACAATGACAGTCCATTTAATCAAGATGGATAATTTCAGCTCCTGAGTCCTGAATAGCCAAAAATACCAAAACACAACCATCCATCATGCTTCAATTATATAAAATACAGTTGACAAGGGTTTCAATAGGTAACACACTATCACATATCCGATCACTTAAAAACATGGTGCGCTCCGATTGACAGGGTCCCTAGTACGCAGTGTTCATGGATACCTACTTCTAAACATGTCTATTAGACTTTATTGTATATTTAATTGACTATTGCAGCTATTAAGTGACTATTAACAGATTTCGAGCTGTATTGTAATTGTAATTCATTATGAACATTAATTGAGTTGATTAACTATGTGTAAATGGGTTCTTCATTAATGGTCTTAATAATTGTAGCGGTCTCATCTTGTGTATTTTCTTTCCCACGCGCAGCTGCATAGTAAAGATTCCTGAGGTAAATAAAGTAAAATAAATGCAGATAGCCTGTCTTATAGGCAGAGGCTATTTACACAAACTCCGCCCACTGAAGTCTGGTTGGGCCAGACAAAATGACCCAAGACGCTATGTTGTCAACAGAAGCAATGGCGTAGGGGTAAGGCGAGTGGCAGAAAGCTTTGACGCATATTCAGATTCAGATCGAAACGTGTTCAAATTCGCCTTTTGCTGAACTTGCTCAACTTCCTGTTCTCATCACATAAACATCACAAAGGCATTTATTTTCAATAAAAAGTGCCCTTCGAACTGAACATGTTCGCTACCTTCAGGTTGGAATCTCACTTGAAGGGACAGTTCACCCACAAATTTACATTCTGTCATCAATTACTCACCCTCAATTTGTTCCAAACCTGAATGAATTTCTTTCTTCTGCTGAACACAAACTAAAATATTTTAAAGAATGTTGGCAATCAAACAGTCAATGGCTACGTCAACTGTCTGGTAACCAACAATCTTCAAAATATCTTCTTTTGTGTTCAACAAAATAAAGAAACTCATACAGGTTGGGAACAACATGAGGGTGAGTAAACGATGACAAAGATGATTTTTCGGTGAAATGTCCCTTTAAGATGGCGGAGTAGCCTACCCTGTGAAGTGCACTTCGCAGTTCACTTACGGTCGAATGGCACGCACAGGGATTCAACTGAATCTAACATCAGCTTTGTGAGGATGTTTCTTATCTTTCTGATGTGACATGCGCATCTCTACTACTCATGCACAGCACTGAGAATTTACCAACATGCAACTGAACGGAACAGGTGAGAATGACGTGGAAGAAATACAAAAATGCATGCCGTTGGACTAGTTGCGAGTTTATGCTAATAAAGAGACATGCACTGAATGCAAAACAACACATTCTCAAAGTTACACTGATGGTCGTAAACTCACACCGGTGATTCCGACGTTTCCCTTTAAACATGGTCATTCTGAACGGCTCCAGTTTGACGGCTTGAAATTCCTGCTCGCGCTCGGGAAGATTAGACCGAACCTCAGCTGCGATTTTGGACAAACAGAAGCAGATCTGCTTTTTCTAAAGGTAAGAAAACGAGACAAACGAACCAACAGACGCTACCATTACCGTGGTCTGGAAAGGGGTGCTTCTCTCTTTATATCTAGATAAGAGACGGTTCCAACAACGGCGAAGGCTTGTTTAATGATATCCATGATACAGTCGTTTAGGATTGGACGCAAGGACGCGACGTCAGCACTAGCGATTAATATTCAAGATCCAGTCTTCCTCATTGGAAAGTTACTATGGAACGTCAGCACGTTCTCATTAATATCCACGAACCTTCGCTATGGTAGGATTTGTAATTTCAACAAATCTAGATCCAATGAACTCGCGCATGTTAGGATAATTTATTCATTTTCTGCTATTTAACAGTAACGCCGATCAGTAATAATTGCATGCACCTATTTAAGTAATAGACTATAAAGTAATACTAGTCCTACATGACAAATATTATTATAAGCCATAAAAGTAGGCTTATAGTTTATGCAAAACAATAATAATAATTCAAAAGAATAGACTAAATTATTATCTAACTTTATATGTCTCTTTACATTTTTCCTCATTTATAAAAGTGTTAGATTTCCCAGAACCTCTCAGTATTGGGATTTGTAACTGATTCTCTATATTATACATCGAACTTCTTTCATAAGAACTTAAACAAAAATAAACAAAACATTTTTCAACTAATTGAATATTTATGTGTATAATTTGTAATTAAAAAAAATAGTGTCTGCATACTGCAGTCATCATTACACATATGAGATGAGAGCTTCTTCTCCAAAAACTAAAAAGTGTGATACAATAATCAAATCCATGCCAGCTTGCCAGAGTTTCTCAGAAAAAGGAAAGAAAAGCTACCAGCATCCAATTTCATTACAAACTGGCATCACTCTCTGCACACATTCAGGATTATTAATATGATCTAAACATTTGCATAGAGTTACAAAACCCTCAGGTTAGGTACTGGGAACAAATGAGATGCAATCATGCCTGCTTTTCCTTAAAAAACACCCCACAATTTTCATCTCCGTGAACCTCGATCTTGATTATAATCATATTGTTATGTTTTCTGCTGCAAGGGACTGTCAGTGTGTGGGTTGTTTCTGACCAAAATAGCATCGAAAATGTGCTTTTCACGATCCGACTGAGAGAGATACCAGAACAATGCTGGCAATATCTGCATGTCCTGACCTACTTTACACATGACCAATTACTGCACTTTTAATAAGGCAGGAGCAATTAATGGTCTTCTATAATATCATCAACGTGTCCAACATAAATGATCTAATTTAAAAGTGCATTTTTATATGAACATAATATTGATCTTTTTAACAGAAGTGAAAACAGCTCTGACTTGATAACTGAAAATAAGAGAGAAAGAGGGGTGCAAATTAATGAACATCTGGATATTTGTATATATTTTGAGAAATATATATATTATGAGCTCATTGTTTCTGCCTAAAATTAATACAGGATGTTAGCAACTGCATGATTTGCATTATCTTAGAACTGTACATTTCTGATATATGGACACTTATATTATCTTGGAGTTGGACAGTCACCTCTAAAATGTGAGTGATCTCAATTAATCACTCTAAATTGTAATGTAGACTCATGCATTTTCTGAAATGCTGCTTTTGTCAAACATCTGTATAGCATGCACATGTAGACAATTGCAGGAAATTTGGAAACACAACAGCGCCATCTTCTGGATAATGCAATGCAGCACCTTTAATAAATCACAAAGAACAGAAAATGTTGCAGAATATCATGTTGATGTGATTTGAGGTGTTGAGGTGTTAAGATATATGAAATCTCAAGTTGATATATTCTTTAATGACCTTTAATTAGGAACAGTTCACCCCCCAAAAGTTATTATAGTTTAGCCATGAAGTGTAGTCATCTCAAACCTGAATGACTTTCTGTCCTGTTACATGTGAAAGGAGTGATTTTGTACAATGTTTTGGCCATTTTCTTCCATATAATAAAAGTGAACTGAAATGAGGCAGTCAAGCTAAAAAAGGAAAGGAATGATAGATTTTCTTTTTTTTGGTGACCTATCCCTTTAAATCAAATGTGTGAAATGTCACCTGCAATGAAGCAGATGTTTTCAATAATTTAATTTTTATTTATTACATGCAGCAGAAACTGACAAAATAAGCAATAGACCTTAATAAAAGATGATAGAATTTGCCAAAACTATAGCCTTTCCCCCTCACACAGATATTATTCCAGTGAAGAAATGCAGTTCAGGGGTGCTCAACATTCATATTCAAAGTGGAAACATGTTGGACACGTCCTCTAAAAACAGCCTGTGGCGAGTTTCTTCTGATTGTTTATTTATATGTGAGAACTAGTGACATTAAAAAGCCAACCTAAATTAGCTTAATGGTTGTAAATGGATAAAGTGATGATATATAGCTGAAAATAACCTCATAATGGGACTAGAGTGCACAAAACCACATGATAACACTGAAATGCTACTTAAACAGTCATTGAAGTCTGTCTGATTTAATGGAGTGTCACATCGCTTTCAGTCAGTCATCTGACCACACACACACACACACACACACACACGAATATCCCAACAAATAATGGCTCTGGAAAATAGAGAAAGCATCAAGCATGGAATCCTATTTGCACATTTTATTTCTCTTCCTCGATCATATCCATTCCATTCCACCCACCCGGGATGCTTCCTTCATATAATACAAGTCATAATGAAGAGCGTATTGTTCCCTTTTGCTCAGTTCAGTGGAGCTGATATCCACCATGATGCCTCTGGATTAATGGAGTGTGCTTGATGGATGGTTCAACGCACCGTACTACAGTCAATGACAGTCTCACGGCAATGCAGAAGACGATATACGAAGGTATAAGAAGGTATACGGCATCTGGTATTAAAGGAATAGTGATTTTCAAACTGCATAAAAACTGTGAGAATGTCAGAATATATCTGCTATCAAATTTATCTTGATGTTTATGGATTTGGATTCATTTTTTCGGAGAGGACAGAAGGCTGTAATGGACTCAATGAACTGTTTGATGAGAAAAGATATGGGATATACGGTGGCGTGTGACCTTTAACACTAAAACACAAATCAGTGTAAGGCTGGAACAGGATTATGAAAAGGTCATGGAGAGATAGACACTCCAGGTGTGAAAGGAAAAGAAAACTATGGGACTGACAAAATCAAATCAAAAGAAATTATATATTTACAAGGATCATGTGACACTGAAGACTGGAATTATTATGCTGCAAATTCAGCTTTGCATCCACAGGAATAAATTAAACTTTGAAATATATTCAAACAGAAAGCAATTATTTTAAATGGTACAAATATTTCACAATATTACTATTTTTACTGTATTTTTAATTTAAAAATGTAGCGTAAGCATATAAAAAACTCTTACTGAATATATATATATATATATATATATATATATATATATATATATATATATACATTTTTAAATTATTGAAACATAATTTATACAAAATATTTTATTTAATATATTATTTATAAATGCATTTGCACTTAACAACAAACATACAAACAAACAAAATATTCTTTAAGCAAAATATGTATTTTTTGTCATTTGATTTTGCTGTGAAATGTGACTCGGACATGTTTTTGTAAGATGCACATGCACCCATAAAGGAGGATAACGAAAGGCAGCACTGTTCCACATGAGTGAGTCTCTGATTCCAGCTTCCTGCATGAGTCGTAACATACTCTCGCCTCATCCTGATTATGAGCTGGTCTGGGTCAGTGCACTCATGGACCCAGATTCTCTGCTAATCTAATTCTGAGCACAGGCCGATCCGAAGCCTGCCAGAAATCCAGTCGTGGTCTTCCTCCTGCTGTGAAATGGGAAGGTGCTTTTGAAGATAAGAGGGATTAGAGATGGTGGGGAATGGTTTTACAGTCTTCATTCACTAAATTAATCTCAGGGAGATTACTCAGAAAATTGAGAGAGGTTTTAACCTTTTCGGATGAATCCAATTCATGCTGCAGGCTCAGTATTAAGGTCAAATTCAAAATCAGACAGATAAATAAGATGTTACTTCAGAGATTATATATGAAACAAAGCCCTAAGTGATGAACTGGACAGCCTGCCTCAAGACAGAAGCCATTTCTGATTTACAGCTTTGATTCCGATATAAACCACAGGGTGGCGCTCTAAGACCATTATGAACCAGTGCTGTTGGGAAATGAGCATCAAGTTCAGATCTGAAAGCGTTTCAGAAGTCTGCAACACAATTCCACAAAGTAATTATTGGTTAATACAATCTGACTTAGTCTCCATCAAGAGTTATTCATCCTATCTAGAGACTAAATTACATGTGACAGCAGAACTGTGAGATGAGAATGGGGAGGAATATGGATTCATTTTCTTGGCTAACATGAAGTGCATAAATCCAGCAGGAGCTCATAATAATAATGTCACCGTTAGATCAGGTCAAGGGTCAGTTTGTTTAACACTCTAGACCAGCGCTGCTTCAATAATGTAAAGGACATAGAATATAAATTTCATTTTCAGTGTAGCTTCTTTTTTTATTCTCATGACAATGGAGGTCTTGATGTGATTTCACTTGACACATCTAGCCCCTGAGCGCTCTGTAAGAATAATAGACACTCCAGTCTGCTATAATTTTGCTCCAATGTTGCTCAGATTTTTTTACATCTTACTAGACTTAATGGAGTTCTCAATTATGTCACATTTCAGTATCAGTATATGTTTCTACTTAAAGTATATTCTTGTTTTAAGAATAAAAAACAACAAAAAAGTGATAGAGATGTTTACGTTGTTGCAAAATATTTTATTTCAAATAAATGTTGTTATTTTGTTCTCTATTCATAAAATAATCCTAGCACAGTTTCCACAAAAATATGAAGCAGCACAACTGTTTTAAACAGATATTAAGAAGCTTCTTGATCAGGAAATCAGCAGATTAGAATGATTTCCGAAGGATCGTGTGACACTGAACACTGTAAACCCGAATAAGTTGGCAAAAAAAAGGCAATCAGTTAAATTTTTAAGTTAAGAAATTCAAAATTTAAGAAAGCAGAACTATTTGAGTAAGATAATTCATACATTTAACTTAAAATTATCTTGTAATCTCAATTTAAATATTTTTAGTAGTGGAAACTTGGCTACCGTTAACTAGCTAATTCAGTAAATGCTAACTTGCTAATTGGTAACACAATGCTTTGATAGCGTTAGCATAGCACAGCAATAAGTATGACAATTTAGAACATTTAACATATATCTGTTCTCAAACCAAACTTATGATCCACTCGTCACCATTGCCCAAAAAAACAACATAATAGAAAATCTTCTAAATTAGCATAGCAAAACAATAAACACTACTAAATATCCCACTTAACATTAATCTTGCACAAAAAACATTATAAAAAAACTTAATTTGAGCATTTACTCTCCTTTTGAGTGTTATGTCAAAGAATGCTGGGAAATAGAAATCCCAGCCCAGTTTCAGTTAAATTTAAATCTAATATTCTAAATGAAAAGACACAAGTTCATAAAACTCAAAACAATGAAACAATTCATTACTTAAAACGTATCAGTTTTGTGAACTCAAAAGAAAAAGAAAGTTCTAAATACTCATAAAAGTTAATTTGATTGGCCTAATTTGTTTAATTTAAGTTTACCCCACTCAAAATCAATTCATTATTTTGAGCATTAGGGTTTAAAGTGAAGACTGGAGAAATGATGCTGAAAAATGTTCCAAAATTTTGACTTTGCCATCACAGGAATAAAATAAATTAAAAGTAGACGTATTTCAGCATTTCTGCATGTTAAAAAAACGAGTTAAAATCCTACACTATTTGCTGAGAAAGTTAATTTCCTTTTCAAAGCTTGTTACGCATTTATTTCCATGCTAAACGTCGATAGTTCACGATCAATCCGCCCATCCCGAGTGTAAAAGTCTTTATTTGTTCTTCACTTAATCTCAGTGCTGTCTAAGCGAACAATTGCGATATCAAAGAGATCTAATTAGTGATTTCCCTTTCCTAGCCTCCAAACCGCTGCTCTAACCGCAGGTAAAGACTCCTGGATCAACCCTGGGATAAGTGTTTTGCTCAGGGCCACTGCAGTGACAGGACAGCAATGGGATCTGAGAAACTCTGGGTCGCCCCTGCTTGAGATTGCACCTGGAACCTGAGGCAAATCACACATTACTCTACTTGACTCCTTCTTATAGAGAGCCAGGGGAAGATTGAGGTTGAACGAATCTCTCATTTGGCATTATATATTTGGAGTGAACTTCCCTGGTCTTGTCTCCCTCTGGCTTCTCCTATATCCTTCCTCCTCCCCATGACTTTTCTCCTTTCAAATGGAACATCTTTTGTAGTTCCTTCAAGCTTCAGCAGGATATCAAGAGCTTTATGGCAGTATCACGGCATAGACATTGTTGATGCAATGCTGATGGTTGTCAAGGGCACAGCAGTCATGAACTTCATGCGAACGGATGTACTTTTTAACCTTTTTTTTATAATTAACAGGAGGCAAAAATATCTTAGATCCAAGAATATATGTCCGATTCCTTCTAACGTGCCCTGCGAATGACCTGATCTCTCCGCAGCACTTATAGGGTAAGAGTCATTACAGCCAGTGCTCTGATTAAAAGCCTGTATACGCTCACGTAACAGACCGGATGAGCGATCTGTGTGCGTTTAATACACTTCAGGTTGGTGTGTAAAGTGTGAGTCAGTCTGTTCGAGAAAAAGGTCAGGTGTTGTCACTTCATGGAAACCAAGATGTTGTGTGTTAGAGTGTAAAGAGCAGATCCTTTAAGAGGTCTCACAGGGTTGTGTGTGCTCATCGGCCTGGCTGACATCTCCATTAAACCACTGCATTTAGGATGAAAGTTCACTTTCTGGCCCCTCGTCACATCTAGAGGTCCCCTGTCACGGATGAGTGTGAGGAAGATGATGTGAGGGTTAAGATGTGAACGGGAAAAGGATCAGAATTTGTCATACACTTGGCAAAGGCAAAAAGCACTGCCTAAAATCTTTAACCCTATACTGTTAAAAAGTTGGTGTTTTTTTTTAAATAAATAATAGTTTTTTTTTTATCGGGATGTACTAAATTAACCAAAAGTGACACTTATCTTGTTACAAAAGTGTCACGTTTTCCACACAACAAAACTTCAGCAGGACAACTGTTTTCAACATTTAAAATAATGAAAATATTTTTCTTGAGCAGAAATTTAGCATATTAGAATGATTTCTGAATTAAATGAGTAATGATGCTGAAAAAAGACACTTTTTTTCCAAAAACAGAAAATCTTACCAACCTCAAGCATTTGAACAGTATTGTACTCATATACAAGCTTATTGTTATATAATACAGGTGTTCCTTCACTCCATTCAATGCATCAGTTTCACAAAATTCATTCGGCTCCTGTTGTGTACAGGACAATCACACAAACGATGCGATGAAAAATATCTTATGCTATTGCTTTTTTCCCTGTTTTTGTACTCCGTGCCACTCAAACATCTGATAGTGTCATTCAAAAACATAATAATATCTGAGGATAACTGAGGCTTTACAGAATCCTTTGAGACTGGATTGGAAGATGAAGATGGGGCTGTGAGGATGAAGATGTGAAGTTGTGAGGATTTAAGGACCAGGGAGAAATCCAGAAGTCTGTGGCGAGATTTTGAATAGCATTAATATTAATTTGGTTATCATTAAATCATACTGATTTAAAACGAACATCCTTCCCCTGTCGAGCCTGTCAGATCTCTGATTCATGTTTGCATTAAAGGGCCACTTTGAAGTGTGTTTGACATGAGCTGCATGGAATTTTAATGGGTGTTTTTAAACTGGATTGACTTCCTGGATTTACTGCAACACCTCGCTGCAGCTTTTTTTGAAAGTCAAAGAATTAAGGGGCAACGTTACAAGAGTCAAACTGAAGGCCTAAAACTTTACACCAGAAGTAACTAAAGACATAAACTTACATCAACACCATCCTCAGCTCTTGTAGATCAATGGTTCTCAAACTGGTTTTTCCAGGATACAGATGGCAACCCAACACAGTCTCAATAATTACACCCAAGTTAATTTTATTTCCATCATTTGCCAGTAAGACTAGGAATTTTGTATGTATGTATTTATTCATTTTATTTTATTATTTGTCACGTGTAAGTTTTCTGATATGCTGATTTGGTGCTCAAGTAAAACTTGTCAAGCAAAACAGTTGCTGCCTAATATTTGAAAGCGTTAGTTCACCCCAAAACGAAAATTGTGTCAGTACCCTCATGTCATTTCAAACACTTTTATCTTTGGAACACAAATGAAGATCTTTTAATGAAATCTGAGAAATTTCTGTCCCTCCATTGACAGCTACGCAACTACCACTTTGATGCTTAAAAAAATGCATAAAAAGATCATTAAAACTAATCCATATGAATTGAGCGGTTTAGCCCCAAATTTTCGGAAAAGACTGGATCGCTTTATAATGATGAACAAATTTAATATAGTCTTTTAAACAGAAGCTCAAACGAACCTGCCTGACACGCGAGAACAAACCTCTTGCAGAAGCAAGATGTGTGAGTTGATGAATGTTCAGTTTATATGTGAATAAAAGCCTAAATAACATCTGTTCATCATAAAGCAATCATGTCTCTTCTGAATATTTGGACTAAGCAGTTCAATTTCATATGGATTCGTTTTACAATCTCTTTATGAACTTTTTGAGTGTCAAAGTGGTAGTTGCGTAGCTGTTAATGGAAAGAACAGAAAGCTCACATATTTCATTAAAAGTATCTTCATTTGTGTTCTAAAGAAGAATGAAAAAGCTTACAGGGTTTGAAACGACATGAGAGAGTAATTAATGACAGAATTTTCATTTTTGGGTGAACTATCCCATTAATAAATACTGTGATTTCAGGATTCTTTATATGAGCATTTATATGAAATGTAAATCTTTTGTAACAGTATAAATGTGTTTTACTGTCACTTTTGATCAATTTAATCTTCGCTGAATAAAATGATTAATTTCTTACTAAGCCCTAACTTGTATGGCCTATATACTATATTAAAGGTGCAACGTCACTTTTTTTTTGTAAAATTTTTTACACAATGTATATAATGAGCGAGTACATCATGAATCCATCTTCCAAACCGTGTTATTGTCTTAATCTGAATCATACGGTAATGCCTATAATAAGTGTAACTATAACTAGCTCCGGCTACAATGTTCTTCCGCAAGACGCACACAGTTTTGTTTATTAACCGCTAGCACCAATATTACATAGCGTACCTTTAAGAAAGTGGTCCATTTTGATTACACATTGACTTTGAAATAAAGCATTTATTAATGAACACATGCATACATTTCTATTCTTGCACTGTTTATGGTTTCCGGGTTATGAGGCCCATGTGTGGATGGCTAAGACCACAATGAATGAACATTTGAGTGGTTCTAGATTACTTTGTATTTTATTTTATTTTTTGTATGCGAAATGATATTTCATTTGATCATAGGATACATTTTTTTTTGTCTGTTATTTATGAATTTCTATGTAATTATTTTGTTTCTTTATATAATTTACCCAAAACATTGGAACTGGAGGAGCTACGTTGTGTCTTTAGTATTTTAAACTTTTAAGAGCAACAAAGCCAATACCCATTTATTTCTAGAGTGCAGCTAGTGAGTAAATGAGGACCACAACCAAGAGGTGGGTTTGATGTTTTATTTAAGCTTGTTAATTCAAATATGTTTAAAGGATGTTTTTTATGTTTAAGTGTATTTTCATTATTGCTTTATGGTAAATGTGTTTTTTTTGTGTGTGTTTGTGTATATATATATATATATATTATATATATATATATATCTATATATATATATATATATATATATATATATATATTATATTCCCTTTTATGTTTGATGTGATGGAATGAGAATTTTTGTGAGACCCCTATATTAAATGGTTTGGTCTGGTTTGTTAAAAGGGCTTAATTTTCAGTGGTAGAGTCAGTTCTGGTGAGGAATCCTTGAGAAAACATCTGAGACCCAGAACTCAATAATGTGCTGATGTCAGTGGGTTCGCCCCCCCCCCCCCCCTCCTTTCTATGTTTTGCACAATGTGTGGTCAGTACTTAAGTGTTACAGTCAATAAAACAACACTTTGTTGACTCCATGAATGTCTCCCTAAAAATGTTATGGAAGAACCCTTACACCATGTTATAGGTAACATCAGGTAATGGAAGAATTTGCACCACAATACTGTCATCCACAAAAGCAAATCATTTTCTCCTGTCAATTAAAAGCCTGTTGTTTGCTGCCATATCTATGTGCAATTATACAGTGAGAAACATTTGTTTTATTGCAATTAACATTGTTTTCCCAGCTGAACGTGAACACATAAGAACGAACTTGTGACTCACTAGTTGAGAACAACCCATTGTTTTCATCTGAAAGCGAGAATAAAGTCTTGATTCGAGGATTATCTGATGAAAACACTGAGAATTGCTATAAATAAAGCCCAGGCTGACGAACGATTTGCCACGGCATTTGAAGAAGCCATCTGAATATACAAGGTGGCCGCAAATAAATGCTGAAATGCTCTCCGCCTCAGGGCACCCCTGTGAGGCTTATGCATAATCGTAGTTATGTTGAGATGTGTCTGAATGCATGCCACCGATTGTGTCATAATAATGCGGTTGTCGTCTGTCTTACCTCTTTTCTTCTCTTACAGATATTATTATCAATTAATGAGCATGTTCTGTACGATTTCAAGCCCTGCCGTCGCAAGATAACGGCCCATTGTATCTGGCACAAACACATTTTATTATCTAGTTTCCGGCTGGAGCGGTGGGAATGAAAACCTCCACCTTTCTTTATTTCACCACCACACTCATACACACACTGATATTTACCCATGGATTTTCTGGCTTCAGAAAGCTCGTTCAGTCTCCAGACGAGGGGAAGAAAAACGCACAGCTTCAAAACAAACACAGGGCTCAAGCTGATTCATTTTAATAGAAATGAAAGGCCTTGCGTCCCAAAACCGGCTGTGTACAAACTCGCCATGTTTGTTTTCACTAAACCCAACACTTAGGAATTCTGTTGTGTTCCTTTTATTGCATGGCATGGCACAGGGACATTGTTTACAGGGCACAGGATAATGCAAAGCACAAATACACACATCTTAGCTCTGTTTTCTGGACCTAGTAAGATGCCCTTGTTGCTCGAATAGTTTTAATTTGAAATTATAGTATTAATTTCTTAAAGGGGACCTATTATGCTTGTTTTAAAGTCTTGATTTTGTTTTTGGGTGTACTAGAATAGGTTTTCATGCTTGGATGTTCAAAAAACACATTATTCTTTACATATTTTACATATACATTATTGCAGCACCTCTCTTTCCAGTCTGTCAGTAACGCTATGTTGAGTTCAAGTCTACATGAAGTCCCTCCTTTCCCAAAAAAGTGTGCTCTGATTGGTCGGCTGGACCAGTGTGTTGTGATTGGTCAATTGCTTTGAGTGTGTTTTGGAAATGTTACATCCCTTACCATAACTGTGGGTTTCAATGCAACTCAACCTTTTTTGTGTATGCCACAGACAGGAATTATTGAAATGAGTTATATTGTGAAAACGAAAACTCTGTAGTACTTTTTTTTTACAGTCCTGTTCCCCATGCATGTACTTAATATTAGTAATTGCAATAACTGGAAAATAACTAGGTACTATCTGTGAACCTATCCCTAAAGCCAACCCCGAACCCATAGTTACCTTATATTACCAGTACTTTCTTAGGTAAGTAGACTAAGTACACATACTAATAAAGTGTAGGCTAACCAAAAACTCAAGACTACGATCCAGGCGTTTCAGGGAGTTCAGTAACACTGCACACTGATATAGAGAATAACTCCCTTTGGAGTGACTTTGTGCTTTGCAACTTTACAGACCTTTTTCATGCTCTAATAACATTACACACTAAAGAAAGATGACAATAGGACCCCTTTTAAACGGTAATGTATATGCAATGATGCCGTAGAGTTTGGTCTAAATGAAGTATCTTTAAAGCAAGCATAATGTTGTGCGTCTATGATACTTTAAAATGCTGTCTAGGTAGGCCGATCACTATGTTTTGGAACAGAGCTCTTGTCTTCATATTTGTTTGCCATCTGTGACTATAGGCATATGAAACCTGTCAGTTGGTTCTGTTTAATTTGGGTAATTCTGTAGACATTGCTGTCCAGAAAAAAAAAAAAAAAAAAAGCCGAGGGGGTTTGCATGCCAAAACATGCTCATTACACACTGGGCCAGAGCTTCGGCATGGCCAAAGTGAAATGGATTATCTGAGCGCACTGTTAGGACAAACAGCTCTAATTCTTTGATTACAAATTAGGATTCATGTGTGTGTGCGCAAGGAAATTCCAAGCTGTAAAATGTAAATTAAAGCTGTGAATGGAAAATCCTTTAGTGCATGGCTGTCTGGTGTTTCCTTTGAAAGCGAAATCTGCATACGGGTAAATGTCTCAAACAAGTGCAGGGTCACAATTCACCAGAAAATCAATGCAGAATTATGTTTTCCATTAAAAAAAATGACTTTTGTGAATTGTTGTTGCGAATCAGTCTCAGAATGATCCATTTGCAGAGTAAGTTTATTGAGAGAATGGTCAAACAGGCAGAGGTCAAAGACAGCAAACTCAGCATCAGAGGCAAGGCTTAATCGGGGTCTAATTCCAGGCAGAAGATCAGAACAGGCAAGGACCAGGAACCAGGCAGAGGTAGCATAGGCAGGCAGCAGGCTAGGAGAAAGAGACAGAAGGGGTTGAGAAACAGTGAGACAATCACTGGATAAAGCGCTCAGTAGTGTTCACAAAAGGCTAAACAAATCTTCGCACTGAGAGCTGCTTGTGGTGCGGTTAAATAGCCTGGTAGATAGGCTGCAGCTGGGCATGGTGATTGGAGTCATTAGAGTGGCTTATGGGGAATGTAGTGCAAGTAAAGATCAGTACTCGGGCGAGGGTGCTCTCTGCTGGGCAGAGACAGTGGTTACTGAGTCCGGGATCGTGACAGAGCCCCCTCCCTGTGAGCGACTCCTAGCGCGAGAAGCCTGACGACGTCGGGGTCTTCCACGTGGTCGTGGGGCCGGCCTGGTGGATGAGCCAGGTGGAAGTCAGTAATCAGGCTGGGATCCAGGATGGACGTCCACCAAGAACGTTCCTCAGTGCCGTATCCCTCCCAATGAACTAGGTACTGCAGGGAAACTGCCCCGACGTCTGGAGTCCACGAGCTCTTTTACCTGATAGGCCTCCTCGCCTTCCACTAGAATGGGCTGGGGAGTCTGGTCCTGGGATCTCTCCTCCCTCTCATTGGGACCATCGGCAGGTTTGAGAAGAGAGACATGGAAAGTGGGAGCGAGTCGGTACTGGTTAGGTAGATCTAGGCGGAAAGAAACGGGGGTGATCTGGTGTGTGATTTTGAACGGACCCACGAACCTTGGACTGAGCTTTTTATAGGGGAGCCGGAGGCGTAGGTCTCGGGTCGACAGCCAGACCCCACTGGCCCGGGTGATACTCAGGCCCCAGACAGACGCCGGCGGTCAGCCTGTTCCCTCTGACGGCGAACCGCTCGTTGGAGGTGGGTGTGGGCCAGGTTCCAGGTTTCCTCGCTGCGCTGAAGCCAGTCGTTCACTGCAGGGACATTTGTGGGTTCACCTGACCACGGGAAGAGAGGCGGTTGAAAGCCCAGGACACATTGAAAGGGGGTCAGGCCAGTAGAGTGTTTGCGGATGGAATTCTGGGCGTATTCAGCCCAGATCAGGCAACGACTCCAATCCTGTTGGTGCTGATGGCAATAAGAGCGCAGAAAACGGGTCACCTCTTGGTTCATGCGCTCGGCCTGTCCGTTGGATTGCGGATGATACCCCGACGTAAGACTGATATTGACTTGAAGGGTCTTGAAAAAGGCTGACCCAGACCTGAGAAGTGAACTGGGGGCCTCGATCGGAAACAGTGTTCTTCGGGTAAGCCATAAAACCTGAACACCTGGTTGCAGAGGTGTTCGGCGGTCTCCAGTGCTGTAGGGAGTTTTGCGAGGGGAATTAGACGGCAGGCCTTGGAAAAGCAGTCGATAACAGTGAGGATGGTGGTGTATCCTTCAGAAACTGAGAGATCGGTAATGAAATCGATGGCAATGTGCGACCAAGGACGTTGTGGAACTGAAAGAGGGTGTAACAGACCGGCAGGTAGTTGACGTGACGACTTCTGAGTGTTGCAGGCCCGGCAGTGTTGGACATGGGTTGTGCTGTCTGAGGCTAAAGAGGGCCACCAATAACGGTTCTGGAGTAGCTGAATGGTGGCGGTGATACCTGGATGCCCCAAGCTTGGATGGGCATGAACGAGTTCTAGGACCTGGCTCCGGAGAGTCTCGGGGACAAAGACTTGGTCAGGTGGACAGCCGGGTGGGACATCTGCGCGGGAATTGATCTGTTCGATCTCTGTGTCGATGTCCCACTGAATGGGGGCGACAACAAGGTTGGGAGCCAGTACTGTCTTGGGGTCTTGTGGTGAGAGCTCGGGGTCACCTTGGCGTGACAGGGCGTCTGCCTTTGTATTCTTAGACCCTGGTCGATAAGTGACAGTGAAAAGGAACCGGGTGAAGAATAGCGACCAACGAGCCTGCCTGGGGTTTAGCCTCTGCGGCACGGAGATACTCCAGGTTCTTATGGTCAGTGAATACGACGAAAGGATGGAGAGCGCCCTCGAGCCAATGCCACCACTCCTCGAAAGCGGCCTTCATGGCCAGCAGCTCCCGATCACCCACATCGTAATTTCTCTCGGCAGCGTTCAGCTTACGGGAGTAGTATGCACAAGGGTACAGCTTGGGGGGCGAACCTTGTCGTTGTGAGAGGATGGCCCCTAGAGCAGTGTTCGAGGCGTCCACCTCAACTATGAACGGTAGTCCGGGGTCAGGATGGTGCAAGATGGGCGCTGTGGTGAATCGTTGTTTGAGCAAGTTAAAAGCCTGGGTGGCTGAGTTATTCCACGGAAGACTATGTGTTCCTTTCTTTACCAGGGAAGTGAGAGGGTTGGCCACGGCACTGAAGTTCCTTATGAACCGTCGATAAGTTAGCAAATCCAAGGAAGCGCTGCAGCTCCTTCAGGGTTGTGGGTCGTGGCCAATCACGGACTGCTCTGACCTTACCCTCGTCCATAGCAACTCCATCTGGGCTGATGACATACCCCAAGAACGAAATGGGAGGTCTGGTGGAATTCACACTTCTCCAGCTTGGCATATGGTGGTGGTGAATGAGTCTCTGGAGGATGGCCCGAACGTGCTGCACATGGTCCGAGAGGGTGTCGGAGTAAATCAGGATGTCATCGATGTAAACAACGACATGACCAGGTACTCATAGTGCCCCGTGTTGGTGGAGAAGGCCGTCTTCAAATCGTCCCACTCCCTAATGCGGATAAGATTGTAAGCACAGCATAGATCGATCTTGGTGAAGTGCTTGGCAGTGCGAAGTAACTCCAAGGTGGCAGGTTCCAGTGGGAGCGGATAGCGAAACTTAAAGGTTGATGTCATTCAGGGCACGGTAATCGATGCATGGTCAGAGACCTCCGTCCTTTTTCTGGACGAAGAAGAACCCCGCGGATGCAGGGGACATTGAAGGGCGAATGAAGCCCTTGCAAGCTCTTCCTCAATGTATTTCCTCTTCGCTTCGGATTCTGGTTGAGAAAGAGGGAAGATACGGCCCTTGGGAGGTACAGAACCAGGTAGCAGGTCGATGGCACAGTCGCTTTCGCAATGAGGTGGGAGCTGAGAGGCCTCTGCCAGATCATGACATTCAGAGAGAAGACCGTTCAGGTCAGCCCTCTCCACGGGCACGGAGATGACCTGGATGGAGGACGGGCCAACGGGAGCGAGGCACTTGGAGTGACAGGACGCGTCCCAGCGGGTAATCTGGTTAGTTCTCCAGTGGATTTGGGGATTGTGTTTGCCAGCCTCGCCACAGTACAAACACAGGTGGAGTCGCAGCCGTTGGTCTCTTTCCTCCGTGGGCAGATGGTAGGCGTTGATTTGCATGGGTTCAGGTTCATCGGAGTGATCGGAAGTCGTGGTCCGAGTAGCCTGGACAGCGCGGAAAGCAGGGGTGGTACGGTGACTGGCACGGCGAGATCTCATGAGGTTTTCTATTTGGATTGTGAGGTTGATGAACTGGTCGAGGTCCCTGCCCTCGTCACGACAGGCTAATTCTGACAGTAGATCGTGGTTCAGGCCTCTTCGGAAGGATGGTCATTGAGCGTGTCATTGTTCCAGGAAGTCTGTGCAGGGTGCGATGCATGAGAGCATACTCGGCAGCGGTAGATCTTCCCTGCGTGAGCGCCAACAAGCGATCGCCGGCGCTCTTTCCCTCCCTGGAATGCTTAAAGACCTCCCTGAAGCGTTGGAGAAACACAGAGAAGGATGGGAAAGCAGAACCATCTGATCTCCATACGGCCGTAATCCATTCCAAAGATCTCCCCGTCAATAAAGAACACACAAATGCAATCCTCCCGCGTCAGTTGAATACAGAGCCGACTGTTGCTCAATGTACAGAGAACACTGGAGGATAAAACCCTTGCATCTGTCTGGATTCCCATCAAACTTCTCCGGAAGCGCAAGACGAGGTGTCGCAGTGGGCGGGACCGGAGCAGGGCTGACAACAGCGGCGACGGCAGGTGGAGATGGCGGCTCCGATGACGCAGCTTGGAGAACTCGAACAACTTTGATCAGTTCGTCCAGCAGCGAGGTGAGGTGACTCAGCTGATGATGGTGGGCAGCGATCTGATCAGCTTGGGCTTAATAGGCAGCAGACAAACTTGACATAGCTGCTGGATTGGGTTGTGGCGAAGTTTTCTGTTGCGAAACACCAGTCTCAGAATGATCCATTTGCAGCTTAAGTTTATTGAGAGAATAGTCAAACAGGCAGAGGTCAAAGACAGCAAACTCAGCATCAGAGGCAAGGCTTAATCGGGGTCTAATTCCAGGCAGAAGATCAGAACAGGTAGCAAACAGGCAAGGACCAGGAACCAGGCAGCGGTAGCATAGGCAGGCAGCAGGCTAGGAGAAATCAGAGACAGAAGGGGTCGAGAAACAGTCAGACAATCACTGGATAAAGCGCTCAGTAGTGTTCACAAAGGCAAAACAAAACTTTGCACTGAGAGCTGCTTGTGGTGCGGTTAAATAGCCTGGTGGATAGGCTGCAGCTGGGCATGGTGATTGGAGTCATTAGAGTGGCTTATGGGGAATGTAGTGCAAGTGAAGATCAGTACTCGGGCGAGGGTGCTCTCTGCTGGCAAGAGACAGAGTTTACTGAGTCCGGGATCGTGACAATTGTGGCTTTAATTCAAGACAATATAGAACATTTTCCTCCACATTCTAATTACTGTTTTCATTATATTCTCAATACCGTAACAACATTTTCTTGTATTAAATTAATAAAATGACTTCAATACAAAGATTTTTTTAAAAAACTTATGTCAGCATAAAGGGAGTAAAATTAATTAAAAAATATATATAATCATATTTATAACTTTAATTGGACATTATGGTAATGAGAATTGGAGGCAAAATGTGCTTAAATGTCTTGAAAATAATGTCAGATGATCTTAAATATAATTGAATGCCATTGTATACATCTCTGTTTGCAAACCAACAAGCAAACACATACAAATAAATTATATTCATAAGTATATATTCACCATAGTAAATAATTATGTTCTTTTGAACTTTCTATTGATCAAAGAATCATGAAAAAAAGTTTGAAAAAAAAGATCACTTTTTCCACAAAAATATTTACAAGCACAACGGTTTTCAATATTGATAACAATTATATTTGAACACCAAATCAGAATATTAGAAATATTTCAGGGTAAAATATGACCTGGGCGGGTTTTTGGCAGGTTTTGTGAGATTAACAACAGGAGCTTTGCATGTGTACTGATACTGACAAATTCAATTTCATCATGGTTTGTTTATATATGTATGTATATGTATGCATGCTGTATCTTTTATACAACCTGTTCAACAATGTGAGAGAGCGCATTAGGGATTAATATCCTGAATATGAATGAGATACCAATCCTTGAACAAGAATGGAGCTGGATTTCAATTACATTTTCATCCCTGTTGCAATTTAATGTTTGTGAAGCAGGTATGAGTGACCTTGTGTAATCAAAACTGGAATAACACAATCACACAGATTTCAGCAATACCACAAACAGAGCAGATATTTATCCCGCTTTCCTTGCGATTATGTACGATAGCGTGACCGTTTCTGATAGCAGACTGCAGCATCAACCAGTGGGACACAAATAACGGCCAGTGGGACGTCAGATGAGGACACTGTTTGTTCAGCAGTCCCCTCGGTCTGCTTTTAGTGAGCACACAAACAAACGCACACGCAGACACCCTCAATCATTCAGGATGCATTGCGTTCGCTCACAAGGTCAATGAGTGGTGAAGACAGATAGACGTCTGGAAGACTGTCGGAGCTAAGTGTCTCCCGCTGCAGATAGACTTCAGAATGATGGCAGCTAGAATATGAGTTCTGCTCAGTGGCAATAAATGATTAGAGATTTTTTTGTCCTCTTTCTGTCTCTCAAAATTTCTCATACACAGACTTTCATAGAAATCGAGAGAACACAATTTTTTCCATGACGATACAAGGGATTTTCACACTGCACATAACTCCGGGTTTCGTGGCTCTAAACCCCACTTTTAACCCAGAGTAAAATAACTTTTCACACTTTAGAGGTTAGAACCGCTTACGAAGCATCGTTTTTGTGGCATTAACCAAACTTGTACAGTTTGAAAATAAACAGTGTTTGAATGTTACAGTACGACTATAGATGCGTAGCAATCAACAGCCAATGTGCAGTCACAGAAACACAGTGCATTGTATAAACAGTACCCAGACAGCAATATAGTGTCGGCCTATATCTGGGCCGTGTGGCACCCACTTCTGGGCCGACGCTATGTTGCTGTCTGTGTAGTTTCAGCGTTTAATGGGAAAATATCAAATGGTGACAATAAATGTGACCATTTGAGTGAACACGAGAGAATTTTATTCTTTATTGTCCGAAAAGTTAATTCAGAATAAACTTGATAGTACAATCAACAATATAATATGTGGATGCACAACGCTAGAGCCTTTATGTAAACATATCAGGTGTGGCGTTTGTCCAGTCATTGACACTGACACAACAAAAGCAAAGGATGTTAACCCAGGGTTTAAGAATGCAAGCTACAATGTGAAACGGCAGTTTATGAATACCCAGGGTTAACATTTAATCCATTTAATTAAAATTAAGAGCGATGTGAAACGCGAAGCAAGATAATACAGGATTTCATTTACCCAGGTATTAGCATGACCCAGGGTTAACTATTCAAGTGTGAGAAACCCTACAGGGTATGATTCATCTGGCTCTTCATTGCACCTTTAAAGACACAACAATATTCAGATTTAACAGCAATAATAGGATAACACAGATTTTGTACCAGGACATTATCTGTTGGGTTGACAGACATTTCTTTTTAACCCAAAAACACAATCCAATGCAATTTGTAATTCAAAATGCGGATAAAAAACCTGTGAAAAATCAGCGTATGGAAAATTCCTTCTAATTTACATAATATATTGGGCCCCTATTTTTACAGCCTTTTCTTTGAGTGAGTCACTGCTTTTAAAAAACAGAGACAACAACAATATAATTAAAAATACCAATGTTCAATAAATAGTTAATAAAAAAAAATATATATATATATACAAATAATTAACCGGAATATAAAACATTTCTGGCAAGTAATATAGTTCATTAGCCAACAGTCTTAAAAAATAAAGTTTTCAATGGGAGGGAAATTTAAATTTCAATATCCATTTAGTGAAAAGAACCATAAGAACCATTTTTTCTTAGTTTGAAGAACATTTTAATAATCTAAAGAACCTTTTTTCACTATAAAAAAGATTTCATGGAGGTTCTTCGTGAAACCATCAATGTCAATAAAGAACCTTTAAACCTATACAGTATGACAGTAAATGTATTAATTGTATGTAATAATTATACCGTTTACTGTTTCCAAGCATGTAGCAACTTCTCAACAAAGCAACTTTATCACTATGTTGAAATGGATTTGAACATAAGTCATCCAATCGGAATCAGGTTAGAGATGTGGAACGCAAACATTTTGGAAACAAATAAACTGGTCACGGACCAAAACAGACTGAGAACTCTTATAAAAGGGAGAAGGGATGCAGAGAAAATGGAAGGGTAAAGAAAAAGTGGAAAAACTGGTCTTTGTTTTGCTCTCTTGCTATGGTGATTATTTTCAATGCATCATCGGCCCTTTCCTGTGGATCTCAACATCACGAACGATGACTGAGTGCTGGATTTCTGTCACTCTAATTCCATTAACATGGATTCTTTCAACTGATTCGTGCACTCAATGGCGTCTGGAGAACCAATCCGCCTCCTTTAACCCTGAAGTTCAATCCAACTAATGTCTTAGTGATGAACCTGTACTGTAAATCCAATCAATGATGGATTCTCCAAGCATCTGTCATCTACAGTTACAAACATGATCTACTAAAATATTTGAAATGATATTTCAAGGATTTAGGTTTGGTTCTGGTTAGACTGGTTAGATGCACTTAAAAAAATTTCTACACAGCTAATTTTTATTCTACACTACAAAAAACAATTTTGTATTAACAGTATTTTAATATATTTTCAGCATCCTTACTCCAGTCTTCAGTGTCACAAGATCCTTCAGAAATAATTCTAATATGCTGATTTGATGTGCTTAATATGTGTGAGGAAATTGTGATATATTATAATGTATAATACATCTATAATGTATTATTATCTTGTTGACTCCAAAGTTTTGAACAGTTCTGTATCTCGAATTACAGTGACTAATTACAGATTACAGTTTTAGGCCTTAGCCTCACTGAAAACAAGAAGAAAAAACTCAATTCAAGAAAGTTTTCAGTGGTCTGTCCCTACTGTCCGTACACAAATATCTACCCATGTGGTACTTCATGCATGTGTATGAATTCTTAGCTCAAAATTGGAGCAGCATCTCCAATTCCCACCACGTCAGAGAACATGTCATAAACTCTGATTAGTCGGGGACTGTTGAAACCTTGAGCATGTGAGATGAGCTTCATATCACAGGTGTGCTGTAGATATTCGTTTTTTATCCCGGGGCCCTGCTAACTGTCTCCTACAGGTGCTTCTCTCTGGAGATGTCATTAACAACCCAAGTCTGACTGTAGCTGCGGGCGTGAGAGTCTTTGTAGTCAACTAAGCAGTACAGCATCCTCAAAAACACATCCAGGGAAAACATGCTCTGGCTCGCGGTACCGATCGAGAATTTCTGCTGCCCCGAGGCTCCTCGTCCATCACTGCGGCTCATCAGCCTTCAGAAACTACAGCCGGGAACCACATGCTGGTCTGAAACGTTCTTTACCGGCATGGCATCACTAAGGCGTACAGTCCTAAAAAATCAAGGTTTAAATTAGAAAAAAAAGGCGAGGTTTCACAGATATTTTCCAAGATACTGTATGTCAGTGTAAGTTGCTTTCAGTTAAAACATCCCAAACATGCACTTTAGTCTGGGACTATAGCTTAAGCCTTGTCTGTGAAACCAGGGAAATGTTTTACAGCCTGATGTCATAAGAGAACCTTGTTAAAACATATGAGTCTCCAGTTTATAGCAGGGGCTCCACGAGTTATTGTTTTTGTTTTGTTTTTGGTCGGGGGGCATTAAACAAAAGAACAATATTAAGATACCTTAACATAAGTAACTTCAAGTTCAGTGAAATGTTTACCTTAATCCAGTGTGACGTGTATACTATGCACATCAATAATTATAATTTTAATGCAGTGTAAACATCATAAGTAAGCATGCAATACATTAATATGAGATTATGCTCATGTTATTATAGACCAGGCAACACTCGAACTTAGACCTACTGTTCACTGTTTATTTTTAAAGAATTAAAAAAAAAAATGTAAATGCTGTTCTTTTGAACTTTCTTTTTATTAAAGAATCCTAAAAAGTTTATGTATCAAGGTTTCCGGAAAAAAAAATAATGCAGCACATTTTCAACATTGATAATAATAAGAAAATGTGTTTGAGCAGCAAATCATCAGAATGATTTCTGAAGGGTCATGTGACACTGAAGACTGGAGTAATGATACTGAAATTTCAGCTTTGCATCACAGGAATAAATTAAATTTGAAAGTATATTTAAATAGAAACAATTATTTTAAATTATAACAATATTTTTTGCCCCATTTTTATTAGATTGAATGGGACATCTTTAGCCATATTGCCACATTTCCTGTTATGAAAACATTCATATGGCCCTGCATGGTGGTCCATGTGCCCAAAAGCCAATATGCTCAATTATGTTGCAGTTTTCTAGGTCATAGGTTTTAGTGAATTAATAATAAAAAAAGTTTGGTGTTTATAGTGAAAGATGTTTTAATGTGACAAAATTACCACAAAAAAGAGTATTCTTTAAACAATGCCATTTAAAAAAACAAAACAAATGAGGTTTAAATGGTGCCATTGGTCTTGAGGAATCTACTGGCACATGTGCACCGCCAGACATATGTGTGAACGGACACGGCACTGGGCAGACGTGTGGAGATCTGCTCTGCGGTTCACTTCAGTACATTCACAGACACAAAGATGGAACTGAAGGATTCTGAGAGGAACAAGCAGAAACAGGCCACCGACAGAACAGCCTCCTCACGCCTGGGGAGAGAGCAGCTCTTCACCTGGGGGAAACACATGCTACGGACACAACTAACAGCCCCATAATTCATTCAAAGCCTTCACATCAGATCATCTCATGAATTATATCTGCAGTACATCTTTCACTAGAGGGGATATTAAACTCTAATGAAGTTTAGGGGGGAAAAGACTTTGCACTTATATTCCAAGTCTTCTGAATTCATGCGACAGCTTTTGAGCTACACCTTCAACAGAGCACAGCAAAGGGGTTCCATTCCCATGGAAAGCAAAAACTGATTTGACCTTGAATACAAGTCGCTTTGGAAAAAAGTATTTGCAAAATGCATATATGTAAATGTTGTGTGATAGGCTAAAAATACACTTTAAAAATGAAGTTGATTTTTTAATACTCCACTCCAAATATTATTGGAGTATGTTTTACAAGAAAATATTATATCAGTCTTTCTACTGCAAAATGTTATGTTTCATTCAATGTGTTTTTATTGTAATTATTTGTGAAATTTACTAGCAATTTTTAAATCAAAAAATCAAAAAATGCAGTTATGTTGTCTGTTAATAGTCTTCAATTATATGTTGTCCTATAAACAAGTCAGTAAACAGACTTGTCTCGTGAACATAACATTTACAATCACAGTAACAGTTCCCGGTTCATTGCGAATCAGACACTGAAAAATGATGGCGCTCAATTTACTGACTGAATGTGCCTGATTCAAACCGTTAATTCAAGCTGTTTCATCAATCTTCATTTGATTGTGAATTGGACACAGCTCATGCAGTGTTCATTGTTGGATACGGTATATACTTTAATAAGATTAATCAAGACTGTAATTTTGAAGTACAATCAACTTTAATTTCAACTTAAATTACATTAAACTGACTTAAAAAGTAGTTGAATCTTGTATAACTTTTTTTTAAAAACAGCTGTAAAAACTTATTGCGATGAGTAAAAGTAATGTAAAAACATATGTTGTCATAACATTGATATGGACACACATTTTTTCTAGATTTTATTTTTTATAAATATATATGTATATATATGTATTTATATATATATATATGTTTTTTATAATAAAACTAAAATGCTGTTCAGTTTCCTGGCCCTGTCTGACCCTTGAAATATTTGGTCTGAGATTGCACAGGATGCTCAAAGTGATCCAGTACATTGAAGCTCTTTGTTGGATGTATGAAGTAAACAACAGCCTCTGAGATACACAGCAAAATGTGTCTATAGTTTCAGAAGCAGAAATCAATAGTCTTGCAGTGAAAATTCTGAATAACGGCATTTCCATGTTTTTTATCTGTTTTTATCATTCTTTTTTGAGAGTTTTGCAGTCCCACAAAATGTAATGGTTGCATAGACCCAATGTGCCCAATATATATTAATATTGATATATATAAATAAAATAGCCTACTATTCTTTTCTTTATGCAAAACTTTTTAATGAGTAAAAAACTGAGTGCACCTTCGAAAGTAATTTGCACTGCCGCTCTCATTATGAAACAGCATCTCAGCTTTATTTGCATTGTTATGACAATTAGCTTAAAAGCTAAAAACCCCAAATTATGACGGTATTCCACTAAAACTTAATGTTGCAATTTACACGTACAGCTCCCCACGAAACAGACATCTTGGACTTGTTTTGTTCTATCATTAAAATCCACTTTGCTGTTTCTGAATTTACTTTTAACTTCAATAAAATTGGCACATGAGCCATTCTGGTTTTTCTAGATCAGTACTGACCTGCTATTTCCCTTTAAAAAAAGAGCATAGTAGGAAGGCATCAGGTAAAAAAGAGGGGTAATTATGTACTTCTCTGTGGTTGCCATGGCAAATGCACCTCTGTTCATTTTTGAGACCCTTAAGCATGTGGAAATGTGCCTACTATAAGGAAGATTCCTATAATTCTTTATTGCAACGGTAAGAAACAGCTTTACCAGGAATGAGACAGCAGGAGAGCTTCTTTACAGAGAGAAGCTGAATAACAAGACTGTGATGTACCTGTACCTCAGGAAATGTCTGATCATAATGAGATTTGCCCTCAAGCTGTAAATACTCCCTGCACGCAACTGTTGTTTTAGGCTCCGCTGTCTGTGCCGTTTTATATTTTACAGTTCTCTAGATACGCCAATTTAGCAAACAGGATTCAGTCAATTTCATATGGAGCTCCTAACAGAGTATAGCAAGGAATTTAGAAATAAACCTTAAAACTTGAGAATATTTTGACCGTTATTACCCAGGAAAACATGATAATCCAACTAAATACTCACTGAACTTTAGATAGCCTCTAATAGGTTGTTTAATGGCAGGTTGTCTTGTGACAACTTACCCCATTTAATGTGACAACATGCCCCATTGTGCATGCATGTTGTCACATTAAATGGGGTAAGTTGTCACAATGCAACCTGCCATTAAACAACCTATTAGAGGCTTTTAAGCATAATGTGAAATGCAAAACACTTATTAAATACAAAACAATTAATTAAAAAGGAAAATACACGTGCCTTAATCTGACATTTCTGAAAAATACAACCCAGCCTCATTGGAAAAATGTGTCAGTAACGACATTTGGGCAAAATGATGTTGCTTCTTGGACGTTTCGCAACACTTTCAAAGTGAAATGTCCAGTCAAGGGTGGATCAGTTTTATCAAAGCAGATTAATGTGAATGTGGCAATGCTTTATTTGAACGTATCGCGGCAGGCTACAAATCATGTGAAAAGTAAAACAATATGGAACTGGTTATGTGATGCAAACAAGAAAGTGCATTAGTTTAGAAATCATGCACCATGGAAAAAGTGTTTTGAGCTCAAAATATTGTATTTCGCGTGAAAATGAGCCTTTTTTAATCGATAATCTGCCCCCACAACCATAATTTGTGTGAAAAGGAACAAAAGTTGTTGCTGTTTTACTGCCTCTGTTTATTTCAGCTGGAAACTACAGAAAATAACTTACGCAGATGTGGCGTGTGACAACTTGCCCCGGTCTCCCCTACATAAATACATACATATATGTTGGTCAGGTCTCAAAGGAGAATTCTGACATGAGTCCGCTTCAGAGAACAAGACATGAATTTCAAAAGCAGTCTTATAAACTTCCATGTAATCAGGATGTGAAACATGAACTTTTATCTCCCAGGGAAAAAGGAGGAATGAACAACATTAGGTACTCTCAGGATGTGAATGTGGATCCCTGCATAGTCTCTCTCTCTCTCTCTCTCTCTCTCCCTCTCTCTCTCTCTCATGAAATCCCACGTGCACAAAGAGGGAGAGTGAAAGAAACAACAGATGAAGCTTGGCAAGGCATGAAATGTCTCTCTAACATTCTCCACCTAGATTCTGTATGGCAGCACATGCCTGACACAGTCCATTTATAAAGTGAACACTCCTTTGGTAAAGATGATTTTAGAGGAGAACTGAATTCTAGTCTTTTTACAGTTGTTTCAGGCAGTGTTAAAGGTGCAGTCAGGATTATTTCCCCCCTGAAAAACAACTTTGTCCACATAAACAGAACTACTGTATATGTTTTTAAATTATATTCAGCTTGTTTATTTTACATGGAGTGGGTTGCCTCATGGGGATTTCTAGTTTGAGATCACAATAAAAAGTGCCATCTTTAATAATAATAATAACTTATACTTATATAGCGCCTTTCACGGGACCCAAGGACGCTTTACCTATAGCTACATAAAGAATAAAGAATAAGGAAAAGGATATATAATAAACTAAAAAAAGTAAATACTACTTATTTTTTACTCTATGTATGTATGTATATATGTATGTATGTATAAATATAGTACAGTATAATAGGACTGTATTCCACTGTACCCTATCTTTGATACTACAACAAACAAAAATTGATCACATGAGTCAGACTTACTGATAAGTACAGTGATCAATTTATTGACAGCAAGAAACAGCAATTGCTTTGTGGAAGTTGTCTGAAATCTGTGGTTCACACCCAGAATCCTCAGTCAAAGTCACTGCAGGTCTCAGCCTCGCTAATAAAAGATGTCAGTTCAGTAAGATGAGCCCGAGTGTGGAATTAATTGGCAATCAGGAATTTATTTTCCCCTCCGCGTTGAGATTTGCACATCATCTGATAATAATGTTAGAAATAGCTTTCAGCAATAATGACCTTTATTTGACCTTTAAAGTGATGAAAATACTTTAGATTCCTCTCACTGTTGGGGCCGTTAGCGCACAGATGGAGTTTCACCTACACAAACGTATGAACGCCAGCTAATATTTTCTGTTTCTTTCAGTGCTCAGTCTGTCTGTCACATTCTGTGTCCTTCATGACCCTACGTACACATGTGATATGTCCAGTTGAATGAGTTCAAAGTCCTTTTAAAAGGAGTTGGATCTTGACATGACAAGCTATATTGTAATTATGTTGTATGTAAATATATACAGTATATATATATATGTGACCACCGAGTTGTTAAGGCCAGGGGTGAGCTACCACACTCCGGAGGAGCAGACACCGGAGGACACCAAGAGGCGGACGACTAGCATGGGTTTAAAAGGTAAGTTTTTTTTATTACATTTAAAAAGGATAAGAAAAGGGGCAGAGACGTTCGTGACCGTGGCTTCAGCAAAGGGAAGGGGAATGCTGGTAGGTCCTTCTCCGTTCTTCAGGTACGTATATATCTCTCTGGGCAGGCCCGTGGAACAGACAGTGGCTCTTCTCGTCGTTAGACTCGTTGCATAGGCTCGTGGGACGGACAGTGGCTTCTCTCGTCATTAGACTCGTTGCATAGGCACGTGGGACGGACAGTGGCTTCTCTCGTCATTAGACTCGTTGCATAGGCTCGTGGGACGGACAGTGGCTTCTCTCGTCATTAGACTCGTTGCATAGGCTCGTGGGACGGACAGTGGCTTCTCTCGTCATTAGACTCGTTGCATAGGCTCGTGGGACGGACAGTGGCGTCTCTCGTCATTAGACTCGTTGCATAGGCTCGTGGGACGGACAGTGGCTTCTCTCGTCATTAGACTCGTTGCATAGGCTCGTGGGACGGACAGTGGCTTCTCTCGTCATAAGACTCGTTGCATAGGCTCGTGGGACGGACAGTGGCTTCTCTCGTCATTAGACTCGTTGCATAGGCTCGTGGGACGGACAGTGGCGTCTCTCGTCATTAGACTCGTTGCATAGGCTCGTGGGACAGACAGTGGCTCTTCTCGTCGTTAGACTCGTTGAATAGGCTCGTGGGACGGACAGTGGCTTCTCTCGTCATTAGACTCGTTGCATAGGCTCGTGGGACGGACAGTGGCTCTTCTCTCGTCATTGGACTCGTTGCATAAGCTCGTGGGACGGACAGTGGCTTCTCTGCAAAACAGACAATTTGCCAATGGGACAGACGGTAGTGAAGAAACAGAGACAGGCTACCTTTCTGGCCTTCACTCTCGTTCTGGGCGTGGTAGAGGCGGCGCCTTTGGGAAGGAATAGTGAGGCTGGCCTTCCTTGGTGCGAGAAACAGCACTCGTGAACTGTAATAAAGGTGTGTTGAGCTTTCCTCCTCTGCACCATACACACGGTCTCACAAATCTGGACACAGCTGAGAGAACAGATTAGTTTGGAAGAATCTTCAAAGTCATGGGACAATTTCATCCGTCAGAGAATCAAAGAGAACGCAGTTGTTTGATTCACCACACTTGTGCATAGATCACTCTTGTAAATCTCCACACGTGTTAATTTCACCCTTTCAGACACTGCAAACTCACTCTATGTCCACAGCAATTAATCAACTCGTCTCTCTTCTCTTCACAGGATGGATAATCCAAGGAATAATGGACTCAGAAAATGAACATGGGTTTAGCGATCTCTAAGGTTTCTTTTTCACTTACTTCCTTACGTTGCTGTTCGTGTTTTCTTGAACAAACTCACTTAATGAGCGTGCCTCGGGGATCCAACATGACACACCGATCCGGCCTTCAACCCCGCTTCCCGCACTCGCCGACGCCCACTGCCGCTGCCACTATCTGCTCGAGCACTCATCTAAAGCCTCCCACTGTCAGAACATTCCCATTTTCCCACTGTCAAAACATTCCCATCTTCCCCACTGTCAGAACATTTCTTCCCACTGTCAGAACATTCCCATTTTCCCACTGTCAGAACATTTTACCATTTTTTGGTTCCGGGTTTGTTCACCCGGTGACATATATATGTAATGTATTCATGATTACAATATAGCATGTCAACTCATTTAACAGGACAATATAATACGTGTATGAAGGTACATATATATATATATAGCCTAAATATGTAGGACACAATACAGACACCTTTCAACACAGAGTAACACAACAATTTAAACACTGGTTTTCGAAGAAAAAAAAAGTCTAAAAGTTTTTGTCCTGAATATAAGTGAATAAATATGAATATATATATGGCAAAGATCGTTGCAGTCCAGTACATTGTACAGACAAATGTATGTATGTGTGTGTGTGTATTTGTATATCCTTGCTGCTTATCAGTACGAAATGTTGGGTAACATTAATATGTAACATCTTATGCCGGGCTCTCTCTCTCTCTCTCTCTCTCTCTCTCTCTCTCTCTCTGATGTAGTTGTGCCTCCTAAAGCAGAGTGAGCCGTGTGTTATCGCAGCCGAGCAGAGTGATGGTATCTGCAGCGTTCGACTAGTTTCCATTAGGGAATTACCAGGTCAGGTTGAGGGGGTGTTGGTTGCAGAGCAGACCTGCGGTAATGAAGGAATTTGCCTTCGTTGTTCAGCCAGAAGAGTATATCAGCGTTTATACATTACTCCACATGCTGGGCCTGCACTACCAGGAGATTAGGAAAGAGACCGGGATCGTACATCAGCCTCTGTGTGCCGCTGACACAACCAAGAGATAGACCCAAGAAAAATCACAGCAAAGAGGCTTTCAAAACAGGAGACACCTTGCATAGAAAAGAGACTGTACTCTCTGTGTACATACTGGCTGCGATTAAATCCAACTATATCAGGAGGCAGATCGGATCACATGAGCTTCACTGTCTGCACTGCCTTTCGTATTCACCGGATCACACTGATACAAATTTGCATAATACTTTTTGGATAACTGGCAACAAGCCTGGATCTTGAAAATGCATCTTGAGACTTTTGCATTCTGTTCATTTCCGTCGAACTCCGGCATGCAGGTTAGCAATGCAGACTGTGCGATGTCAGGGTTTTTTTTGTTTGTTTGTTTGTTTTTTTACAGGAAACCAGATTAAAGTCTACATGAAATTACAATTTTACTTCAGTAAAGTGACATTTATTAGTAAAAAAAAGAAAAAAAAAAAAAAGAAAACAAATCCAATTAGAACAAAACTGTAAGTCCAGTAATTTTTATTGTTGTTTAAAATGTAAAAAAAAAAAAAGATCTTAAGAACAAATGCACAACAATAATAAGCAGCACAGCGGTTTTCAACATAATAATAAGAAATGTTTCTTGATAACCAAATCAGCATATTAGAATAATTTCTGATGGATCACGTGACACTGAGAATTCAGCTTTTGTATCACAGAAAAAAATACACTTTAAATATATTGAAATAGCAAACAGTTATTTTAAATTGGAATAATATTTCACAATATTACTGTTTTTACTGTATTTTTGATCAAATAAATATAGCATTGGTGAGAGACTTCTTTCAAAAACATTATAAAACCTTACTGACCCCTAACTTTTGAACGGTGTGGATGCCATTTTCATTTGAGTATAAATACTAGTAGATGATACTTTCATCAAGTATAAATAACAACAATCAGCGTCTTATTTACATTAAGTGTAGTGATATATTGTGTAAAAACTTGATATTTGTACTAAAAAGTAAATGTATGGATTTAAAATAGCCTTTTTATACTCAGTTTAAATAGAAACTGCCTTATTATCATCCATTAGGAATTGATTAGATACTGAAATGACAGATAGTCGGAGGGGAGTGAATGAAAAATAAGATGGAAAGGATAGTCATTTTGCAAGCAAGTTATTGAATTTTGATGAAAGATTACGACAAAAAAAAATTCTTCAGGTTAATGAATCATTCACAATAGGACTAGGAACGCATTTTAAGAAAGTACAGTCAATTTTGATTTCATATCGACTTTAACATCGAATAAAACCCTCATTTAGCAGAAATCCCCAGTTGTGGAGCAGTTGCACATGTTTACAGCCTGACCTCCAGCAAATTTTATCTTAGCAGGTCCTCTGTGCTATTCCTAATGAGGGTCCCCTGGCTATATTTTGCATTATGTATAAAATGTTTTCCATTGCAAAAATAAAACCACGTTTTTTAAAAGCAGGTCAAGGGTATAATGAGGATGGAGAGAAAGGTAAGTAATGTGTCAGGCCTCCTGTTTTAATACCGCTGCTCCCAGGAGGTTACAGATATGCGTGTTATAGTAGAATTTTATACTCATTTGACAATGAAGGTCCACTGGTTATTGATTACACAAACATTTCTGCACAGGCAGGAAAAGATCGAAGTTCGACATGCTGCTTCAACGAGCTCAGAAATCAAACTCAGAGGAACAAATAACAAAATGGCATTTCAAATAATTTAATGAAAAGTGAACTGTATCATTCCTGAGCAAACAAACAAAAAGGGAAAAATAATCATTTATTTTCTCTCCCTGTCTGCCATTGGTTGGAAAAACAGACAGCCCCGCCCCCAACTCTAATCTATCTATCTATCTATCTATCTATCTATCTATCTATCTATCTATCTATCTATCTATCTATCTATCTATCTATCTATCTATCTATCTATCTATCTATCTGTCTGTCATTTTTAAGCTTGGCCTGCACAATGTATTGTAAAATATTTATTTATTTTTACAATACTTAATGATTTCCGTCTTTCACATTAGAGATAAATAAATAAATACATACTTTTTTAAAAGACACCACAAGGCCACATTTCAGGGAAATCAAGCTACAAATGGTTTACTTACAGTTTTCTCTGCACATTACAGTAAGTTTGGACAGGAGAAATATTTTAGCATCAAAACAATTATACACTTCACCTCTAAGTTTTTTGTTCCACTGGCATTTATCTTTACAGTAAAACCGCAAATAAAGGCAATGTCACTTTTACGCCACCACAATAACATGTAGCTCGTCTGTCCCATCAACTGTCAAAACACTGAAAAACACTTTGCATGTCCAAGAATCACAAAGTGAAATCAAACGCACTGTGAATCCGCCTCAGGCAAAGCGGGCCCTTGTGAGCGCCTGTCAGTCCGGCAGAGCAGAGCAAAAAGAGTGCTTTGTTGAGCACGGCTACAGCTTTAGTAAAGCAAAAAAAAGCAACTCACCCAGCGGCTGTCCTGCAATAATCCTGGTGTTCTCGCCTGCCACGGCCGCCCGTGCGTTCCTTTCACTGATGTATTGGACGAAAGCGTAACCCTTGTGCACTGAACAGCCCACGATCTTGCCGTACTTGGCGAAGATGACCTCGATGTCGCCCTTCTTCACAATGGCAGTGTTGAGGTTGCCGATAAAGACCCGTGAGTTGAGGGAGCGTGGGTCGTTCTTGTTAGTGACATTGCTGGTCTGAGTCTTGCCGGTCATTCTTCTCCTGTGAAGCAGAGACATGATGGGGACGACATCAACCACACCTCATATATTGCTGGACTGTCTTGAGGACAGAAAAAGGTGGTTGTAGGGATGCAATATATATCGGCCACCATATCAGTATCAGCTGAATTTTTTTTTCATTTTTAATGTTATCGGCCTGATAAGAAAATTTGGCCGATATATTAAAGCCGATAAATAATGGATTTTTTCCTTCAGCTGAGACACTTCAGATGTGAACTGTTTGCCATGATGGTTTTGAATGGCTTGAAATACGATTGGAATCACTTCAAAAAAGGAAAATACATTTAAGTGCAACATGTGCTGTCATATACGCTACATGAAATTATAATGAGAACAGTTTAATGGTGTGCTTGGGACATTGACACTTTCACTTAATGGTGAGACTTTTGTTTTTGTAAACAGGCTCTCAAAAATGATTTCAAATATTGGATTTAGATTTATCGGGCAATAAATCAGTTATCGGAATCGACCACATTTTTATATCGCTGCATCCCTAGGTGGTTGTCAAATACATTTTTCCAACTTAATAAATACAAAACTGAAATAATTAAATGTGGTCCCCCGTAATTGAGAGGCGGTCTAATCAATAATTTCCCTTCAATTAGAATTAGTAAGAAACCTTGGTGTCATTCTGAATTTAGCTTAAACCAAGTCAACCAAATTAATTCTGTGGTTAAGAATAGTTTTGATCAATAACAAATTAATTCTAAACTTAAAACATTTTAGTCTTTCCAAGAATTGGAGAAGGTTAAATTACTTCACATCTAGACTTTTGTAATTCCCTTTTTTTGGTGTTCCTCATTCACACGCTCAGATGGTCCAAAAAGGTATTAGGGCAAAGTGGGATTGTCATTCCAATTTTAGCTGTCCCTTTTAGGATCCAAGTTAAGATTTTTGTAGTTTGTTTTTAAAACTCCTTATGACCAAGCTCCATCTTATCTTAAAGATCTTCTTATCTCCTATACATCTACAGTAGTAGACCTTTAGGATCTTCTGACATGGCATTTTTGTACGTCCCACGATCACGTCTAAAAACTAGGGTTATAGAGCCTTTTCGGTTGCCATCCCTTGTTAAGGGAATCAGCAGCCACTTGACATTTCAAACTAGGCTGAAAATGTATCTTTACTCACAGGCGTTTTTAAGTATTCTATATATTGTTTTATATTTTTATTGTATTTCATTCTTATTTCTATTCAGCTTTGATGTTTTTAAATGTGCTATAAGTTTACTATACTATACTATAATATAAAATTTACTATATACATTAAATTAACTTAATTACTGCTTGTGTCAGTTTTTCCACTGCAGGATGCTTCCGCATGTTCTTAAAGTCGTTGTTTTATGCAAATGAATTATTTGCACTGTAGCAACACGCACAAAAATCCCTCTTATAATATTACGATTATCCACCAAAAAGTGAAACAAACTTTCTAAAAACTCTCTAAAAGCACTTCCAATGCATGCTACGTCCCTGACTCAACCTTCACATTTTATCATCATAAAGATTTTAGGATAAGATACTGTATTGTTTTCTTATCATGATTAAAGAACAGCTATTGGAGCGATAACAATAATTAAATTGCTGTTTTATGGTATATAGCCTAAAGACTTGTTCCTGCTGTCAGTGCCAGCCCAGAACCATCATTTTTACCATCCAGGCCGCCCAGAACACTGAATATGTGAGAATATGAGTGAGTGCCGTTGTGTTCGTGAGAGATGTGTGTGTTTATTTGTGTTCTTGTCTATAAATGTGAGAATATGAACTCGCTGGTGTGAAGGCGAGAAAGCAAGTGCCGTGCGGATGAGAGAGAGTAAATTAAGGCCTCAGGTTTATGCAGTCTCTATATGACACACTGAACACACAGTTAGTCTTCACATCAGAGAACAGCAGCAAGATCCTCTCATTGGGTGTCATCCAACTCCCCTTCCCGAACACACACACATTTAGAGACAGTGACTGGTATTGTCTGAGACAGAGATGCATTATGTTCTGTCTCTCACGCTGTCAACGACCTACTCTCACAAGACAGCAAGAATGAACACGCAGCTCCACGGAGGCACTAGCGAGACAGTGTGTCTGAATCAAACGAGCTGACCGAATACGACACATTGAGAAGACCAAATATATACTTGATATTTGTTGAACAGTTATTTGTAGAGTTTTGCCTCTGATGGGTCGTTCACACTGACAGTAATTTTATTCGCTGGAAGTCAGAAGGTCAATGTACTGTTGGTCACTATAGGCATTACTTCAGGCATTACTAGACTTTAAGAGGCACGCTATAGTGGCTGCAGTCTTAAGCATCCTTGTTAGCATGTGTGCCTCCCACACCAGAGACCCCGGTTCGAATCCCACTCAGAGCGGGTCAAGTAGGACTGGTTACAGTTGGTGCCGTGACCCGGATGGGAGTGAGGTTTAGGGGGGTGAGTGTAATGGACGTAAGCCAGTTAGAGCTGTGTGTGTAAACCTCACTCCCCTGACCTCAAGAGGCATGCTAGCGGCTGTGGTCTTTAGCGACCTTGTTAGCACACCCGCCTCCCACGGCGGAGAACACAGTTCGAACTATATAAAAATCGACTCATTTATATAGTGCTTTCATATGTATAATGTAAACCCAAGCGCTTTACAATCATATCAGGGAATGTCCCCTCAACCACCACCAGTGTCCAGCATCCACTTGGATGATGCGACGGCAGCCACAGTACAACGGCGCCAGTTGCTCACCACACACCAGCTATAGGTGGGAGGAGAGAGAGTGATAAAGCCAAATCAATTTAAGGGGATTATTAGGAGGACATGATTGGACATCATAGGTGAATCTATGTTATGGTTGAGGTGAATTTTGCAAATCATGTTGATATTGCAATGTCTTGCTTTTACAATACCTTGTTAAGGCCAACTCACACTGCACCGACAGATGCAGACCAGCGCCGACAGTCTCCAGATTACAACACGTCAATTCTCAGGCATTCTAATTCAGCATGCGCAATCAGAAAAAATAAGCTCTGACAGACGCCAACAGTCTCCGACAGGGGTAACACACTGCTCCAACAAAAACCCTACAAAGTATCTGTTGGCGTCTGTTGGTGGAATAAGTATAGGGTTTTTAAATGTCAACGTTCAAGTATTTTGCTAACATTTCTACAACCATTTAGCTATGATATTTCAGCATTAAAAGATGGTCAAGTATCAGATGGTAATCCAGAATTTCCTTTACCACAGAGGTATGGTCAAACATGAGACATATTTGATGAACGTTTACTATGTCCGGAGAGCATTCACTCAATATTATCTCATTTTTGACAGAGGTGGCTTTTAGAGGCTTTTGCATCAGAGGTTTTCATTTACTGTATATATTTGTGTATATATAAAATAATCAATCTAATTTTCTCATTTAAATTAGATTGATCACTTTTGAAATAACACACTCCTGAAAACCATTTTTTACATTTTGATTGTAATACTCAATGTATTAACCCAGAAATCGAGATCAATGTGAACCTGCTGTTGTAGTTACGCTGCTGCTCTGCTTTTGAGTCCGGATTGAAACAGGCCGAAAACATACAAAAGTCGTGTCATGTCAAGGTTGTATACCAGATCACCAAACGACACAAGTATTTTTTGTCGACGTCTTCAAACGCTTGTTAGAATTTCAAGCTCTCAAATGTCACTTAGAAATGAAGATTAGATTTATTTATCATGGGGACCAAATGCTTGAATAATGAATCCAATATTCTGTAAATAGGATTAGTCGCCAAGGTTACCTGCATTCTGGGAATGGTGCTGGCTGAAGGCTCACACATTCAAACAAACTCTGACACGCTCGCAGACACACTCGCGCTCTCATGTGTGCAGTCATTCATGGAGACAGAAATTGGAATAGTGAAATATGCCCTCTTGTAATTTCCCAAGCCACAATGTGGCCACGGGATCATGCCATGAATACAGCAAAAAGCTCTTTTATGCTGGACAAGAGCTCAATTTGGTGAACAGACCTGCACTACATGTACATTCCTATTTTTCTCTCACTCTCTTCAACTTTATCTCTTTCAATTCTCCACACAGGAAAGAAAAATATAATTATCTCAGTTGTTTTTCCTACAAAGCCATGAGAATAAATGGACATCAGGAGACCAACAATCTGCTAAGATACCAAAATCTGCAGTAAAAAAAAGGTCATAACTACACATTTCAAAAGTTTGGGATCAGCAACGTTTTAAAATGGTTTTATAAAAACAGAAATACTGTGAAATATGATTACAATTTAAAGTAACAGTTTCGTATTTTAATATATTGTAACATGTCATTTATTCCTGTGATCAAGTCTTTACTTCCATTACTCCAGTCTTCAGTGTCACATGATCTTTCAGAAATCCTTCTAACATGCTGATTTGAGGCTCAATAAACCAAAATAAAAAAAATACAGGATTCTTTAATGAATAGAAAGTTCAAAAGAACAACATTTATTTAAAATAGACATTTTCTGTAACCTTATAAATGTCTTTACAGTTGATCAATTGTTGCATCCTAACTGAAAATAACTATTAATTTCTTTCCAAATATATATATATATATATATATATATATATATATAACCGACCCCCTTTAGAAGACTTTGAACATATAGTGCACAAGTATGTTGGAAAACATTTATGGTACTTCAATGGCCTTTTGTTTACTCTTTATTTCAATAGTCCACTTTACATTCTCCTATAAGCAAAGTCCCTCTCTACATTACACTAATTAGATAACATTTATAGACACTATCTTCTCTTTTATCAACATTTAACTCTCTGTTGTCAGTGTTTCTTTGTTTAGATACTGTGGCGAACAGGACGGCCGAGGGACGTGAGAGAATGGCGCGAGGCCGGTGGTGCGATTGCTAATGAGCAACACCTGTGAAGCACACCGGTCTCGCATCTCTCACGGAGGAGCGGAAGCATAAAGGAGGAGCGACGACGTTGATGATCGAGAGAGGAACAGGCCTGTGTTTTATTTTTTGTATTTTATTTTAGGCAGCAGTCGTCCGCGAGGGGCTGCTGGCAGTTCGTTATGTTTATTTTCGGTAGCCAGCAGTCGTCCGCGAGGGGCTGCCTTGCGGTATTCAGGTTTGTTTGTTTTGTTTTAATAAAGTTTATTTGATTGTTCGCCGGTTCCTGCCTCCTTCTTCCCTGAACATTGTTACAGATACAAACACTGAACACGCTGCGTGTTATCGGTTGTTGGTATCGGAGCATGTTTGAGTACATGAGCGCAGTATCGGGCCTGATAAAAAATACTGGTATCGGTGCATCCCTAACTTTTACTGTGAGTGGCGACGCGCTGACTGTTCCAAGATGGCGGGAACGCCGACGTGTCTGGAGCGGTCAAATGTTGGCAGCTACAGTGACGCAAAGACTTTCAATTGGCACTTGGCTCTTTTATTTAGAAGATGGGACTTTTCCACGTTACACTTTCTTCCATTCATAAAAATCTGAGTGCTTTGTATATCTAAAGTCTTTGCTATAAGTAACTTTGCAACTACATGTCAACTAACTCTAAGTATTAGTAAACTGTTAGGGTTCGGGTTAGTAGCTGACATGTACTTGCAAAGTTACTTAAAGTTAGTAGAATGTCTAAAGTGAGCTATTGAGATACACTTTTTTTGAAGCTTGACAAGGTCCCATTTATTTCTGTTATATAGATAAGCTTATTTCGGGGATCCATGAAGGACATCATACAGGTATGAAAGGGCATGAAGGTGGTATAATGACGACAGGATTTTCATTTTCACGAGAAATTCCTTTAGGTTTCCTGCACTAGGAAACCTTTGAGCAACCGCATTCTCCTTTGGGTATGCAGCTCTCCGGGGTTTCATGGACGATAAATTGTGACTGAATCCGAAAAAGCACTTTGACAGAGAACAAGTGCTGTAATAAACAATAGCAAATATACAAGCTCTGTACCGCCTGTCCCCTTAAGAACATTCCTGTGACTGATGTCCAGACCCAATTACAGTGCCGTGAGGTTAGCGCTTTTACACCACCTCGATCTTTCAGAAGGACAGAGGCCTTCTCTCCCTCCTCCGCTCGGAAAATCAGCAGCCTGTTATTTAGAGCCTCTGTGCTGGCACCTGTATTGATGATACTGGACAGGGAGGAGAGAACATTCGCAAATCAGCAAAGATGTGTTAAATTGCCTCTCTTATCAGATAAATCTCTTGTTTGTAGGAGATCGTCCAGCATCTGCCAGCTGATCTCTCGCTGGCCTGCGTTTTACGGCAGCTTTTTAACTTGTACTCAAGTTATTCTGATTTCATGGGGGATTTGATCACACATCTACAAAAAAAAAATCGTGAATGAATTGACTAAAGGGTGAATCCCCTAAACCATTGCACCCGTTTTGCATGCAAAATTTCGGTGAAAAACGTAACATCTAATTCACTAACCATCCGCAATCCAGTGTCGCCAGTCATCATCTGCGCTGATATAATGCTGTGCAGTGGCTATTTAAATGGAGCATACTGTATTTAGTGCATACAAATAAAGGCGTCATTTAAGCTAAATTTTACTTTCAACATACTTTTGGTTTCAGGTATTAGTTGAATAAATTAACATGTACTCAAAGGACATGAGGCATCTTGTTATGTTATTTATTGCAACACCACTATTTTAAGCTTCATGATGTTCTTGCAACACAGATGCAGAAAAGTATAGATCATACAAGAAATTTTGTCAAAGATGCTCTTTTTCATAAAACAAAAAATGCACAGGTTTAAAAACAAACAAACAAATATTTAAATAAATATTTAATACATTTTGGATTCTGTGCTGTGCAGATGGTGAGTAGTTGGATTTTTTTCTTTAGATATATTTTGTTTTGTATTATGGATTACATTGAAAATAATAATAATAATAAAAACAACAACATTAATAATGTACAATTATATTATTAATAACTATGATATAATAATTAATAATAATAATAATAGGCCTAATTTGTAAAAAAAAAAAAAAACAATACAGCAATTTTTATAAACAAACATACAAACAAAAAAATAAACAAATAAATAACTAAATAAATGCATAAATACACTTGGAGTTAGTGCAGATGGTGCATAGTCAGATTTTTTTAAAAGAACGTTTTTTTTTATGAAATCTAATTTAAAACAACAATTATATATATATATATATATATATATTTGTGTGTGTGTGTGTGTGTGTGTGTGTGTGTGTGTGTGTGTGTGTGTGTGTGTGTGTGTGTGTGTGTGTGTGTGTGTGTGTGTGTGTGGAGTGTTTATTGTATTTATCATATGTTTATTATGCATTTTTGTTGTATGAAAAAAAAACAGGTTTATATATATTTATTTATTTGTTTATATATTTGGCCAGGATTTCCACACAGGCCCTTTTGCATTCAACCTGAAAAAAAACTTCCAACACAAAAGTGATTTTTTTCACCCTTTTTTTCTTTTGGTCTTATCTCGCCGAAAGCACCAAGTGAGTCAGAACTGCCACTGATGCCCCTTCAAAAAGACAGGTGCTCCTGTGTGTGTAGTGTTAGTATATAAAGCGCACACTGCAGGAGCCCTTTACGGTACAGTAACAGCACGTCTGGATCCGAGTGTAGGCAGCTCATGAACTACAAAAGATCAGGATTTAAGTTGAAAAACCTCCACTCTCTGTGAGCTCATTAAGAGACTGTGATTTCCAACTCAGTGAATGTGTGTGTGGCTCTGCCGAGACCCTGCCGTGCAACACTAGACCACTGAGACAGAAATCAGCCTGAACAGCCCCTCAAATCACACGCAAAGACACCTCGTGTGATAGGCCAACACACACTGACTGCACACAGAGCAGAGCCACAGGGTTAAAACCAAACACCCCGGGTGCTTCCTCAAACTTCCTGTGCTTTGAGTCACGATCACACTCTGGCAGGAATACCCATAATGCCACTGGGTACAGAGAGACGCGTGTGAATGAAAGATTAATAGACATCACTCTGTGAATGAAATGTGCTATCTTGATACCACAGCATAAAAAGACTTAGCTCATGAAATGAATATTAAATTGATTAAGCGCAAACTTTTTTAATTTGATATTTTACTGTTTTTTATTAAGAAACTATTGGATTTACTGAGCCGGAGAGCTGGTCTGAAGTTTTGAAATACATTATGAGTACAGTATTTATTTAATTAAAAACTAATATAATAATAATAATTTATTATCATTCAATGTATTAACATAATATTATATATGTTTTGTGTCAGTGTGCTTTATTAAACACAGATCATCATAAATTTTAAAAAATATTTTCATATTAATATTAAAAATAAAGTATACTTAATTTAGCTATTTTTAAAACCATCGAATCTGCATCTGTTTAAGGGGACCGTTATTTTATAACGTATCACCTTATTATTATTAAAAACCTTTATAATGATCATGTTAGCTGATCTATAATGCCCAATGGGTGCAGCCGTGTTAGTTTGCAATTCAGAGATTAGCATCTGTCGGATTTACAACATCCACTTCTCCCGAAATACATGAAAGTAAAGTGAAGTGCGAGAAGAATAGAGTAAATTTTACAGTCACCAAATACCTACACAATGTGTAGACTTAGACTCATCTTAGAGGTAAATAAGTTCTCCAACATTAGCAGGCTGGGGTATTCAAGGAAAGATACAAACACAGTTCATTAAACAGCCAGTTAACAACTTAAGAGTCCATTAGATAATAACAAGAGGCTCTGAAGCTATCGAATCCCTTTCAGTCATAATTCACATGAAACGCAGAACACAGAGATCGCTGGCCAACAGGATCAATTCTTCAAACAGATCAGTTCATCCAACAAGTTCATCGAACTGGTAAGTTCCTTTCACAGAAGAACCACTTAGTTTAGTCCATTGAGATGTTTGCAACATGGGAAATTCTCACGGGTAAGTCTGTAATTTTTGAAAACAAAGCAGAAAGAGAGTCCTATAGTTGCCTAAACAAAGGCCAGCCATTGACTGACTGTAAGTGAGTGGAATAGGAGTCCAAACACTGAGTTAGTGAGCAGATGTGGCTCATTGATACTCTGACGAGTGAGAGTCCAGTGCACTTGTAACATTGGGGATGTGTCCCAAATGGCCCCATACCTTTAAATAGGGTAATATTTGAGGGGACAGCCATCCAAAACCAGAGTGTACAACAACCGATGTACGCTCAGCGGCTAGAGAATACCCATAATGCACTGTGACGGTCATGAAGATGGCGCCCGCAGGTGAACCATCCATCCATCCATTCTCCAAACCGCTGGTCCAAGTATAGCGTTATATCATACAGACATAAATTCTTTTAAAATTGATTATTAAATTGTTTAATTAAGGTTTGTGCATGCTAGTTTCCATTACAGAGTTCAAGATAAATCTTTTTATTACTACTGGAGCTGCCAGTTTGCTACGTTTCAAATTATTATTAAACAGCAAGCACAAACTATGCAAAAGCATCAGCTCAATTTCATATACTCCTTCAAGTGGACTAGCCTAGCTTGGACTAGTTCAAACATAGCCTGACTCTCTAATCCCTCCTAAGATTTGTGTTAATAAATCAAAATTGTATCTGTGTATTTCATATTGTTTATGATTCCAGTGGAATGAATAGCAGACCGTGGAAATGCAACACAGAAGTGGAGAGCTGTCTGTGCCAGAGAACACTGCCTCTATCGCTTTCCTTCACAGTTGACAGCCACTCAGCAAGATGCCAGTGTATTACATACATCCTGTCGCAAGCTATTTCATAAAGTGCTGGGAACAATATTGTCAGTCAGCACAAGCTCTTGCCATTCCCAGCATAAATTATGTCTAGGGTAACATTATACGTAAATTGGATAATTCTAGCTCAAAAATCTGATTGTGGTTGAAATACAGTAAAATGCTGAAAAAAATACACGGAGCTGTCACTGCACATCAGTTGATTTCTAATAATTAATAAGTCAAGCATTAGTATTGGCCATACTCGGGGAACTTAGTAAACTTTGGTTGTGCTACAGACATTATCACCCAGTTTCACAGACAGGGCTTAAGCTAGTCTCAGACTAAAATGCATGTTTGAGCTGTTTTAACTGAAAGCAACTTATCTTGCTTGACATATCTTAAAATATGTCCATGCCATTGTTTTGTCTCAAGATGCACATCAGTAATGTTTCTTTCTAAGGCATGTTTATAAAAGATACTTATAGGGGAAATGCTTATAGGGGAAACTTATAGGGGATATGCCCTAATAAGGCCTAATCCTGGCTTAATATCTGTGTTTATGAAACCAGGCCTATGATACCTCAAATCATGCTACTTATGCAGTTATAGTTTTCTTATGATTTTCACCTTTTGAGCAACAAAATGGGCAACAAAAAATCCCATGGACTTACATTGAAGAAGGGACATGAGCAATATTTAGAGACAAAAATATCACAGACTTGAAGGTGAGCGCTTTTGCATTGGGCCAACAAAGCAACACCCTGGCAACAACCCTAAAAACTCTGGCATCGTGACAGCAGTCTTGCACAGGCAAGCACCACTCATATTGGCCTATTGCTTTTTCTCCAGCACCATCAGACCAGAATTTGTTGAAGTCGAAGTCCTTTAGCTTCATTCTAAACAGCTCTCTGCACTTTCCAAACACCAGGAAGCAAATGACGCTGTCCGTCATTGAGGGATTGATGTCGCTGACGGTGGGGGATTGATGTAGGAGGTGGGATGGGGGGGGGGGGGTGACAATCTATTGTGATGGAACTTCTGATTGCCTGAGACGCTCTTATCAAAAGGACACTGAAGAAATGCTGTCAATGACCTGATGCCTGGCTTGTGTTTCTGACACACAATGACATTTCTGGGGAAATCCACAAACGGAGATCTATAGGGAAAGTGACACAAAAAAGATTTTGTTCAGTTTGACAGGAAAGGACTAAATGAGGGTGATTTTCATGAAACAGTGTCATTTGTGACCCATTTATGTCCCTGTGAATTATTTTTTATTGTTTGTTTTTCCAACAGAATATCAGCCAAATTGCTCAATTGAAAGCAAAGATTTTTAAAAAATTGTTTGTCTTATTATTATTAATAAGAAGAATAATTTTTTTTTGAAGAATTAATAAGTAGAAGAAACATTTATTTTCCTCACATGGTCAAGTTTTGTGAGATTGACCCACTACCACTAAACACTAAAATGAATTATTATTTAAATGTTATTTTTAAATGAAATGAAACAAAACAATCAATAAATGAATTAATTAATTTTATATTTAGATAAAGAATAAGAAAATCCTGAATTTCATTTCCACACATGGTCCAGTTTTCTGAGATTGACCTACCACCAATAAATAAAACCAATTAACAATGACAATAAATAAAAGAATAAACAAGTAAATAAATAGGAAAGTCTAGTTTATATTTAAACTGAATTTAATATTATAACCACCACCAGTGGTATTTTTTATTTATTTATATTTTAATTTCAAATCAAATTCTAACTAGATAGATAAATAGATAGATAGATAGATAGATAGATAGATAGATAGATAGATAGATAGATAGATATAGATAGATAGTCCTGAATTTTCTGTTTTCTGACATTGATCCACCACTCATTTGCAGCTTATTGCAGTAAAGCGCTTCTTCCTCTCTGTAATGTACCTGAGATAAACAGACATTAAACATGACACGACGACTTAATCACATGCAAAAAGAATGGCAGCAAATGTTTTACGTGATCACGCAGCTGTTTGATGTCTTGTTCGAGCACACTCCTGCCTCATTTATCACAAACTTGTTACCGCAGCCGTCTGAAATACAGGTGAATGCGAAATAATCACAGGGAAGGTTTTAATGAGAACGAATTACAGCTTGTTTACATTCAGCTCTGCACATAAAAAATAACCACTGCTTATAATGAGAATGTTGAATCCTCACAAACACTCACATAAAAAAATAAAAGTTACTTCAGATTAAACGACTATTTCATCATTATTTAAATACTTTTTAAATTATTTATAGCTATTAAACATTCCAAGCTACAGACTGACAGTTGTGTAAAGCTGGTTTTTATCTCTAAATGCACAAAATACAGGACAAAGAGAGACTTTACATGTATTATAATGCACTAAAGAGTATATAAACATTTGAAGACTGACAGCGAAAGAAGCAGCAGCTCTCTCTCTGACAGTGATGACATGTTATCAGCTGCTCTGATTGGAGAGAGAAGCACAGGCACTCTGCAGTAATTGGGTAAAAATTCTGGTTGTGGAAAGCAGCTCATGGTAATGACAGCCATGCATATTAAAAGAAAATATTCAAAGCATTTCAAAGTGATGGGTTAGCACTGCTCTACAGCCTTAATGTTTGGGAAAATATATTTATCTAATCATTCATTCATTCATTTACAGAGTAAAAGGCTTGGCCTCGAACACACACACACACACACAGACACACACACACACACACACACACACACACACACACACACGTTTACTTAGCTATCTAAATGGGGACATTCCATAGACGTAATGTTTTTTATACTGTACAAACTGTATATTCTGTCCCCTTACACTAACCCTATCCCTAAACCTACCCATCACAGGAGACATTCTGCATTTTTACATATTTTGCAGAATTTGTATTTTTACATACAAACCTTTTATTACTTTATTTTTAAACCTGATTTACAAATGAGGACCTCCCTAAAGGGAGTTTTTGTCAGGTTTTGGTCACTTCTGGGTACAAATTTGTCCCCAAAATATAGTTAAGTAGGTACACACACACACACACACACACACACACACACACACACACACACACACACACACACACACACACACACACACACACACACACACACACACACACACACACACACACACACACACACACACACACACACACACACACACACACGTTGTGTTTTCATGTTTTATTGGGGTGTGTATTTATCTGCAAAACCTGGTCTACACTTGCCACTAGCTCATTTAGAAAAGATACTCTCTCTGTGTGCATAATGAATGGTTTTCAAACTTTGTAATACCACAGACCAGCAAATGTGATGAACCCCTTCTTAAAATATACAGGCAGGTGTACACTTCAGTTTTAGACTTTTCAATGTTTTTGAAAGAAGTATCTCTCAGAGACTTTTAATACAAAAATACAGTAAAAAGTGTAACAGTGAAATATGTTTACAATTTAAAATTCCTGTGATGGCAAAGTAAAAGAACACTTTTACTACAGTGTTCAGTGTTGCATGATCCTTCAGAAATCATTCTGATCTGCTGATTTACTGCTCAAGAAACATTTCTTATTACTATCAATGTTAAAAACAGTTATGTTGTTTATTATTTTTGAGGAAATCATGTTACATTTTGCAGGATTATTTGATGAATATAAAGTTAAAAAGAACAGCATTATTTGAAATAGATTTTTTCCCCTCTTTACTGTCAAAGTCTTTACTGTCCCTGTGGGTGATTTTTTCATTTCAGACCCTAAACTTTTAAACATTAGTGTATATTTTCAAACACACATATATACTGAATAATTATATTATTAATATTATTATATAAATACTGTGTAAAATAAAATCTGGTAAATATTTACTTTTTTTTGATGGCTGCTCTGTCAAACCTTCGTCGTCGGTTAGGAAATGTATCTAAATGACGTCATATGCTCTGAATGACAAATGCGGAACAATTAGTTAATGCGTTCATGACATCAAGACTAGATTATTGTAATTCTCTTATGGGTGGTTGCCCTGCATGCGTAATAAATAAACTACAGCTGGTCCAAAACGCAGCAGCTCGAGTTCTTACAGAACCAGGAAGTATGACCATATTAGCCCAGTTCTGTCAACACTCCATTGGCTCACTATTAAATATTGTATACATTTTAAACTATTGCTGATTACTTATAAAGCACTAAATGGTTTAGCTTCGCAGTACTTGAGCGAGCTCTTAACGCATTATAGTCCTTCACGTCTATTGCAATCTCTAAATTCCGTCCAGTTGATAATACCTAGAATATCAAAATCGACTGCGGGCGGTAGATCCTCTTCCTATTTAGCACCAAAACTTTGGAACAATCTTCCTACCATTGTCCGGGAAGCAGACACACTCTGTCAGTTCAAATCTAGATTAAAAACACATCTCTTTGACCTAGCATACACATAATACATTATAAACTTCTTTAATTCAATGTTAGGCTGCATAGATTAGATCAGCCGGAACCGGGAACACTCCCTATAAATCCTGATGTACTTGTTACATCATAAGAAGAATGGCGTCTACGCTAATTTTAGTCTATTTATCAAGAGGTTTACCGCAGTCCGCCGGATCCAGGCCGTATCCGGATCTGATGAAGGACCTGCACCTGGACACGACAACAACGCAGTCCTGGAGTGTCAACTAGTCTCTCTCCTGTGAAAACCTCCTTCCCTTCCTTTGCCTCTGTACAGATATAACGTTGTCAAAATAGTTCCGGTTCACATGGCTACGCGGAAGCGATAAATAATTCTGTATTATTCATTTTTAAGGCCAGACAAGTAATTTGTTGAGGTCAATTTGTAAAATAAGACTACATTTCCAAATAACTGAATAATTTCCAATCAGTATTTTGAATGAAACGGTAATAAAAACCCAATGCAAAGTAATGGAGCTCGATTTTACACTAGTAGAGCTCTGCAAAACTCACCACCATAATGCTAGGCATTCTGAGCGTTGCTAAGGGGTAGCTAGGGTGTTGCTATGGAGTTCTGGATAGTAAACACATGGCCCAAGTCAAAATTATACCATCACTTTCCACTTTCAAGCCCAGTTTTCCTCGGTCTCTGGGTTTTCCTAGTTCAGTAGAACCTGGCATTAGCAACACAAATGTGATTACCAGGAAATGCATGAACTAATAAAATGTATAGCTTGAATGTAAAGTAAGTTGCTTTAGATAAAAGTGTTTGTTATATATATATTTTTTTATCATTAACCCTTGTGAGCAATGAGAATAGTGCTGCTTTCTTCGCAAATAACACTAACAATGCACACTGTAGCTGCATGCTGAGCACACAATTCTGAACAAGAACAGTCTGTCCCCTCAGACACTGTCCACAAATACACATAAACGATGGATGGAGCACAGAGATGCACACATAATGGAGCAGCCTAGTGTTTGAAGGTCTGACCTCAGTCGAGTACATTAGTGGCTCTGAGTCATTGCAAGAACTGAACATGAACTTGAGTGGAAAATGAGTGGACAAAAAGGTCTGTCCACAAACCGAGAGCACGAACATTTCCCAAAGGATATAAAAAAAAATCTCAAATGGGAAACATTTTCAATGACATGTCAGCTGTTGGCAGGGCAAAACCGACAGGCTGTGTGCTTTCCTGCCCTTCACGAAACCACAAAACCGTTTCTGAAGAGAATGAGTGAATGAGAGAGAGAACATTAGCCAGTCTAATTGAGGTAGATTCAGCCCCCTGCCTGTCTGACAGAAGACACTAGGATAATTACAACTGTCAGGACGTGCAAATCACTCAACCCAGTGTGCAATCACAGGTTGAGACTTGACATTAAAAAGTGACTTGTTGTCATTAGCATCCCCATAAATATCTGTGGCGTGATTTGGGGCCGCACCAGTTTGGTTTGATCTGATTGTCCCTGCCGCCACATTAGGTTTTGCATTATCTATTGAATCTTTGTTTACGCCCTCCTAGATTTCTGATCTCATGTTGGCTTTTTAAAATGACTTTTTGAAAGCCAAAAAGGAAAATTCACTAAACGCTTGCTCCGCTTTTGTACATGATATTTCAGCACAAAACATCTTAATCACCATCCACAATGCAGTTTAACAAAGCACCATCTGCACTGGTATAGCGTTGTGTTTGCATATTTAAATTAAGTCACTGTCATTCTTTCTTAGTTCAAACACACATTCTTTATATGCAAATTAAGGTTATTAAAGATTGCAGTTTATTCACAAAAGTCAGCGCTATTTGCTTAATGCAATTAATGTACAGAGCTTAATTTAAAAGGGATGTTTGGTTAAATTCTCTATTGATCATCATAGCAGTAATTCATTAAATGATGAAATGGAGAAAATAGTTTTTTTCTTTCAACATTTTTTTTTTCATCAGAACACCTGGATCGTTTTAATGGAGAAAATAATGCAGAGTGCATGCAAATTAACAATGCTATTGGCAGTTGCAATTCATTCCTATAATGAATTCCCCACAAAATACTTGAGTGAATCTGACCAACACACATCCGCCCGCTGTATGCCCACAAAAACATCTTCTATTTTTTATTTCAAATACTTTATTCCAGCAGAAAGTCACTCTCGTCTTGCTTTAATGTGATTGATGCCTTCAGCGCTTTGATGTTTCAACCCTTGAGAGGTTTTTCTGTGATGAATAAAAGGCAAGACTAGGATCGGCTCTAAACAGAATGCCTTGTAAAGATGCTGTTTTTTTTTTTTTATAAACGTACCAACAGATCTGAGAAAAGGTTTCTCTCCTGAGACTGTCCAGAGTCCGGATAAACATCAGTTATTCCCAAACATGTAACATTAAATGCTCCATCAAAACTAGTTCGCCACTAGAGCTCTTAATTGGAAGGAACGATGCATGCTAGGACATGTTACTTCTCCACCGAGAGCTTAGTAATTGCTTTATTTAAAGCTAAATATACATGATGGCACTGAAACAGAACAGTGAAAGCAGTGCTCAACCACTTTGAAGATCCAGGCGTGTTTCTCAAGCAATCTCTACTTTACTTTCTTACTTTACTTCTCATTTCGCAATGTTCTAAATTTCAGCTCATGGTTCAGAAATAAAAGTGTAATTTAATTAAAACAATACACTCAAAATAAATGTATAATAAAAATTTTGGTTAAAACTTGATTTCAGTTTCATCATTCAGATGACTTTTAATTGATTTTAATGAAATAATTCACATTTATTCTGAATTCATAATATACACCATTTATAGATTATTCAGATTGGTGAGTCAATTTGGTGTCATGGATTTAAGAATAAAATGAAATGAAATGAAATGAAGTAATAAAATAAAATAAATGAAATGAAATAATGAAATAAAATAAAAGAATAAAAAGAATTTTCACAAAAAATCACAAAAAATATACGCAATTATCTCTTTTTGATAAAATAAAATTAACCGTGGCAGCCAAATAGTGAATTAGCAAATGTGAATAATGTAAAGTACATAATACCGAGTTCAGCAAGGATTGTTTTCACTGATAACAATGGCAGTAAATGTTACGCATGATGCTGCGCTAAACCATGCAGCATAGACTGTGACTGTGGTGGTTAGTAAATAAGACAGATTTTGCACAACTGTTTTCGCTTATTTTCTCCATTTTACTCTCTCATTTTCTATAATTCCCATGTTTCTCATCTTCAACACACACCATTCCAGTTATTTAAGCTTGTGGTTTAAATATAGAGCAGAGAGCAATGGGAAGATGAGGTTAGTAGTAATGGACTCATAACCCCGACATCAACCCCTGCCGCCGGATTGCTTGGCCATCAGGGTGACATCATTTACACCAATTTAAGAGGTTGAAGGGGAAATTGCACATTGTTTGGTGCTAAATTATATGTTGTGCTTCATTTCTTAATTAGATCCCAGAGCTGGGCGGCAGTATTTATTTGTGTAGTATCTCTCTCGCCGCGCTTTCAGGATTACAGCAGTCCCTAAATGCATTTCGCTCATGCGAGTAAAGCAGAAATAGACCTTGATGTTTCATAATAGAACTGGACATAGCAGCACTAGAAATGAATCTATTAGTTGAGGTGGATTCATTGATGTATACGGAGTTATTCAAGGCTGGATTTAAAGCACAGGAAAATGGAAACAGGAACTGGAGGAAATGGACGATCTGTAGGCAGGCTAATGGAAAATACGTGCCTCTACCATTTCGACAAAAACATACCTTTACATACATTTCACTGCAGTTTCCAAATCAATCAAATTAATTCTAGAGGCGGTAAAACATCTTTTTATTCCTTTTGATAATTATGGGGGCAGATTATCGATTAATAAAGACTTCTTTTGAGCGGTCTTGCACAAAATATAGCCGCTTTTCCACTGTTGGGCCAAACAGTTATAAGAACGGTACGGAACGGTTCCAGTTATGTTGAAACATGCAAGAAAAAAAACAATATCATGATGCATGAGAGAGAGAGAGAGAGAGATAGAGAGAGAGAGAGAGAGAGAGAGAGAGAGATAGAGAGAGAGAGAGCGAGAGAGAGAGAGAGAGAGAGAGAAATCAAAAAGGGCAAATTAGATGAGGCTAATGAAATAAGAAGTATTTTCCTGAGCTACGTCTCTCCGTTTGTCCCTCAGAGATTTTCCATCCGGCCTCTCGTTTAGTCAACTTTTTGGCCATAAACGACAGAGGTTATTAGGTCCTTTTCCAGAAGCTGACCAATGACAAATCATTCCAGGCCAACAATAAGCTGGCAGCCTGGGACAGTCCATGATGCCATTCAGAGTATACTGCAGGGCCTGGAGGGGCCCCTGGTGACCCTCGAGCCAGTGTGAGAGGCCCCTGCGGCCACATCATGCAGATCTGCTCATTGCATTAACCCAAAAAATGTCCTGATGGCAGATTGCAGCTTTCAAACTCAGACAAACGAGTCTCTGTAGTCTCTCTCTCTCTTCAACTCACTGCACAAGAAACGCTTTCCCACTCTCGTGTGTTCAAATTATAGCCCCTTCATTCCTCTCTCTCTCTCTCTCTCTCTCTCTCTCTCTCTCTCTCTCTCTCTCTCTCTGTCTCTCTCTCTCTCATGTGCCATCATCACAATCTATTTCCCTCTGCTTTTACTGCTCTCCAGAGACAAAAAGTTTGGAATCTGCCAGTGAAGTGGACTTGGGAACTTATGACACACATTTATCAGTAGTGTTTGCTAAGGTAGCATCACTATGGCTGAATTTGGACGTTGCTTTTTACTATAGTGTCCTCGTCACTATACAGAGCCATTAGGACCTACACAGCAGCAACATAATTTTTCCCAGGAGGTCTCCCATATAGGTACTGACCCGGCTCAACCCTGCTTAGCTTCAGTGGGCAACCAGTCTTGGGCTACAGGGTGATATGGCTGTAGCCAATAGTTATATGCGAGTATGCCACTACAAATTCAGCCTATTACTATTGTACATTTTTGAAAACCTGCAGGTCCAGATGGTCTATAACTAGGGGACTGAACTACTTCAGGACCAATCTATTACTGATATTAATGGTGTGTGAAGGAAACGCAACTGATGTATAGTATTTAGGGTTGCTAAGACGAACACTGCAGGATGTCTTCCTGACCAGGGGCAACTTCTGCAGACATTAATGGGAGCGGAAAGCAGGTCTGAAACACCCAACAGAGCTGACTAGAGCATATCTTCTACACCCCGGGGCAGATTCCTGTGAGAAGATTACTCGACTGTCTCGTCACCTGGTCGGTCGAGATAGGACCGGACCATTGGCTCAGAGTCAGTTTTTCTGTCGAATTAGCTAATTAGCCCTGTGTAGCTCTGCTATCAAACTGTTTGTAGCCAATGATGGATGATTCCACTTCACTCACCGAGAGGCTTTCGCTCGGCATTCATCTGCTCTTCAGGGTTTATCTCAAAACACGAAGGTCCTCCTCTTCTTTTACAGCAAGACTTTCAGGTCACAATGCTTTGAAGGAGAGGGCATTGTGTTGAGCAAAATTCTGAATTTAAGTATCAGCTCCCTTTTAATTAATCAGTGTGAATTTCAATTAAATTGTCCACAACAGATAGGAATCCATCAATCTGTCCATCAATCTATCCATCCATATATTATATATTTGTTCTATCTATGATCTATTTATTCCCATAAATTCAAAGGTGAACAACTATCCTGCATCCTGTTTGCTAACTCAATTCAAATTCGATTAAAAAAGGAACTGAATTGAAATTTTTAAGTCATTCCCAATTCCATTCTGAATGGTGCACACAAAAAATTATGTAGTCCATACATATGAATATATAACCATATCTGTGCTAACGCCATCTTAATTTACCTAGCAGAATAACAGACATGCATTAGAACTTTACAACTAAGCATTCAGTTAATCCAAAGTTTGCATATTCACAAATTAGGCTAGAATAAGATGGAGATGGAGTATCAACAAATAAAAGATGACTACAGTAAATTAAATTGAAAAAAGTAGCTAATCAGTTAGAAAAACGTATAAAAGCCGATATAAGATACTTTGACTTCGCTGATTTTCTATTGGGTGAGCAGACAGCCCTTTTGGGTTTGTACTGCCCACCCACAGCAACGCCACAATTTCTGATGCCAACACCAGGCATTCGACTTCATCCCTTATAGGATGGTAATGATTCCTCAACATTTACACTCAAAAATCCTCGTGGGAGTCGCCTCCCTGATGATGCGATCGCTGTGTGAATTGGGGTGGATTGAGATTTACAGCATCGGGGTGAGATGAGGTTAAACGCCGTATCTCACATTGGGTTTTCTTATCAGGGAACACAGCTAATTAGAGGTTTCAACATGACTAATTTAATTGAGCATAATTTTCTCTTTGGGTCCGCAGGCAACACACCAAATATAGATTTAATAAAAACTGAACAGCACATACTCGTAGGAATTACACGGCACTAAAAGGGATTTAAGACCTTATCTGATGCGCCGCTGAATATTTCTGCTGTTCTCTATACTGGGTTAAAACACGACCTCTCTTGGGGAAATGCAGATATCTCCTGCAAATTTCAATCCTGCACTATTTCTTATGTCACAAGTATTCAATTGAATTTCAAGAGATTCAGTCGCTAAATTCAATCATAACTTGCACTTGATAAAAGAGCCAAAAGGTTGGATAACTATGAAATTAAATAAGCAATGTGCACTTTAGGAATATTTATTTTCAGAAATGATTCATATCAGAAAGGAGCCACAATTGAATGCAAGTTTGCGGAAACATTGCCAAGTTATAGCTATTTGACTGTTGTTTAAATTACCCAGTATCCTGTGCATCCCAAGTAAGCAATGTGCACTTCAGGAATATTTATTGCAGGAGATGCAATAAATGCACCAATGAATCTTTCAGAATAAGACCAGAAACGTGCATTAAGAAAGTAAATGGCGTCAATTTTGAATTCGCATTCACTTTAAGCGAGTCATAAAATCTAGATAAATGTCTGGCAGCCATATTTGTATCCAGCACACTGAGACAGGTCACAAACAGATACAGGTTATAAATAGGCTATGAATATCAAGTTAGACAAAATGACATCTCTGGTTTTGATGCATTTTAGTAGCAGGAACAATCCATCTTGGGGGTTCCTGTACTGGTACACAACACCCTCCGACGCATGCTAAATACAATTCCCCTGCATTTTCCCCCCTAATTAAGATGTTACAACAGAGGACAATTCCATCAGCAGCTAAAATGAGGAGATACATCAACAACAATCCAGCATCTCGACAAGATGGTGAGACGCAGAGGAGAATAGAATTGAATTTTTGGTGTCTGATTATGATGGAATGGGCCAATCACTCCTTCTCCCTCACACACACAGACACACACACTTTACGGTAAACACATCTATATTCACATTCATACCGCATACGCATCTGTATTCCTCTTCTACCCGATATGTAGACCCTCTCTGTCTCCGGACTGTGGATTATACCCATCGAAAAACCTAACAAACACTGGGTTCTGTAAAATAACAAACTTCATTTTTTTTTTTGGTGGATAATGGAGTGTAAATGAACTTCCATTTGGCAAAGAGTTATTTTTCCCCTGTATAACAGAAGTGCATAATGTGTTTGCAGGTGGCTGTAATCAGGAGCCGCTGTGAGCTCCAATACCACTGCATCGTTTAAATCTGTGTTTGCATTAATATCAAAAGCAAACAAGAGCACCAAAGCTTGAGCCAGTAAATGGTCCTTAATTATGGACCATTAATAGAATATTTATGTTAGCAGTCAGCAGGAACGATATGACAAAAATAATATTTATCTCCGTAGTTTTAGCCTACAAGTATATTTGATTTTTTTTTAAATCAGAGGAAACATAATAATTTATTCATTTTGTACCAAGTACATTCAAAAGTGCTTTAAGGAAGAAGTAAAATAAAGTAAAAATAAACAAAATCAATTAAGAAAGAATCAAGGCATGTTGTCCAAAGTTTTTCACTAAATAAACACAAGAAAGAATTATATTATGTTATTATAATAATTTATATTCAACATAACAATAATTAGTAATAAGTTACCACATTTTTACATAATTTAACTTTCTAAATGCCACATTGTTGACTGTGACTGATTTTATATGATTCAATGAAATGAACAGTTTGACCGAACTGTTGGAAATGAATCAATGTTAATGTGCAAATAAAAACTGTGTTAAACTCATTGCACTTTCACAAAATTGGTTGTGTCAATATAATAATATCAAGCATATTGTAAATATGAAATATATCCCTCAGTCAGCTTCTAATGTTTACTACACAACATCTGAAACATCTGTTTTGGCAAGCAGGGTCAAAATGCTTAGCCTCTGAAAACAGCAGCTAAAAATAACTGCCTAAAATATTGCTAAAAACAGCTGGCTTAAAGTATAACAGCGAAAACAAAAAGAAAGAGAGATGTCAAAGACACAAAATCCTTGTTTGATGGTATTGTGGGTAATGATGTTGGTTTAGACGTGAAGCCGTAGTTTAGCAGCTGGGTAATGTAATTACCACGGTGCCGTCAGAGCACTCTTGATCTCATTTAAATTGCTTGTTTGCTGTCACAGAAGCTGTTGACTTGAGTCTAAAAATCACAATTTTCAACTAAAAACAGAAAAAAATGCGTTTTGGCCGTTCATTTACACAACGGTGGTGTTTTGGCGCCCTGAAAACGCTAACTTTTGAAACCAGGTTACCGTTATCATCTCTGTGTAAACTACAAAAAGCGAATTTGAGAATGCAGTGACATCATGCATATGCGTAGTACATGTTCAATCTATAAGTGCGTAATGTTTCTTTACAAAGTGACATAGCCAACTAGTGGCCTGGCAGCATAATACAGCATTTTTAGTTGCTTTCATGGATCCTTGTGAAAGGGATCTTTTTATAAAGTTTGCAAAAAATGCAAAGGAAAACTTTTTTTTTGACGTTTTTAGTACATCCTTGTCATGTAAACGTACCCTAAAGCTATTACAGGATTAGCTCCTTAGAAATGCTAAATATTGTATCAGTTCTCTGTTGCTAAACCTACACTAGAATCTAAAGTTTGGAGGGTTACAAAGATGGATGCAAAATAGTAGACAAAGAGGATTATAAGAGCACTTGAGAGAGAATATTTATGAGGGCTACATCAGGTCAGGATAAAGAGGAAGACCCCCAGGATCATTTATAATTAAATTGCAAAGATAGACACAGCATACCTTTAAGTGGACGATTTCTGTTCCTCTGAGTATTGTGGGTTTCTTTTGTCTTTTTCTGTATGTTTACAAACAAAACCATAGGTAAGAGTTCATGAATAAAGGCATTCATTTTTATTTTTCATTTTTTCAGGAATTTACGGACCTTTAAAGTACCCCTGTGGTGAAAATCAAGTGTTTAATGTTTTTTATATGCTATGTGGTGTTTTTAATATGCTTTAAGACAAACCATGTACAAATTCATAACACCATTGCTGGGTATTTTCTCCTTAAAACTGCGGTGAACCAAAGACAGTCTCAAAAACACGGTTTGAAATCGCTGGTGTTTCTGAGGTCACAAACTGCAGTCCCTTGTAACCAATCAGGTCATCGTGAGATTGTCAACGAGTGGATCTGAGCTGGTGTAAGTGAGTGGAGGCGGGGCTAATTTGCATATTCATAGAACCGCGTATACTAAATGAGGGAAGGGTGTAGAGTTACATTCAAGCTATTTTAAGGCACGAAGAATTTCTTTCAAGAAAAAAATGTGTTTAAATATGTCATTTTGGTGATCAAAGATAAGTTTTAAGGGATAAAATTATTGACTACAGGGGAACTTTAAGAAAATATAAAACTGTACTGCAGGAAATGCAACTGAATTCACTATGATTTCATTTAGGCTTTTGTTCACATATAAAAACTGATCAGTGAACATAACTATAGCATCCAATTTTGGTAAACGGAAGCTCAAGAATGTTTGCCTGACACATGAGAACCAATGAGGTTCACTCTCGTGTCAAGCAATTACAGTTGAGCTTCCTGCTTATGTTTGCTGATCAATGTTTATATGTGAATAAAAGCCTAAATTAAATCTGTTCATCATAGCAAATGTGTCTCTTCAGAGGACTTGGATTACGATCACTATGAAAGTTTTGAAGTTTTGGTTGAATAGACTTTCGATGGAGGGACAGAAACGTTTCAGATTTCATTTGCTTGTTATAGATTTAGAATGACATGGGTGAGTAAATGATGACAGATTTTTAATTTTTGGGTGAACTATCACTTTAAATGTCAACATGTTCATACTGTACAGCTATCATAGCTACCTAAAAAATATCACATTTGACTTGATGATATTTGATGGTAACTCTAGCAACCCCTTGAGTTCTGAGGTTTATCATCACCACAATAATGTATACTGTAAAAAATTATATGACCAGTGAGTTATGTTAACATGTTTTTACATTGCTTTAACTCATCAAAATGAGTTAAGCAATTTTCAACTTTTTTATAAGTTATTCAAGAATCAACTCGTTTAAAAAAAATAAAATCAATTTAATGCAATTTAAGTTGAAATTACTTACAAACATCCAAGTTGACTGTGCTTACAAATTTAAGGCAGTGTATGTACAGTGTATGTACAATAAGTATGTACTATGGACTACATTTACAAAACATTGGCTAAACATTTTTATGGCCTTAGTGCTCAGTGTAATGTTTCCTCTCAAGCACGCATACACACACAACAGGATTAAGATACTGTATCCCAGAATACATTTACACAGACCTGCTGTCATTGTGCCACATTCAGACATGCACAACTTAATCCCACTGTCCGGACCAAAAAGCTCACGTGTTTCTATTGTTAAGCTGAATGGAGGATGCCTGGCAGGACACACTGAGTTTAGGGGCTGTCATAAGAATTGGAGCAAAGAAAGGAAACCAAATATGAAGAGCCTTTCATGTTTCATGAGCTTCCAAATAGTAACAATGGCAACAATGGTAGTGTAAACACATCCCATTGAAGCTGTGAATCTGGAAGAAAACCAAGCTTTTGATTTGTACGTAAAAATGACATTTTGTTCTCTTCATTCTTAATTTTGGTGTGGACAAAAAAAATACTGAAAACCAATCTCAATCTGTTGCGACCTCAAAAACGGTTTCCCATAGGAAATTAGATCAAGTTGAGCCGAATGGAGACTTAACATCAAGTCTGCAATCAAAAACTCAAACATTTCTCAATAAATTCTTAAAAAGAGAAATAAATCAAATGAGATCAAATGAGCAGCGTTATGCAATTTCATCCTCATTAATTTTATATCTCTCATTCACTAATAGGTCTCTACAAGTTGCATACTTCATTAAACATCTGCTCTATGTTAAAGATTCTCATTTGTGTCTATTTTGTCTTTTAGAAGAACATTTTGAATCACACCTGATACTAACGGAAACAAAACAATGAGAACTCTATTAAATCTCCTGAGCTATATAAAAGTGCACACTCAGTATAATTCTGGTCAGTACTCCCATCTCTTTTCCCAAAGCTCAACGTCTTCCTCTGAAATAACAACTCGCCCTTAAAGACTGTACCAATTATGGTGTTTGCGGTGATGAGAAGCGGAACAGTGATGGAGAACGGCTGCTGGCAGTGGTTGTGGACTGATTAGGCTGCAGTATCCTTGGCCAGGACAAGGGTGAGACGAGTATCATTTATGAATTAATTATTGGTGAGTATGAGACTCCCGTGTCCCTCATTATTCAGGCTGGGCGAGATATGAATTGGCTTCCTCCAGTAATTAATGATTCTGAGCAGTTTAAAAAGGATATTACCTCACATATATATGAGAGAGTGTGTGGATGGTAAAGCAAATGCAACTGTTAGCCCACATCAATAAAATCATATATATATATATATATATATATATATATATATAGCCTTGTATGTATGTGTGTGTATATATATAGGTGGTTAGAATCAAATCGATTAACATCTAACATAAAAGTTTGTAAATAATATACGTGTATATCATAATCATTTGATTAAAATTAAAGGTAGATTCTATTAAAGGTAGAAGCAACTGAAGATCCTCATCTAAAGCTGATTCATACTGAATCTCATACCTGAGATTTTTTTTATCACTTTTATTACTTTATCAGGCGACATCCTAATCCACATTTATTTGAAACGCTCTGTATACATGTAGGCAGGAACACATGCTAATAGCAATAGATTCCTGCAAATGTTCAATTTTGCAAATTAATAGCGCTTTTTTTAATTGAATAAAATACATGAATATTTATCATTTAAATCTGCTTAGCTTGCCTTCGCCGCTATATGTAAACGCCCCATTAGAATTTTGACAAAAAGGCCATCTAGAAGACAATGCAGCATTATTATCAGGAGCACAGTTTTTGGAAAAGAGCTTTAGAAAAAGCCTTTGCTAAAACCCTTAACTCTCCTTGTTCCCTTTCAAGGGAACTTCCAGCCGCGTCAAACGCTGTGGGAACGCCCCTGCGTTGTGCGTCATGAAGCACGTATGGAATCAGTCCAATAGAGAGATGAAACGTCATAGGCGGGTGACGTCATCGACCAGGAACAATAAAAGCACCCCAAAACACAAGCGCATTAGCTTCTGTGCCTTCAGTCGCGCTACATGTGAATCTGTCCCTGTGTGATATTGTCTGTCCTACATACTCTGCACCACACAAACAATTTATATATATATGTATATATATATATATTTGAGAGAATGGCGAACGAGCAGCAATTTAAGAAGTGTGTTACTCCCTGCCCGCGCTATTTAACGGGTGGGGATACACACGTTCTTTGTGTTGTTTGTTTGGGAGTGCAGCATACCCAGGAATTCCCATGAGACCATTCTTCACTCCAGAGCTCCATCCACGAGGAAGCTTTATGCCTTGAAGTGGAAACTTTTCACTTCTTGGTGTGGAGAACACCTGCAGGACCCAGTTAACTGCCCAGTGGGTGCAGTGCTGGTTTTCCTGCAGAAGCGCTTCTCCACAGGGTTATCCCCCTCCACACTGAAGGTGTATGTGGCGGCACTAGCTGCTTACCACATCCCTTTTAGTGGAGTTTCTCTTGGGAGACACCCACTTATAACTCGTTTCCTCCGTGGTACTTTGAGGCTGAGGCCAGCAGTTGGTACGAGGGTGCCGACCTGGGATCTAGCCGTTGTATTGGAAGGTCTTTCCCTAGCTCCTTTTGAGCCCATCGAAGAAGTTCCTGAGAAGTTTTTCACTTTTAAAACTATCTTTCTACTTGCTATCTCCTCTTTAAAAAGAATCGGAGATTTACAGGCTCTGTCGGTTTCACCCTCGTGCCTGGAATTTTCGCCTGGCATGGTTAAGGCTTTTCTGCATCCTAGACCAGGGTACGTTCCCAAGGTCCCTACTAATGTTGTTAGACCTACGGTTCTGCAGGCTTTCTGTCCTCCTCCATTTATGTCATCGGACCAGGAGAAACTTAATTTACTCTGTCCTGTTAGGGCGTTAGACGCCTATGTCCACAGAGCTGCCCTGTGGAGAAAATCGGAACAACTATTTGTATGTTTCGGGCCACCCAGGAAAGGGTGTCCTGCGTCTAAACAGAGAATGTGCAAGTGGGTGGTTGAGGCTATCTCACTTGCTTATGAGTCGGCTGGCCAGCCTTCACCTTTGGCTGTTCGAGCCCACTCTACCAGGAGTATGGCTGCTTCTAAAGCTTTATTGTCAGGAGTTTCCCTGAGTGATGTTTGTGATGCGGCTGGATGGTCTTCACCGCATACTTTTATTAGGTTCTATGACCTAGACCTAAGCTCTACCCCTGGGGCACAGGTGCTCTCGTCCTCTGTGCGCTAGTCTCACATGGCGGTCATTTTGTCCTATGGCGACGTGGGTATTCGCGTTCCCACAGCGTTTGACGCAGCTCGAAGTTCCCTTGAAAGGGAACGTCTCGGTTACGTATGTAACCCTAGTTCCCTGATAGGGAACGAGACGCTGCGTCGTTCCGCCATACTCCCGGCACTCCCGTTAGCGCTCCTTCAGGCCTATCAGAAGCTAATGCGCTTGTGTTTTGGGGTGCTTTTATAGTTCCTGGTCGATGACGTCACCCGCCTATGACGTTTCATCTCTCTATTGGACTGATTCCATACGTGCTTCATGACGCACAACGCAGGGGCGTTCCCACAGCGTTTGACGCAGCGTCTCGTTCCCTATCAGGGAACTAGGGTTACATACGTAACGAGTTTTGACTAGGGAGTTGAACACTTTATTTACGCTCATAAAGATAAAGGATCCAAAACTGGTGACAGAGTACACAAAGAAAATGATGAGTTTTGCTGTTCATTTAATTCTACCCCACCTTAGAATAACATTAAAACCGGGAATGTATTTCTGACAGGCAACATGCTCTTTCTAGTGTAAAAACAGGAAAATGTTAGTGTCGTAAAAGGTCAAATACATGACATCCAATCAAATTACCTCATCTTTTGCGGTCAAAACTGACTGCATCCACACAAGAAGTGTGCATATGATTGGTTGCATGCAGAGTATCCTGGCTTGGCACCTGAAAATCAGTTTAAGGGGCAAGTACTGTCCAAAGAATATTGTCCAATTACCCAAAGAACCATTTGGTGAAGTTCATAAAAAAACAGTTTGTCTTAGTTTGAAGATCATTTAAAAAATCTAAAGAATATTTTTTCCATCATAAAGAATCTTTTGTGCAATGGAAAGGTTCAGTGCATGTTAAAGTTTCTTCATGGATCCATTGATGCCAAGAGTGTACACCCGGGTGTGTGTGTGTCCATGTTTTGCAGAGTGTGTGTCTTTACTACTCGCTGCTCCTAATGTGCGTGCACTAACTTAGAAGGGTTAAATGCAGAGGACAATAGAGGAGGACATTGGACATATTTCACATGTATTTTTTAGTACCCTATTGAACTTGTTGATTGGTTAGTGCTAAAAGATGCTATTTATTGGCACATAAACTTCTTTAATTTCCTTTCAGTCATATAGTACAACATGGAATAATCACGCTATCAGGAGTGACTGCTGATGTTGGAGCCTTGGTCTAGCAGTTAGCATTCAAATACCGGCACTGCATGTTCAAACCCGGTTTGTGAGATAAATTCCTCTCTCCTCCCTCTCCCCATTATTTCCTGTCCTAATAAATAAAAACAGACAATCATTGAAAATTATTATCTGCTGATCACTATTAGGCCAGTCTAATATCTACTGAATTTCAGCTCTGGATCTTCCTAAGAGCTTGAGAGACAGTGGTACGAACAGTAACGATAGCGTCGGTTTTACCGTATCAATTCATGCCCGAGTCCTCATTCTTTGGAAGTGCATGTGAAGTGAACTTTCAGAGCAGAAAACAGAGTCTTCTCAATGTGTAAATAACACAAAACCAAACTATTCTAGTCTCAGCTACAACTACAGTGTTTGAGGGTCAAAGTAGACGTTGTCCGTGGGCAGCCAAAGACCATAGGCTGGCATTATGCAAATCTGTTACAAACCTATGTTTCATGCCAGAAGTAAGACTGGAATTACTGACGACTCCTTTTAGGCAGTTCAGAATCGGTTCTTTCTTTTGGGAGACAATAGCTTCATTTACCTTCGATCTTTGGAACTTTGCAGACCTTTTGCATTCACATTCAGATATACACACTACATGAAAGGTAATATCTGAAAAAGGGGGCACTTTAAGATGCATCAGAATGTGGTCACTGGCCTAGTAATTTAAGTCATATTTTGTTGCTAACCATATGTAAGCTAAGTTATATAACATTTTTTGTATAAAATTGTCATTATTCCCCAAAAAACCTATGAAAAGTCAGCTTTAAGAAGCATTTCCATTGAGAAATAAAGTATATACAGAATTATTCATGTTGGAAGTCCAGCTTTCAGTCATTCAGAGATGATGTGCAGCTTCAACGTCTCCAGTGAAAGCCTCAAGCTGTCGCAATGGGAACCAGTCACTCTCAGTGTAGACACAGTGGTCGTGAAAACAGAACATAACAACTCTCAGTAGATCATTCTTTAGTGATGCTTCATCAAGTACAGCCAGGTGATGTCTTTAATATTTAATAGTGCTAATAATAAGAAATGAGAGATACATCATGTATAAAGGGACAAAAAAAACCCCACTCAATTCATAATAACGATGGAGTAACAACCCTTGATGTGTCTTCTCTCTTTAGCAGTCTTTCTGTGTCTTTTTCTAATCATCTAAGTGATTCACATTTTTCCAGCATGTGGCATTCTTGAAACGGCATCACAATCGAGATGTTTTTGTCCTTCTCAGAACGTCACCTCACGCAGGAGGGCCACAAGAACAACTGCAGCTCTTCCCGAACGCAGTGCCTTTGTGGAGACCATTACCGCTTCGTTTAATTTGATAATTTCAATGGTTAGAATCAGCAGGGGCTGCAACGGGATTTGAATAGGCCAGATGTGCTGCGCTGCGCAGCTCTCAGACAGGAGAAAAAAGACACATCAACTTCTTTTGACAGTGGAAAGACTCAATAAAGTTACGAAACTTCACCTCACCGATATCAGGGGGGCTCCTGAGATGCGAGCACACTGATTTTCTAAACTTAATCAACCCTTATGTTATATTAATAGGGCTTCAAAAGAAAGTCAAAGCTAGGAAAAGTAACACTGACAGTAAATGCATTATATTTCTGAGCTTTAAATTCAAGTGACATAAAAATTAAATGGGTATAATGGTGATAGGGCATTTATTCTTGTCCTGTGACAATAAATGTGTGTGTGTGTGTGTGTGTGTGTGTGTGTGTGTGTGTGTGTGTGTGTGTGTGTGTGTGTGTGTGTGTGTGTGTGTGTGTGTGTGTGTGTGTGTGTGTGTGTGTGTGCGTGTGTGTGTATGTGTGTAAATTACATAAATATATTGAAACTGTTGAATCTTAAAATTGTGATAATTGGGTTTTAAATAAATATTACATGGAAGATATGTCCATATCTTTTTAAATGTAAAAATAAACAGTTCAATTAGAGATGCACTGATTCTAAACTTCTATTTACCGATAATACCGATAGCCGATAATTCAGAAGGATATCTGCCGATGCCGAAAGTAAAGATGCCGATGCAGCAACTAATGCTGCAAACTATACAGGGAACCCTCTCATTTTGTACATTATTATTATATTGGCGGTTAAAATGAACAACAGAGCCCAACTTTTATATTCAACAACTATTTATTTTCATATATAATAATTACACTCAAATAAAAACTGAAATGTTCATATACAACATTAGATATAGTTTTCATAAACACTTGTCTTAATGACAAATTAATTCAAACACACATACAGTGTAATTAACAGTAAATAAGCTCCTGTCTAGTTTTTTTTATAATTAACTAACGAACTGTGCTAATTTGATAACTTTCCTGAAGTAAATACGTTAAGTGACATATTGTTCACAATGATAATCAGCTGTTTTTAAACAATCGACCGATTGTCTAAAATAATTGCTTTTATTGGTCGATGCTGATTATTGTCCGATACGTGCATCCCTGATTCAAATGTATTAAATGATTTAACACAAATACAAACTTATATAATAAGAAGTGATATATATTTCAAAACCTTTCACAAAACAATACAACAAACCAACAACAACAACAAAAAATTATTCTGATGTCAAATGGTTTTGGTCCACACAAGATAATGTGAAAGTTGCAGATGCTCTAAAGAAAGAAAGAGTTGCCTCGCAGACTGTTAACAAAGCCACTGCTGAGTCATAGTCTTACAAAATCTGCTTCATTACTCAATATTTATTGAGCTCTAGCAAGTGGAGGTCTATAGGCTGCCATCCCCAAGGGCTGCTTGTGCCGCAGGCATGCAGATCAGCGAGTATATCGGCCATGCAGCATCTTCCACTGCTTTATTAGCTGGCAGCCAGGGTTAAGGACACCAATGACATCTTTACCATACTCAATAGACAGTTTCCGGGAGCATTTCCACACACATACACTTTCAGTCAGTGGTGCGGGTGCACCAGTAAAATGCAAAGAGAGAACATACAAAACAAAACAGATGAAAACATAGAGATGCTCGCAGGCGGAGCTTTTAAGTGGCGTTTGAAAATGGCAGCTTGTGTAATTTTTGTCAATCTCTTTCACACAGGGACACAATGGGCCCAATCAAACCACTCAATCCTGCCCAACCACCAGGCAAGCACTTATGGCTGTCAGTCACAGCGCAGAACGAGAAATGGCTTTAAATGCTTACCTCACAACATTTTCCTTTCAGAGCTCTAACGTGGACCAAATCTGCTTCCTGTGCTAATCAAATCTCATGGATCATAATTAGCTTGCAGACAACTAAAATCAACCACAACGCAGGGAGAACCTCAAGATTTGTTGAAGGCCCGAAAATAGTTCAGAGCTGCTCAAAGAAATTTAATAATTCGTGGCACAGTTTCACTCACTCCCACTTTAATAATATTTACTCTTACGGCTTCTCTCGGAAGATGAAAGCGAACGCTCCGTCTGATTTCCATTTAAAGATTCAAATCCTGTTAAGCTTACCGTGGGATGCGGTGTTGCATTACTGAGCAGCTCTGAAATTGCAAACTCTGGCCGGTTGTTTCCTGGGTGTATCGACAGTTTTGATAATCTCATAAATGCAAACAAATTCCACTTAGCAAGCATGAGATAGATGTGTCTCAAGGCCATGAATCCAATTAAATATCTACACGTGGCAGCGTGGTCAACGATGTGATGACGCCGTCAAAAGCCCGCGGTTACATTTCTGTCCGTCAAACGGTGCAACCGACAACCTGCAATTAAGAAAAAAAGCAAAGCGAACCCTAAAGTGCTCTGCTGCGGACACGGTTCTGGTGGGTCAAAAGAGTAATGAATTTTGAGGAAGCAATCAAGTCAAGCTGTAAAATTCTGTTTGAGGGGCGACACCTTCACAGCATAACCAATTCATACATTAAACCAAAAAGGCTCACTTACATATCCTACGTTTTTCAAATATGATAATAGCACACTGTTGCTTCACAGATACCGACCGAGTGCTATTAATTTTTTTTGTGTGTGTGTGCTGTAAACAGCTTGAAATTTCATATGCGTTTCCGAGCTCTGTCCATCAGCGGTGGCGTGACTGGAATTTCTCTAAAGCAGCTGCGGCCGGTTCCATGTCAAGAAGAACATGTTTTCATTACAACACTATAATGCTACACTCTCAACTTTGCAATAAAAAAAAACTTCGCAGTCGCTCTATGTGACCTCCTCCTGAAGAAAACACATCCTCATTTTTTAATGAGAATGGCAGGAGCAGAATAAACCCATTAGATGACGTTAGTAAAAGCAAGTTGACAAAAGCCTTTAATGCATTTATGTGCTGTGTTACATGTGTGGGTGAACCCCTGTAGCGGTGACTATGAAGTCTAATCTTTATTTTTATAGAAGACAGTTTGAACTGGTTTCTCATTTAGAGAGCAAACGCTGCATGTTCGGTTACACTGTCAGCCAAAAGCTCATTGCGGAGAATCAATTATAATGGAGGGAAAGTTTACCGGGCTAATTTAATTAATGTTATTGCTATACTTAATATTGCTCATGCATTAGCAGTTGTTTTACCGAGACTGTCGATTGCGTGCTCTCTCTAGCTCCAGCTTCTTATTAAATTTATTGATGTGACTGACACTGTCAACAGTCAATGTGACACAGCAACAGTGATCAGTCCTGTTGCTTCAATATTAACCAAATGTCTATTTCAATACAAATTAAGCTCAATCGACTGCATTTGTCATGTAAAATCTATGTACTCTAACGTTCAAAAGTATCTAACTATCTATCTATCTGTCTGTCTATCAATCCATCCGTCCATCCACCATCCTGTCTATCTGTCAATTTATTCATCCATCCGTCCATCCATCATCTTGTCTATCTGTCAATTTATTCATCCATCCATCCATCCATCCATCTGTCTGTCTGTCTATACGTCCGCCCGTCCATCCGTCCGTCATTCTGTCTGTCAGTCGATCCATCTATCTATCTATCTATCTATCTATCTATCTATCTATCTATCTATCTATCTATCTATCATCCATACATCCATCCATCTAAATTTCAAAATCCAATGGAATTCTGCATCTTGTATGCTCAGTTCGAATTCTATTCAAATTCAGTAGTTAAACTGGAATTTATGTAACAGGCATTCTAAATTCAATTTTGAATGATGCACATTCTTGAAGGGAGGACAGAAAATTTCCTTGACACTGAAAACTTGCTGCATTGCACCTGGTTAAAGCAGCGTGACACACGATTCAGAGCTGTGACTGTCCAGCTGAAATCACATATATTCAGAGCAGCACATACACACAAAAACTTAAACTATTGTTGTTTTTACAGTCCTCGGCTGCCAAAAGTGGAGTTCAATCCCTTAGACAGTACCTCCCTGAATCTCAAACAAAACTGTCATTCCTGAGAATCTTTACTTTTTTCCCCTTACGCTTTCTCTCGACATCTCACAGGGTGTGTGTCACGTCCTCTGCTTGTGAGAGCGAGGGTAGAACTAAATGACCCGTGTGTCTGCTGTAGAGTGGATTGGCAGTAAGATCGTTGCTGTGGGCAGGAACCTGTCTGGAGATGCCTGAACGCTGCGCTCTCCGTTCTGATTTGGTGTCAGGACACATTGCGGTGCAGAGATGGGGTTCAGATTAGCAGTGACCCTCTACACTTATCTGGATTTCAGTATTTATTTCCTGGCCTCAGCTTAGATCAATGGCTTGATGATCATAAACATGCGACCTGCAATCAACCTGTTCTGTCTGTAGGGGCTACCATGGAACTGTTGCTTTCCAAAAATTAGTCACTTTGTGAAATTTGAACAAATTGCCATGAGATCGGGTTGGGTAGGCTATAATAATGTCATTACATTCATACTACACATATTTATACTACAGGTATGGTGATTCATTCAGGAATAAAACATGTGACTATGTTCATGAGTGAGTCATTGAATTATTCACTGAACCGATTTGTTCAACAACACTGATTCATTCCGGAACGAAATGGGCGTGCTGGTCTGAAAGCGAGATGTGTTCTGGTGCATTGTGGCACGTTGCTATTTTGAGGCAAAAATAGGAAACAAAGGATTGTTTCTCTGAGTGAATCATTGAATTATTCAAATACGCACATTACTAACACGCTCTTTAAATAACAAAAAAATTTAGACCAGGTTTCAGTTGGTCAATGGCGCAATATTTTTTTTGTTATTTAAAGAGCACGTTAGTAATGTGCGTATTTGAATAATTCAGAACACACCTCGCTTTCAGACCAGCACGCCCATGGTCGCACACATGGGCGCAAATGTATTTTCTATTTAAACAACGTGGCGCAGGACGTGAAAATGATAACTGCATCGGGCTGAAACTACCAAAACACACTTGCGTAGCGCTTGGCGCTGCATTGTGCCGGGTGTATGATAGGGCCCTAATGTGTTACTTGGAGACACACAATGGTTAATTCTGCTTTGGCATCATTTGGAACCATTTTCATTAAAATAGACTAAGTAAGTTGAATGAATGTGTCTAAAATGTAGCCTCATTTATTTAATATTATATTATTCTTGTTTAGTGAACTGTTGTATATAATGTTGTATAAAAGATAAATGAAACATGTATGATGAATGGCAACTTGGTTATCATTTATCAAAATATTTTTTATGTAAAAAAGATTTATGCTAAAACACTATATATATAATCCTACCCTATATAGTTGTTTATTGTTATAATTTATTGTTAATTATAGTAATAATAATAGCCTACTTAACAATACATTATAAAAAAAAAAATATATATATATATATATATATATATTTATAAAGCATACAGTATTCATATTTGTGTGTGTGTGTGTGTGTGTGTGTGTGTGTTCTGGATCATTTATTTAATTGATTCGAATACCTAGTCATGATATATATATATATATATATATATATATATATATATATAGTAATAGAATAGCTTGTTACTGGGAAAGCGAAGAAAGGGTGAAAGAAGCTACCGTTACGCTATAAAAATGTAGTAAAGTTAGTTAGTAGTGTCTTTACTTTTAGTTCCGGTCTTTCTTACAATTTTAGGAAAGGTTGCTATTGATCTCCAAAAAAAAGGACCAGAATGAGAGGAACAGCAAACGAGATGAAAAAAAACAACCCTGGCAAATCTCCTTTTGAATCCCGACAGGCCTGTCAGGGGTTCTCAAATGCTAAGTCTGCTCTGACAGGAGGGTTTTTGCTTTGAAAGGTTCCTTCCACTCAAGTAGAGCTTAATCACATGAGTTTGTTCATGCTAGTGAAACCACGCTGGACCAGAACACATGCAGCGACGCTGGTGAATCTGACAGCAATCGCAAGGCCCATCATGTTTGAAAACCCCTTTTTAATTAATCTGTCAGTGTAGATCCAGAGGCACAGGACAATGTTCCTGGTTGCTTTGACCTCGTCAACAACCTTCAGCGCTGCACAGACATACACCGACATAAATGTGTTTTTTCAGACACTATTCACCCATTATCTGTACATTAAGCAATCATATAACTAGCAATATAGATTATCAGTTTTACATTCTCTTTTAAGTTTGGCTCTATATGACCGCAAGATGATTCCCAAAGTATCTTCACCCGATTCGACACTCCATAGTTGGCCTCTGTGCTGACGGTCAGAAACAAGAGAGCTGTGGGAAACACTTTCACCGTCTGTGACACGTCTGTCCATCATCTCCGGTCTAGACCACAGAGCTCTCATTTAACTGGCTATTACTGATGGTGGCCTGTTTTACCCGCTGATGAGAAGGCGTGGGATTCAGACCTCATTAATTCCTATAGGAAGGAGGAAATAATGAGGGAAATCAAGCCTGACTGCTACAGATAGGCACAGTGTCATTTTTCCAGACCTCTCTCACTCAGACTCCAGTTCGGAAAATGCTAGTTTTCCGAATCACATGCCTGATGCATCCTCGTGATGTCACTAAAAACACCCAATTAGGTGAAATCCCACACATAAATATGGATGAGTCACACAACAGCATGTCCAGGTCTCATTTCACCAAAAGAAATATATATGTAGCCTTAAGAAAATAGGACTATTAAAACTGACTGCATTATTTCCAAATAAGCATATCATCCAAATTCTCATTACTTTATAAATGCATTTTGAAAATGTATATGTAAAAAGAAAATACTCTTTTTCAACTTTCTATTATCAAAGAAGATAATCAGAAATGTTTCTTGAGCAACTAATCAGCATTTTAAAATGATTTCTGAAGGATCATGTGACACTGAAGACTGGCGTAAAGACGTTGAAAATTCAACTTGCATCACAGGAATAAATTACTTTTAAAAAAATATATTAAAATAGAAATCAGTGTAATAATATTTTACAATATTACATAATCATTTTTAATGTATATTTGATCAAATAAATGAAGCCTTGGTGAGCTTAAGAGACTTATTAAAAAAAAAAATACAAAAATTGTACAGAACCCTTTAAACAGTAGAGTATGTACAATTTCAATAATACATGTTTATTTATTTCAAATTACATTTAGAATGAGATTTTTTGCATTACGGTAGTGATAATGTTTGAGGAAATGTGCTTAATTGTCATGAAAATAATGCCACAATGCAAAGAAGAAAAAAAGAAAAACTAAAATAGGATTAATTTTCTTTATGGGAAAAGTAATTTATTTCTTTTCATTTTGGGGTGGTTTTCTTTTCAAATTCCAGTGGAATTGTTTTTTTGGCATAATGTGATTTGCATTTGGGTCTTTCCGGCTTTTCCTCGGATTTCGCACACACACACACACACACACACACACACACACACACACACACACACACACACACACACACACACACACACACACACACACACACACACACACACACACACACACACACACACACTACCAAATGCTGTCTTTTTCTCTATGGCACTAGGTGTTATCGGCTCAGAGCAAGGTGAGGTTCACAAAAGACATTCACCAGAGGTCACCTTTCCCACAATTCACTTGGGCCTTCTGAACCACTATCTGGCATGTCAACAACAGGGAGGCAGAATGGACTCCTGACAAGGGAGAGATTAAAAAAACGAACAGGCTTAAATTAGAAAGAAGAGAGAGAGAGAGAGAGAGGGAGAGAGAGAGAGAGAGAGAGAGAGAGAGAGAGAGAGAGAGAGAGAGAGAGAGAGAGAGAGAGAGAGAGAGAGAGAGAGAGAGAGAGAGAGAGAGAAAGAGAGAGAGAGAGAGGCTAGAATAAGAAAGCTTCTACTTGTGATTGATAACAGTATTGCTTTTCTCTATTACAAAAAAGTGTTGACGAACCAACTTTTTTTTTTTACCATGGTTTACTAGATAAACTGCTCATAAGAACCAAATGTACCCAGAATTCGACCACAAGAAAATGAGAAAAACAATATTGCCCTGAGATCAATCTTAAATTAATAACTATAGAATTGCAAGGGAGCATATCTTAAATAATTTGTTAAGAACAACTGAATTTACATTCAGCAACTAAAACTGCATTCAAGTACATATTTTACAATTCAAATTACATTTGGGAATCAAACCCATGATTTTGGTCTTTTTGATCAAAAGAAACTCTAGATAATTGCTCTTTAACATTTGAATGATGTTTTAAGGTATTTTAGATAAACCTGTTAGGAAACAACATGGAAAAACAACAGGAACTGAAATTTGTCACTTGCTTGTCAGCCAGACAGTTTCTTTCTTTTGCAGAAAATAATAATAAATAAAAATTATAAAGCACCTTTTGAACACTCAAAAATCGCTTTATAATTACAATCAATGAACTTTGACAATAGTTCTGACAAGTATGACACAAATTATGTTTTGAAATACACTGTAAAAATAAAAGTGGCCGCATAAAATAACGGCAATACATATACAGACGGTTACACAGGGTCATACAAACAAAGACAAAACAGGGTAACACACATGCCCCTAAAATAATGCAATAAACAACTAAATAACACAAAACCCCCAAATATAAAATAAACCATTCAATTATATGTGATGCAATTTATTTTTCACTGTAAATTATATGATAATTTGTAAATATGACAGTATTTAACAAGAAAATTATTCTACCTATAATACAATGTTAAATCAAGCACCATGGTAAGAGCATTTTGAGTTCATAACATTGTATTCTGTGCAAAAATAATTATCAATAATCTTTATAATCCCATAATCATCATTTAAGTGATTTCCAATGAGCCTATAATGTAGATTGACTCAAAATACAGCATTTTTCAGTAAAAATTACAAATAATTGTATATTTCAGTTAATCTTTCAGTTAGGCCTACATAATAATGACACATCAGAAATCTTGAAACAGACTAAACTGATTCAGATTAATTGAAATCATGTAAACCTAGCCAGAGAAACAAAATTAGGAGACATATGTGCAATAATGAACTAAGGAAACACATAATGGATGCTGGAGGGAGAGGGACACACATGGCGAATTATCCCAGCAGCCTACGCCTGCCTCACGCCCGTGACCTGTGTATCTCTTACCCAACACACACACCGTCAGCCAGAGAGCCAATGAGGAACATCTGTTAGACTGTCAATCTCCCACACCCACACACACACAGTGCAATCTCATCACAGGCAGAAACCTTCTTCTTCCCGCCACTGAAAAGGTTGCCATGCTCACATGGTTAGCCAAGCTGCTGACATTTGTTAGTCTGTTTATGTGGAAATAGATAGTGTTATTACAATGAGGTGTGCTTCTCTCTGTCCATCTGTACCGGCACAGCTGCTGTGGCTCACGGAAAAACAAAAAAGGAAAAAAACGGGAGAGGAAAGGAGAGAAAAGAAATAAATGTCACAAGATAAAAAGCCAGTTGGCATTGAAGGACTTGCACTCCTATGCCTGGGAGAGGATTTAGGAAACAAAGCCACACAAACACAAAGGAAAAAATGTGTGCGTGTAAAATTCTCAGCTTTGTGTTTGTGGATTTCCGCTGGATTTTTTTCCATGCACTCATTCTGTCTTCTCTGCATATGTGGCACCTGAACCTCTAAATTGGCCTGCTGAGGAATCATCTCCGTACATACCAACGACTGATCGACAGAATAGACGCCAGTCACGGAGCTCGGAATTTCCGTCAACAAATAGAGCTAAAAAAAAATTATACAAACAGTCCCTTTGGGAGCTGCCATTCATTTCCCCCGGTGAAGACATTTTGTGGTGCGCCAAGCATTCAGCTTATCACCCGCTCAGCCTGACTCTTATCGAAATCAGATCCTGCGGACACAGGGACGGAAAAGAGGGAAAAGAGTGACCACACAGAATTCAAACGCTATTATTCTTTCTCTCCTCATAACATCCAAAGCTCCTCTTGTTTATAACGCCTGATTAAAAAGCATTTATGATGCATGTAATCAGGGATCTACAATCTTAAGTAATCATTACGCCAATTCAGATAATACACAGTAGTATATAGCCTTCACTAGTGTTTGGATGCTTAAATCACACTTTGCCATCAAAATATTAAATAGTGTCTTCTGCAAAAAGAAATGATGCAAGAAGTATTCTCAAAATAAACGTTTCAGAAAGTGTACAAATATATTTTGTCTTCGATTTTGAATATCTGATTGTTTTATAAATCATTTCATATTTAAATATTTCTTTAAAATAAATGCCTCTTAGTTAAATATTTTGTTTTATAATTTAAATACATTTAAAGTGTCTAAATAATCTTCGAGGCTACTGTTTATTTTATGAACTTTACATTTACATTCCTTGCCCAGGGACCACAGATGTAAATTAGCCTTATAGCTAACTCTGGTACAGGGCTTGAACTGTGCATGGTCCCTGACAAATAAACTAATAAAAAAAAAAAATATATATATATATATATATATATATATAAAAATTGAACATAGCATAATATAATTTCCTTGACAAGCTTAAAATAATAACTATAAACAAATATCCTTTGACAAAAATTTGTATACATTTTAAAATGGCTTATTTAACTTACTATAATTAGGGACAATAAGATTTTCTTTTTTGAAAAAAAAAACTTATTTAGCAAGAATGCACTAAATTGATCACAATCAATTATTCAAAATAAAATATTGAACTTTCTAGGCATCAAAGATAACTGAAATTATCACTGTTTCTACAAACATATTAAGCAGCAAAACAACATGTATTTTAAGATTTCTAATTGTTGCACCAATGAAAAACAACCAGAAAAGTTCTTTCAATCAGTGGAATCATTTTAGTGTCCAAAAACACTAAGATTTCCCAAATGCCTCCAGATTTACACTAGCACAGTGAGGCTCGCTCTGTACAACTCCAAAACAGCACTAACACAGGGCTGCACAAATAGTTATCATAAAAACTTAAATAATAAATTGAACAACAGAGGTTAAAGTCATAAATAGGACCATGAAAGAAAGGAAGAGGATGAGCAGGGTTTTTGTAAAGAACACATGGAGCTAGCAAACCCAGGTTTTCAAATAAATAGGGCTCCTACTGTGACTCCTGTACGCACACAAATGTGAATATTATAAACGTCAAACCAAATCATGTAAATTCTCCGCATTTGTGCTCTCAAAAACATGAAGCATAAACTAAAGAAAAGAAAGAGAGCTAGATAGGTTAGAGAGGGAGTGATCCAGAGATCAAAAACCCAACAGGATGTTTATTTCTGAGACGGGACTGTGGCTCAGCACAGACATTGTAAAGGCACGCTGAGACATGCACCAGTCATGAGCTGTTTGCACTATTCAAGAGCATTCAAAGAAACCAAAGTAGTGCAAAGCACTCTGGGAGGCAGATTTGCCTCAATTTTTAATTCCATCCATCTCAGAGTACTTTAGATCTGTTCTTTGTGGTGCATTCAGAGTACATGAACACTGTCCATGTAATGCCGGAATTGCACTTTCAGGTCATGACCTTCCCAAGCAAACTGGGCCAGCCAGACTGGACCATTTATCCATTCAATCACACATGCGTGTAAACGCTCACACTCACGTGTAAAAACACGTAAGCCTGTGCTACATCAGAATGTAGCATTTTGATTTTAAAACTACGCATTTTCAAAATCAACAAGTAAGTGGCTTGTCTAAATGACTAGTTCTGTCAGGACCACTATCATCAAAGACCATTGTCAATCAGCACACAGTTTGGATTGGCAGTATGGTTCTGTTCTGGGCAAGAACTCTCTGCGCATCCATGCAGCCTAGCATGGAGAGCAGCAATAACCCTCCTTAGGGTAAACAGAACAAAACCAACATGAATGTATTGCAGATATCATTAATGTAATTTTTTTTAATTGCATTAATGATATCTGCATTAATTCAAGAATTTAATTCACAACATAATTCGAGAATTTAGTCTGATTCAAAGGGGAATCAGAATGCCGGTCCTCACTGTCGAGAGGAGGAGCTGGGGATGGAGGAGGGTAAATAGCTCCTGAGAAACACGATAATACTGCAGGAGCTTATATATGGATGCTGTAATAGGCGTCGTATTCCTATTGGTAGATATATAGCTACGCTTGATTGTGTCTTAAAGCTTTAACTCCACTTTTTTGCAACTTTTTTTTGTGCATATCAGATTTATATCAGATCAGATATCACATCAGATTTAGCAAGTGTGAATGACAACAACAAAAAAATCCCAATGCGATTTTTACAAATCCGTTTCGAGCTACATTCATACGTGTTTTGAAATCCTTTTCAAATCGCATTTCTGGAAATCCGTTTCAGTCTGACTGCTCTGATCGGATTTCACATGATTTATGTGACTTTCTCACATGTAAAATGTAACCGTCAGACGTTGTTATAGGAAACATGCTAAAAGTCGCTGCAGAAACAGTGTTGTATTGTTGCAAAGTGCCGGACGAGCAGAAAATGACAATATAACGGAGACATAATTTGAAACCGGTGGAGACGACAGCACAGAAAGCCACACAGATCAGCCTCATATGATTCTGCCTCTGCCTCATAAGACGCGGCGGCTACACAATATCATGTTGTAAATAAAACAACATCTATTGCAAACCCCTCCGTTTGCTGTTTCTATGCTTTTGCAATAGAAACCAATGCAGATATTCCGGAAGACGAAATGGAGCGGCATGGACAAATCGGATTTGAACAGTGGTGATTCACAATGTGGACCGTCAATAATTTTAGATCAGATTCCAGTCGTAAACACAAATGAGTTTATCTTCAAAAAAGAACGATGTGAACAGCAAAACAGAAGTGCTGTACTGCCTGCACAAACACCGGGATGCACAATGTTTTGTTTTTAGACTGGTTATAGGCAGGTAAACAACTTCCTCAAGTCTGTGGAAACGTGTCGATGGTCCGTGACAGGCTCCAGTTTTGAACCATTCTGGTGGAAAAATGGTAAGTATTTGTTTTTGTTCATATAATGGAAGTCAGTGGGTTCCAATGTTGTATGGTTCCCAATGGTCTTCATAATATGTTTGATTATGTTCCACATAAGCAAAGCCTTTGCAGTAGTAGCACTAAAGAGATGGCCGCCTCACATTAGACTTTAAACATTTTTAAGGCATCTGAAGACGCATCTTTGACTAGCTTTTGAGTCTGAAGAGTGAAAAGGCATTGTCTGTATGTATCCTTTTTTTGGCGTTTTGCACAAATGCACAAAACTAAATGCACAAAAGACAATCATCTCTTCCTTTCCCATTCATTTTCCAACCAGAGGTCCTTCCCTTTTATACTGTCCCTGGGGTGACCCTGAACTCCAAAAGTGAGTTGCCCTTGAGTCGGGCACTTAACCTCACGTTGCTTCACGAGAACTGTTCCATCAATCAGTATAGTGTAAAAGCATCGACATTTTCACATACGTGTAGACACGGATGAACTCACCCAAACACACTGGCGGTAATAGGGTAATGCAAAACCCACGGAGGCGCAAAGGAAAAAGGCCAGAACTTCCAGGAAAAATGGAACGTAATGATGAACTCTACACCTGAAAGAACCCGAGAGCTGTCAATCACCGGTCCCAAGGCATTGTGTGGAATTCTGACAGAAGCAAAGCCTGTGCTTCGCGGCCTGCAAACAGCCTGAAATGAGATCTCAGCCAATCTGATTGAATTATTCTGGTCTCATTCAGGTGGGCCGGTGCTTTGGGCTCCAATACACCACAATGATAAGAGAGAAGAGAATTTACCTTCAAGAGTGCAAGACAAGGTGGAAAGAAAGAAAGAAAGAAAGAAAGAAAGAAAGAAAGAAAGAAAGAAAGAAAGACTTCCATAACTACTATTCAAAGGTTTGCAGTCAGTAAGATTTTTCTTTTTTAAAGAAATGAATACTTTTATTCAGCAAAGATGGATAAAATTAATCAAAAGTGAGGGTAAAGGCATTTATGTTACAAAAGATTTCTATTTCAAATAAATGCCGTTCAAATGTTGTTTTGTTTTGAACTTTCTATTGGCAAAAGAAAAAACATATCACGGTTTCCACTATTAACTATTAAGCAGCACAACTGTTTTGCTAATGATAAGAAAGAACTCTAATTCATCATATTAGAATGATTTCTGAAGGATCATGTGAGTAATTATGCTGAAAATAAAGGAATACATTACATTTTAAAGTATATTCAAGTAGAGAACTGTTATTTTAAATTGTAATAATATTTCACAATATTTTTACTGTATTTTGGATCAAATACAGTAAATGCAGCCTTGGTGAGACTTTTTTCAAAAGCATTAAAAAATCTATACCGACACCAAACAGTATGTGTTCATTAGGTCTGGTACACTGTAACTGTACTAAGCAAACATGACTCTCGTGTATTGTGAGACTTCCTGTCTTTAATGAAAATAAACTAAGAAAATGAAGGCTGAAGCATCTGCCTGCAGCCGGAGAGAACAATCTTCCCCAGAAAATCAGTTCACACATTAGTTTGCTTAAGGCATTCAATATAATCTCAATTTAATCTTCATCAAATTGAGAAGTGATACACTGGATGCAGAAAGAAAAACAAGTGAATTAATTCAGAGCGATGAAAATGCACAAACAATCCCATTCTGTGGCACAAATACACAGTCAAAGACATTAAAGGAGATGTGAGAATTAAATATGCTTTTTAAATGTAAAAATCTTCATCTGCGGCAGATGCTTAATAATATCCAAATGATAGGAGAACTTGGACTAGGTCCATTGCGGGTCTAAGCACTCAAGCTAAGTAGAAACCGGACAGATGGTATTAAAGAGATGAGAATAATGCAGTAATAATGCATTTCCTGTTTACCTACTCAGGAAACAGCCTGATTGGTCCATTCCGTTCAGCACAAAGAGCGTTTTATCATGCACAGTCATCTGTCTTTTGTGTGTGTGTTGCAGTTTAGCAAAAATCACAACACGCATATAACTTCTGTAGAGCAGGACTTGATTTTATCCATCAGGACTTAATTCTCCGAAACGTGCTGAAATACATACTGTTCAAAAGCTCAACAAGGCTGCATTTATTTGATCAAAAATACAGTAAAAAAAAGTAATATTGTGAACGTCTCGGTTACGTATGTAACCCTCGTTCCCTGAGTAGGGAACGGAGACGTTACGTCGGATGACGACGAATGGGGTTTCGCTTAGAACACCTATCGACTTCGAGTATACAAAAACGAGCCAATGGCAAAGAAATGCCATGGGTCTGCGGAATTTGCATGACGTAACTCCGCCCCACCTCGTGGGTATATAAGGAGGACGCCGGCAACATGCAGTTATGTTTCTTCGCTGAGGAGCCAAGACTGAACTCAGGCGATCCCCGCGGTACAGCGGAAGTGGCAGGAAGACGTAACGTCTCCGTTCCCTACTCAGCGAACGAGGGTTACATACGTAACCGAGACGTTCCCTTTCGTTGTCACTCCGAGTTACGTCCAGCCGCAGGTGGAATATTTCAACCTCAGGGGTGGCAAGGTGGCTTGCAGAGGGAAAGACACATGCTCAGAGAGGCTTACAGTGGAAATACACGTGTGAGGGTAGCTCCGGGGAGGGACCATGCACACGGGAGACACCTAGCCGACGCCCAGGCAATAGACACTGGCGCTAGCATCAGGGGTGCTGGAGGAACTCAGGGCTTTCGGAGAAGCTCACCTGAGCAGAATAGCGCACGTATCCAGTCCGTGGAGTGGAATGGCGAGCAAGCGAAGACACCTGAGCGGGTCCGGTACTAGCTAGTTGAAGCGAGTACATGAGAGGACACTGGCTCCACTCGAAGATTGTAGAATCTGGCGAATGTGTTCGGTGTCGCCCAGCCTGCAGCTCTGCAGATGTCTGTTAGCGAGGCGCCATGCGCTAGAGCCCAAGAGGATGCCACAATCAGGGAGGAGTGGGCAGTCACACCAAGGGGGCACGGTCGACCTTGCTGCTGGTATGCCAAAGCAATGGTGTCCACTATCCAGTGAGACAACCTCTGCTTTGAGAGAGCCTTTCCCTTCAGCTTCCCACCATAACAGACAAAGAGCTGGTCTGAGGTCCTGAAACACTGCGTCCTGTCTACATAGGCGCGGAGAGCGCGTACTGGACAGAGCAGTGCCAAGGCTGGGTCTGCCTCCTCCGAGGGCAGCGCTTGCAGGTTCACCACCTGGTCCCGGAAGGGAGTGGTAGGAACCTTGGGCACATATCCAAGCCGGGGTCTCAGGATCACGTGAGAGTAAGCCGGCCTGAATTCCAGGCACGCTTCGTCAACGGAGAATGCGTGCAGTTCCCCGACCCTCTTGAGAGAGGCCAATGCAACCAGGAGCGCTGTCTTCATTGACAGGAACTTAAGCTCCACTGATTGCAGAGGCTCAAAGGGAGCACTCTGCAGGGCACTTAAGACCACTGAGAGGTTCCAAGAGGGAACGAGAGGAGAACGAGGAGGATTCAGCCTCCTCGCCCCCCTCAGGAACCTGATGATCAGGTCGTGCTTCCCTATGGACTTACCTTCCACTAGGTCGTGGTGAGCGACAATAGCGGCAACATAAACTTTGAGGGTGGAGGGAGACAGCCTTCGCTCCAACCCATCTTGAACGAAGGAAAGCACGAAACTGATCGAACACCTCCGGGGGTCTTCTCGGCGAGAAGAGCACCAGTTGACGAAGAGGTTCCACTTCAACGCGTAGGCGTGCCTAGTGGACGACGCTCTAGCGGAAGTGATGGTAGCCACCACCGTAGGTGGTAGGGTACTCAAACCTGCCTCGTCCCGTCCAGGAGCCACACGTGGAGGTTCCAGAGATCGGGACGAGGGTGCCACAGGGTGCCCCGTCCCTGAGAAAGGAGGTCCTTCCTCAGAGGAATTGGCCAAGGAGGTGCTGTCGCGAGGAGCACTAGTTCGGAGAACCAAGTCCGGGTGGGCCAGTACGGCGCAACCAGAAGGATCTGCTCCTCGTCCTCCCTGACCTTGCGCAAGACCTGCGCAAGAAGGCTCACTGGGGGAAACGCATATTTGCGGCCCAGCGGCCAGCTGTGCGCCAGAGCATCCGTGCCGAGCGTGCCCTCGGTCAGAGAATAATACTGGGCGTAATGGGTCGAGTCGTGGGAGGCAAACAGATCTATCTGTGCGTCCCCGAACTGGTCCCAAATCAGCTGGACCGACTGGGGATGGAGTCGCCATTCTCCAGGGAGGGGCTGAAGCCGTGACAGCTCGTCGGCTGCACGGTTCAGGGCTCCGGGAATGTAAATGGCATGAAGGGACCTCAGATGCCTCTGACTCCATAAGAGGAGGTGGCGAGCGAGTTGCGAGATAGGGCGGGAGCATAGACCATAGGTTGCATAGGAGAGCATAGGTTGATGTACGCTACTGTGGTGGTATTGTCTGACCGGACTAGTACGTGTTGACCCATGAGCAGCGCTCGGAAGCGGTGAAGGGCAAGGCGTACTGCCAGCAACTCGAGGCAATTGACATGCCATAGGCGCTGGGGTCCTGTCCAGGAGCCCGCGGCAGAATCTCCATTGCACATGGCGCCCCAGCCCGTGGTGGAGGCATCTGTTGAGACAACAACATGCAGAGACACTCGTTCCAGGGGGACACCAGCCCTGAGAAAACTGAGGTTCAACCACAGGGTGAAGGTCTGACGGCAGGTCGGAGTAACTGGTACTTGTTGCCATGCCCACCTCGGGACTCGGTCGCGAAGCCAAAGCTGAAGCGGTCTCATATGAAGCAATCCGAGCGGTGTCACCGCGGCTGCAGATGCCATATGCCCCAGGAGCCTCTGAAAATGTTTCAGTGGAACCGCACTCTTGTCCTGAATTTGTCTCAGACAAGTCAGCAGTGACTGCGCGCGCTCGCAAGCTGCGCGGACATGGCGACCGAGTCGCTGTCCATACCGAGAAAAGAGATCCTCTGCACGGGGCAAAGTTTGCTCTTCTCCCAGTTGACCCGAAGGCCCAGACGAGCTAGGTGCCGGAGCACAAGGTCCCTGTGTTCGCAAATCTGATCTCGAGAGTGAGCTATTTTTTTTTTCAGCCAGTCGTCGAGATAGTTCAGGATGCGAACCCCGTGAACCCGAAGGGGAACAAGGGCTGCCTCGACGACCTTCGTGAAGACGCGAGGAGACAGGGCTAGCCCGAAAGGGAGAACCGCGTACTGGTATGCCTGCCCCTCGAAAGCAAACCGGAGGAACGGTCTGTGTCGAGGAAGAATGGAGACATGAAAGTAGGCGTCCTTCAGGTCGATCGCTGCAAACCAATCCTGGGGCTGAACACATTCGAAAATGCGTTTGGCGGTGAGCATTTTGAACGGCATCCTGTAAAGGGAGCGATTCAACACGCGCAGGTCCAGGATTGGTCTTAACCCACCGGTTTTCTTGGGGACAATGAAGTAAGGGCTGTAGAAGCCGGACCTCATCTCGGCTGGAGGGACAGTCTCGATTGCAAGCTTCGCCAGCAGGGTGGCAATCTCTGCTCGCATGATGGGGGCATTGCCACTGACCAAAGTGGAGCGGACTCCCCTGTAGCGGGGAGGAGACTGTGCGAACTGAATCGCATAGCCGAACCTGATGGTGCGGGCGACCCAGCGGGACAGTTGGGGAAGCTCTAGCCAGGCTCCCAAGAACTGAACCAACGGGGTCATGCGGACCACAGGCATCCCCCCGGAGGGGCAGCGAAGCGGAGTAACTGGCCCGGGCGTGGACGGCATAGCGATCCGGTGTGGGGGCGCAGTTAACATCCGCGCCCTGACAGAGGAGGCCAGGGAAGGACCAGCGTTCCACGGGGGCCTGCTCTGCCAGGGGTCTGGCGACAGAGTGGGACAGGGACGAAACGGTCCGTGGACGGCACGCCGTGTCAACCAACTCTGGGACAGAGGGGGACGAGGAGAGCACGGCTTGTGGGCGGCGCTCTGTGTCGTCCGAGAACTCTGTGTGCTCAGAGACGAGAGAGTCAGTTCTTTCTGAATAAGGATTCTTCCCCAGCCCTCCACCGGGGAAAGGAGTGGCCCTGCTACCAACTCCTGGAAAGAACTGAGTCCCATCTCTGAGCAGCCCATCTCAAAAGCGCCGCTTAACCCAGCGTTTATCGGGGGGCGGGGCTGGAGAGGGCTGAGGCATCCCCCCACGGTCTTCCAAGCCAGCCCGGGTGAACGGGCGGGGTTGGAACCGTGGGAGGGCGCCTTCGGCGGTTGGCAGACTGAGGGACCTGAGCGGACGGCGGGGGCCGTCGGCAGAACAATCTCAATCTGCCCCCGGGCGGTTAAGAACTATTGGGTAGAAGAACTCAACAGCACCGCCGAAGAGGCCGACCTGGGATGTGGGGGTGTCGAGTAGACGAGTCTGCCGACATCCAACACATCAGACCGGTCAGCCCCAGAGTGGTAAACATCACCTGACTCGGAGAGCGCACGGCCACCTTCGTCGCTCGGAGAGCAAGGTCAGTGGCGGCGCGCTTTTTGGTAGCTCATTAAAGAGCCTCGAGTCAGTCCCGCCCTCATGCATAACCATGAGCATCTGGGCCAGGTAGACCACAGAACGGTCATGGGATGCAGTGAGGCGGCTGCATGTCCTGTGGAACTATAGGATTTCGCCACAGATTGGTGTAGACGAAAAGAACTACAGGCTTCGGACGGGTGCTTAGGATAGCGCCGGGAAGCACTCTGAGGACACAGTAGCATCGCAACAGAGCGTTCAACCGGGGGGACCCCAGTGTACCCATGGGCAGCGGCCCCGTGAGGGGGGAAAGGCGGATGAGACCAACGAGCGGTCCTGAGAAGACACGGGGGTCTTTCAGGAAATCGAGATCTCATCATGCACGTCCGGGAAGAAAGATATTGGGGTTTGCCGTGGACGCGGGTCGGCGGCCTTACCCAAAAACCAATCGTCCCGGGAAAGCATGGCCGTCATCTCCGGATCAGACTCAGGCACAGCATAACACACCAGAAGGTGGCAGCTGTGACGAGTCGTCACTTCCAAAAGAACCAAGCCCACCTTATGATGTTACTACAGACATAGCATCTTCCTCTGTAGCTTCAACCGAAACTCGCGGGCCACCCGAAGGTCGACTCGCGGGAATCGGAGGTTCACTAGCGGGCACCGTCACACAGGAGGGGGCTGGGGTCGCGGACAGATAGTCGGCGCCTTGTTCCAGACTATAACCCTCAGGTCACCCTGGCCACCAGCCGAAGTAGCACCCCTCGGGGGAGCGCTAGATCGGGGTGTGGATGAGGGGACTCTCACTCTTGCGAGTTCATTGAGTCTCGACCTAAATGACGCGATGATCATTTTCCCAGAGAGAACATGAATCACCCACGAGCGCTGTACAAGCATGATAAAAGCCCTACACACTAGACAGCGCTCATGCCCATCAGAGTCCGATACCAATCTGCCGCCACTTTTTCTTTTTTTTTTTTTTAATGCACGGGCGAGCCGTCTTTAAAAAGACATGCCGCGTGCGAGCTCTTTTGTGAGAGGAGAAAAAACTCACTGGGAGAACACACTCACTGGCAGATCACTGCACAGATCAGCAGGCAATGTGAACTCGCCGCAGATCGCCGTCACACCAACACCGGAGAGAATGGCTCGTCTCGTAGAGTGAAGTCATAAATGGCTGTGGAGTGAAGAGATATTCTTGGCTCCGAAGCGAAAACATAACTGCATGTTGCCGGCGTCCTCCTTATATACCCACGAGGTGGGGCGGAGTTACGTCATTTCTTTGCCATTGGCTCGTTTTTGTATACTCGAAGTCGATAGGTGTTGTAAGCGAAACCCCATTCGTCGTCATCCGACGTAACTCGGAGTGACAACGAAAGGGAACTATAATTTAACTGTTTTTTTTATCATCATCATTATCATCTTCTTCCGCTTATCCGGGGCTGGGTCCCTCTCCCTAGACAGTTCCTCTTCCGGGGGAATACCGAGGCGTTCCCAGGCCAGCCAGGAGACACAATCACCCCAGAGTGTCTTTGGTCTTCCCCGGGGTCTCCTCCCGTTTTTTTTTTTTATATATATATATATATATTTTAAAATTACATTTGTGGCGAAGCTGAATTTTCAGCATCATTACTCCAGTCTTCAGTGTCACATGATCCTTCAGAAGTCATTCTAAAATCCTGATTTGGTGCTCAAGAAACACTTCGGTGCACTTTATTTTACAGTCCTGTTCCCAATCCACATACTATGTAATTATTATTATAATAATTACAATAACTGGGTAGTAACTAACCCTGAACCTATCCCAAACCTAACCTCAACCCACATAATAATAATAATAATAATAATATGTTTCATTTATATAGCGCCTTTCCCAAGCTCATGGATGCTTCATATATATATATTAAGTACACTGTAAGTACTCCTACTGTAAAATAAAGTGCAACCAACATGTTATACTCAAACCATTACACCCTTGCAAGTGATGCCATAGAAGAACCATTTTTGGTTCCCCAAAGAACCTTACAGTTTTTAAAAGAACAATTTTTTTCTTAGTGTAAAGAACATTTTAATAACCTTTTTTGCACTATAAAAACCTTTTCTACAAGGGAAAGGTTTCAAAGGTTCTTCAGAGAACCATAGATGCCAATAATGAACTGTTATTATTAAGAGTGTAGATATGAAAAGTGGTGGGTTTAACTCATTTGAGACCGATTCTTTCAAAAGAAAAGCCCTTTTCCAATGACAAGGGCTTTATACATTATAAGTATTATCGCAGAAAGCCTACAGCCTATCCATGTATTAATGCATATGAATCACATATGTGTGCCTCAACCACTTTTAGAGATTGAAATAGGTTTCCTCTCATATTGTTCGAATGTGGATTGACTTTCCTAACTAAGCCTCTGATTCTCTTCATTTGTGTATAGCTGGCTAATTGCAGTGACTCATTTCCATAAATACTTCAGTGTATTGATAGTAATTAGCTTTATCTCATTCCTAATGAGTGTGCTTGTTTTGATCCTGGGAAGAGACATGCTGCCTGTATCAGATACAGATGCATCCAGTAAAGCATCTAGTCAGTGTTCAAAATCTGCTAAAGCTCCCGATGTACAAGAACACTGAAGATTATAATGAGCTCCCAAACACCTTTGATGCTTAATAATTGACCCTGTAATTAAGCATCATCCAAAAGCATATGCACCAAAATAATTAGAATATGGTATACATAATTGTTCCATTCACACTAACTGGCGAAAATCATTTAGTCAAAAGCAGCTTAGTGATTAGCATGTCAAACTAGTCTTGACCAGAGTCGTAGAGTAGAAAATGTACTTTTGATGTGTACAGGTCTTGCAAACAGATCATTTTGCATTTTAACAAATTTACATGGTTCTCGTCACTAAGTCTAGGATAGTCAACATGAAACAGAATTTAAAAATTCGATAGTGACCGGGTTGCGATCGGGGCATGGCAGTGGTTGATTCTGAAAAACTGGCATACACTTTTTAGGAGGTTTATTGATCAAGATATGGAGGCTGAAGGTCAAGTTCACCTTGTCAATTATTTATTTTTATATCTATCATTATATGCGATTAGATTAACATTAACTGGCATTTTGAGGTCAGTTATTCCCATTAATGACCATCGTCAATAGCAATGCTGTATAATGACCGCTCATCCGGGTTTGTGAGGCCAGCGTTTCTTTCACATCCCTCGTATCACAAAGCAGACACACTCTCGTTTCATTCAAACACATCTGCCATCTTGCGCCTCAGTTATTGACTGTATTGACTGTATTTACTGTAAAATCAAACTGAAACTTCAGTATAAATAGTAGATCTATGGTAATGTTGTAAGCATTTGTCTTGTACACTGTAATGGGTTATAAGATAATGAACGTAAGATTTATAACAGTTTCTGCTCAAATAAATATTTCATGTCTCTGTAATAATTTTTTTGTGGAGAAAAGCAGTGCAATAAGTGAAACGACTGTACATTATCCCTTAAATGTATGGTTTGAAACTTTGTCTCAAAGCTGCTTGCTAAGAACTGTTTTACTTTGTTAATGCTTTGAAATTAATGAGCTAATAAAGGATTCAAATCAATATTTTGTGTCCAATTATTTATTTGTAATAAGTACAATAATGTACATACAAACGGTTCTACTATTCCTTACTTAACTGCTGGCAGGATCTTAGAAAGCCTGCCTTATGATTCTTAAAATCATATACTTATACGCAAACCTTTTTAAATTATTTTTTAATCACCTGCACAGATGAATTCTGACTGGAACAGTATATTGAAAAGGTAAATAGGGTCTAATTTTATGTTTATGTTGACTGTGAAGGCAAAATCCAACCCAGCAAGAACTCTGCTCAACTGTTTCAGGAAATTGGGGCCAAACAGGATAATTTTCTGAAAACATGAAAAAATGTGTCTAAATAACTGGTTAAGTCCAAATAAGTGACATTAATCAAGCAGTTATTCAATGAGGCATGTTACTCCCACTAATAGACTGCTGAGTTTAACATAGAAATCTGACAGCACCTGAAATTCATTCAAGTTAGCATGAAAAAGTATTTACGGGTCATTGACAAATAATGATATGAATGATTTCCTTATGAAAAGGAAAAACAGTCTCTGTGCTGATGCTGATGCAAAATAAGCACTCCAAACGCCTCTCAGCCAATCAGATTCGAGGTGTGGAACTATATCAGTGTGTTAATAAAGAACATTAGTCTTCCAAAGATGATCAGGATTGCGGAATTTTGGATCCAACTACACGCTTATAGTCAAATGTCTGGCTATGCGTGACTAGCCTTCACATAATAACCCAAAACACAAGGGCCAGATGGATGAACATATTTATAAACACGCTCCGACGAACACATCTACAAACGTGCAGCGACATTTACGCGATAATGTCATAAAGTTTCCTGTGAAACTGTAATCACTTTACCCTTTTATTAAATTTTTTTTTTTTTTTCAAATGATGAGCTCACAGAGTTGAATTGGACCATTTTATAAATAGTCTCGTAAACAGACTCAAATCGAGTTGATGGGTGGCTGTTACACTTTATAATTGGAAAATATTCATTAGAGAGGAAGGAGGAAACAGCAGTGAAAGAGAAAAAGACACATGGCTAAACACAGTAGCATTCCACAGAGCCAAACCTCATTTTGCAACATCAACGTCAACATGGGGAGGGAAAAATCAATAAGCAGGAGCGAGATGAGAGTCTCCACTGTCATCACAAAGACAGAGACAGATGCTGATATGCGATCAAACTCTGCACGCGCACGCTATAACACAGCTGCCATTTACAGACACAAAACAGACAGAAAGGTTAGTTAAATTGCAGTTTTTATCAGATCAATGCCATTTCCGTTCAGACCAAAGATGATCTGAAATGCTATTGCCAGGTCTCTCATGCCTGAACATGCGTTATCTTTTGTGTGAAATGAGCACACACATGCATGCATACTACCTAATATAACACGCACTGAATCTGACATGCATAAAAATTGCATTGGATCCTTCCAGACATTCTCTCACAATTCGCAGAATCTTGTGTTGAAAAAATGAACATGCTGCCCAGTTCTCTCTCTCTCTCTCTCCCCCCCCCTCTCTCTGCCTCTCTCTTTCTCTCTGTCTCTCTCTCTCTCCCTCTCTCCGTCTATCTCTCTCCCTCTCTCTGTATCTCTGTCTCTCTCTCTCCCCCTCTTCGTCTCTCTCTCTCTCCCCCTCTTTCCCTCTCTCCGTCTCTCTCTCTCTCCCTCTCTCCCTCTCTCCGTCTCTCTCTCTCTCTCCCTCTCTCCGTCTCTCTCTCCCCCCTCTCTTTCTCTCTCTCCCTCTCTCTCCCTCTCTCTCCCCCTCTCTCCTGTATCTCCCAGCTCATTTCTAATGCAATAGAGCTCAACAGTGACCGCCCACTTTTTCAGCAGCCTTGGATCTGAAAAAAATTCCCCCATTAATTTTCTCAAAGGGATTTCAAACACTTCAACAATAAAGAAATAGGCCGATATTTCCCTATTTTTTGTCTTATACCCCCACAGCCCCATAAGTAAATCTCAAGAACCCCTTGAAGTCAACATGAAATGCAAGTTCACCCTATATATATATTTTCTTAATGCATATTATATGTCTTATTATGAACAATTATTTTGTGTACATTTCATTTTTTCCATTTCATTTAATCAAAATAAACCCCATCCCAGTAAGGTCACGTTCAATTGACTCCACTTTTGAGTGCAATGCCCACATCTCAAAATCCAATAATCAACCAATAATATAAATTTTTCTTTTTCAATAATCTATATGCAGAAACAATGATCTGTCACTACTTCCATTTCATTGTGACTTCAAACCAGAAATGGATTCATCTCATATTATACAAGATGCCATTATCATTAATCAATGCTATAAAGAGCTATAAAAAATATAAAAAATGACGTTGAATCAAAAGTAGCGATGTGGACGTTGCACTCAACAGTGGAGGCTGATCAATGCTAGCTTGCATGGATAGAGGTTTAACCGAAATGATTGGAGAAGTCCTGCATACATCATCAAATAGAAGTCTGTCATTTTCACCAGAGAATCCAGTAATGACAATTCAAATTAAAAGCATTAATGAAACATAAACATACATTGATGAATCGTTCACAGTAAGATTTATAAGTAAGATGTAAGTAATTGAGATGAAGTAAGATGAAGGAATAAACTATTGCCTAAGTCATCAGCCCTGCTCCTGGGGACCCACAAGCTGCGTCCCAATTCAGAGGCTTCGAAGGTCGGACTGAGCAACTGGGACAGCTGTTACTGAGTGACTGTAGCGTTTGTACTGGATTAGAAACTTTCGGCACTGGCGCGCAATGAGTTATAGGGTAGGCAAGACCACGAAGGATTCCCACTTGACAGCGCTCGGTCCGACATTAGCAGCCTTCGAAGGATGCAGCCTCTGAATTGGTTTGAATTGGCTTACATGTAGCTCCAACCCTACTTAAACAAACCTGAACCAGATAATCAATGTCTTCAGGGTTAGTCGAAACTTCCAGGAAGGTGTTTTGAAGCTGGTTGGAGCTACACTCATATAAAAACTAAAGAGAATGTGAAGCTGACGTCATGCCGTGTTGAGTTCTGGAGATGGACCCCATTTACTTCCATAGTGCTGTATGGGGGAAAAAAATACAATGGAAGTCAATGGGGCCAATATCTTCTTTTGTGTTCAACAGAAGAAAGAAATTCATACAGGTTTGGAACAACTTAAGGGTGAGTAAATAAGGACAGATTTTTCATTTTTGGGTGAACTATCCCTTTGGGAATATGTTATTTATAAAATCCTTCTCTCAGAGGAGAAAATGAATGGATGTTTTACTTTCAGCTAAATATCTGAGTGGTGTACACTCACACACTCCTCCACTTTCATATAACTATTATTCAAGTGTAAGAAAACCTGTACGGCTTTAACGTGCAGATGAGTCATACTGAGTGAAGTACGAAGTACTTGTAGAAATATTTCTCTTTAATAAAGTGAAAAAAGGTTATAAACAAGTTATTGAGTTTTTGTGAAAAGATGGTTTGTAACAAACTTTGTGTGCTCACAAACCTCTGGCCATGAATGTACATTCAAAAACATTCCTGATTGACAGAGAAACTTTCAACAGCCCTTGACTATCTTGACATTAGTTTTACATGTGTCTGAATGCGATACTTTAATTGAATGGTGTAAAATCATGCTCGCACTGCATGAAGCTGCTATTGCAGATTCTGCAGATCATGTAAGGCTGTTCTATTGACTTTTATTGAGTTCAAAACAGCTTTCAGCTGCCCAGGCGGACATTTAATGTTGCACTTTCAAGTTGCATCAACTTATCTCATGATGGTTCTCTTAAAAATCCTTAGGAGAAATTCAGAATAGACACAAATGCGGTAAGTGTTCACACACAGACTGCAGACACATAAAATGAATGTGGATTGCATATCTCAGATCATAAGTTCCTGCGAGAATTTGTTGAGAAATGTTTCAAGTTAAAATTATTTGATAACACACTTTGCTATCTAGGTATATTTTTTAGCACAGTTTGAGATATTGTTGAGATAAGACAGTAATGAAATTATAAGGCCATTTCTCAGGAGAAAACCCAAAGAAGCTGGAGACTAAATTAAAAGTCTTTTTCATCTCAGTGCTTTACACATTAAATTGGTAAATGTCTGTTAAACACTTGCAAAAGAGTAAACTAACAATAAAATTAAAAGTAGTCATTATTTCTTGGATCAATTAATAAATAAACCTTGTCATTACATTCTATATTACCATGGCAAAGGTTCACACATGCTGGATATAAAAATATGCGTGTTATGTGCATACGGTTTCATTAAACAATCGCCTCAATTGTTTCCTCAATTTATATGGTTTCAAAACCAAATTTTCCTCTCGACCTTAGGTTAGTAAAGCTTTTTTTCATACTGTCAGGATAGTTTAACGTCTAGGTTTCACCTAGAACCTATTTTAACAGCAAAGCAGCGGGTTCAGATTTCAAGGTGAGACGTCTCATCAGCTCACATCATTCGTCAGACGTTTCCGTCCACATTCAGCGGACCCTCTCGCTTCCCTTCAAACCATCACATCCTCAAGCAAACCCTGGGAAATCTTGTACGAGCACCGCGTTCACTCTCTGAACACCTCAAAGCCACACACATGCAAATCAATTTTTCATCCCGCAATCCTGGTCTCTCCTCATGTGAAAGGAAGAGGAAATTGAGGTCACGCTCCATCAGAAACTGATCGGCCTCGGATGTTCACATTGTGGCTGGTAGAGTAGAGGGAGCAGAAAGGGAGAAAGTCTGCCGACTGAGGAGCGTGTTGGGCTCTGTCTCTTACAGAGTCTAAGCAGAGTTGATGCAACCCCAGAGAAACTAGAGTGACCTGTGGAGAGAGCGCCCTTCTGAAGAAATCCAGTCTAATGACACTGAGCTTGACAATAAGATGATATGACGAATGAAATGGAATGCCACAGATTGACTAACAGAGCTGGCCAACTATCCGGCCACAGGTTTATCAAGAGGTGGGCGGCTCATGAAACTGACATACAGCTATAGGCTATTGAAGCCGAATTGCCTGCCTACAAAAACTAAACAATCAAAATCATCCTCATTTTTTTTAAATACTCAAAACACATCGACATTAAAAATAATCAATGTTGAATAATGATGTAGTATATATATAGGGTAACACTTTATTTTGATGATCCCTTTTGAACATTCCGTTGATTTGTTAACAATATCAACTACATCAACTAACTCTCACTAGAGTATTAGTAGACTGTATGCTTAAAGGATTAGTTCACTTCAGAATTAAATGTCCTGATCATTTACTCACCCCCACGTCATCCAAGATGTTCATGTCTTTCTTTCTTCAGTCGAAAATAAATTAAGGTTTTTGAGGAAAACATTCCAGGATTTTAGTATATAGAGGACTTCAATGGGGTTCAATGGTTTGAAGGTCCAAATTTGCAGCTTCAAAGGGCTCTATACGATCCCAGCCAAGGAATAAGTGTCTAATCTAGCGAAATGATTGATCTTTTTTTTAAATAAAGATTTATGTACTTTTAAACCACAAATGCTCGTCTTGCACTCGCTCTGCAATACGCCAGGCATTACGTAATCACGTTGAAAGGTCAAGCCGTTGGTTCCCGCTGAAGTCCACTATATGGAGAAAAATTCTGGAATGTTTTCCTCAAAAACCTTAATTTATTTTCGACTGAAGAAAGAAAACCATGAACATCTTGGATGACGTGGGGGTGAGTAAATTATCAGGACATTTTAATGCTGAAGTGAACTAATCCTTTAATATCTGCTAACACTTTATTTTGATGCTCCTCAACAGACATTCTACTGACTATAAGTAACTTTGCAACTACATGTCAACTTATTCTAACCCTAACCCTACCAGTCTACTAATACTCTACTAACACTCTAATGAGATTTAGTTGACATGTAGTTGCAAAGTTACTTAACAGAATGTTCAAAAGGGAAAATCAAAATAAAGTGAAACCATCTAGGACTTTAGTATTATAGTAAAGCAATATATAATACTTTTATCTTCCCGTGACTTTGTATAACATTACATCGGATGGTAACAACCAAATAGATTTGTGAATTAAAATTAAAAATACAATATGAAAATAAAGGGAAACCAAGCCACTTTGCGTTCACGTTATTGTTAGGATTATGTTTAGTTTCACTGTGTTTTGGTTTCGTGTTCCCTGTGTTCCTGGTCATTATTAGTTTCCATGGTTTCTGATTTATCACACACCTGTTTCTGTTCAGTTCATTACCTCACTCTGTGTATTTTAAGCCCTTAGTTCCTCTCGGGTCTTTGTTTAGTCTTCTTTATGTTTGCATATAAAGTGGTTGTGTTATTCTGTCATTTATCCTGATCTCCAGCATGTTTGTTTTGTTTTTGTGAATAAATTGTTTATTTTGGATACTCCAACATTGTGCATTTGCTACAGCCACACAACACATTAAAGTTATAAGCAAACTGCACTCAGACCACATTTATAGATGGTCTCGTTCAGCTGGAATGCTCCTATAATTTCATCACTGCACTGAAAACACAGGCTGTCTGAGATCACATACTTCACATAGCAAAAAACAATATGTGACAAGAGTAGTGTGTCCAAATTCACAGTACTCATAAAACAGTAGCCAAAAAGCACCCGGATGACCAACTACTTCTGGCGAGATACTGAATGTGTGCATACGATAAACACTTTACAATCCAATGAGGCCACGGGAGAGGATTTATGAATGGCAGTGAAGCGACGCAACTGCTGACGGTAGTAGGTCACATGATAACGACTACATGGCCAATGTAGAACGTCCAGATTACTACACACATTCATAATATATAGAAAGTACTTTTACCTACTCAAGAGATTATGCAATCTCGAACACAGAAATTGTATATATTTTCGCTTAAATTTTCCTAAAATGTAGTCGATTTAAAGTGCATAATAAACATGGTTACATTTCATTATGCTTAGAGAAAATGAAAAAAAAATAACTTTTTTCTATTATGCACTATTACACTATTAGCTTCATAAGTAAAACACATATCCAGATACATTATGCTACTGAGAACATGCAGAGGAAATGTGCTTAATCATCTTGAAAAAATATCACAAGATAATCGAAATGGTCCTAAAATAGGCTTCAATGCAAAATATAATGTCTTTTTTTCTTTCTTTGGATTTTATAGTGACATTTTATAGTTTACTCTGTTAGTATTTGATATCTCGGGTCTGAGCATACGGTTCCAGTTGGTCCAGGTGAAGTCCAGCTGATCTCGGCCCAGCTGCTGCTCATGTGAACCAGATGGAGTAGGTTTTGTGTATTCATCAATCATGGACATTTGGATGTAGTATTACCCACTCTACCAGCATCTGTACCCCACAACCACCTGCTCACCAGTTTGGACCAACACAGGGTTTCATTTTGTTTGGCCATGAGTGTGATGAGGCAATATCGATAAGCACTTCTGATGTTAACAGTCGGCAATCATCGAGGCCTAACAAGGATCACAGTCTGTTATTTTGAATGAATCTTTTAAGTGAGCGAATATCTTTATTTTTCATCTTGCTTTCTAAGATTGACTATAGTGCAAGCAAATACAGTAACATGCAAGCAGAGCTACTTAATGAAGAGTCAGTGAATGAATTTGAACAAACGTTTCGCTGGGGTGAATCTAAATAGCAACCACTATCTTGCAATGAAGAAATTCTCAGCTACAAGCTAGCAATTGTTAAAAGCTTCAGTGTATTCCAGTGGGCAGGTCTGGATGTGTTTGTCCACTGGAATAGCTCGGGGAGATGATTGATTCTCTTCCCTCGCTAACATGTCTTGAGGAGCCAGAGGAGCGGGTGGGAGGAGCCAAACTCTAGTAATAAATGAGGGAGGATGATTACAGCCTTTACAGTTATAACACACACCGCATAACTGGAGTGTGAAATAGAGAGACAAAACACGAGTGCAACAGAGGAGGTCAAGAAAAAGTGAAGGGAACAAAGATAGATACAGAATATGTGAAGTACTGCACTCTCTCACAGTCATAACAACAACCCCCCACCTTTATAGAAAGGCTTTTCTTTCATTTCCTCTAAATAAAAAAAACTCTCAAACACACTCTGACTCAGCGATGAGTAAGGATAGATGCCTTACAGAAAAGAAAGGATGGTAGTCTAGCTGATAATAAGTAGAAATATTTCTTGAGCAGAAAAGAATGATTTCTGAAGGATCATGTGACACTGAAGACTGCAGTAATGATGCTGAAAATTCCGCTTTGCATCACAGGAATAAATTACATTTTAAAATGTATTCAATAGAAACATTTTAATATTTCACAGTATTTGTCATCTGCTCTGCAGATGAAGGTATGGAGATGAAAGGTTCCAATGTTGTTTAATAATATTCCACAAAGTAGTATTAAATAAAGACAGGCAAGGCAAACACAACCATGCGTATACGAGACCGAACAATGAACATAAGAAAAGCAGGAACTTAAGTAGTGAAGATAAGGTGATAATCAAACACAGCTGAACTAAACGAACTCATAATGACGTGTGACCATGGAGACGGAAGACAGGCGGGAACTCAACCAAGGGAATACATGTGATAAATAACAAACTAAAAGATCAGGAACACGAAACTAGGAATGAACATAACTGAACTTAACCGTGACAGTATTGCAGTTTTACCGTAATCAAATAACTGCAGTCTTGGTGAGCACAACAGACTTCTTTTAAAAACTGACCACAACATTTTGAATTATATATAATTGATATATTATATATGTATTTATATAATATATGTAATATATATTTAAAAATATTTCATTAGCCATCTGACAACTTTTCCTCTATATTGTATATGGCATGAATATTGATTGACCACTAGTTTAGATCAAGCACTCATGTGAGGGACAAAGTCTAGCAGTGCAACATTACAGGAGAGTGACAGGACAACTGTTTATCAGAACAAGGGTATGACAGTGTGCGAGAGCAGCTTTGTCACAGTATAACTCTAATAGTTTAGGAGCTGTCTTAAAGTCGACAGCTCTTGTAGCTGACGGAACGCATCTCTCCCTGATGTTGACAAGCCGAGAGATCTGCACTTAAAAGACTTCTGGAAAGAGCTGATCTGCCCTTAATAAATAACACACATCCATATTCCATATAAAATATTGTGATTGTGTATGTGCAAAAAATATGTTTTACAAAGAACCGGGAGTAAGAAAAAACAGCCTTGCCTCACTATAATACTGGGATTTCTGTCATGTGCATTAATGAAGATTTTATGCAGGCTGATTTGATAAACAGAGAGGGATAAATATTTTGGGAAAGCTTGTGCATCCCAAGCGAGACAAATAGTGGGGTAAAATGACATCAGTTGGATGCGGGACACGGTGCTGCTGAAATAGGCTGTGAAATTGATTCCATGAAGTGAATCATGATTTAATCTGCCACAGACACCGAGGTATAAATATTTCCCAGTAAGGAATAAACGTAAACGGTTAAAGGCATGCAACATTTAAGCATGCATTCTCAAGACTGCACTTGTACATGTGGGCACAAATGTTTAGTAATTATTGCAGGAATTTAAAATATTCTCATTGCTTTAAAGGTGCATTAAGTCTTTTTTTTCACATTAAAATGCTCCACACCTAAAGAATGTGTAACACTACAGACAAAACTGTTTAACCTGTTGATGCAGAGAAATGCTGTAGAAAACAAGCATGAAGCATCTTAACATTTTTTGAGTATAGTTAAAAATAATCAAAACATGTTTTCTACAACATTTCTCACTAGATAAATATAAGTATTATATCATTTTCATTATTTCTTTAATATACACCAATAAAACAATACACAATATATGTATATATATATATAGTCACATGAAGACCACTTTAAATATGAAGTTGATGCAAAAGTAATCAAACAATGATTTTTAAGAGTAACAAGTAAATGAAGTCTGTGAAGTAAAAACTAAAACAAGCCAGTTGGATTTTCCATCTCACTGAAATTACGTAGTCTTTGGAATTTCACAGAGAAACTAATGGGACTGAAACCAGGCAATTAGAGCAAAGTCCAATTTTAAAATACAAACTTGGACGCACACTCACTCTTAAGTCGTTTGTGGAAGGCAGATGGATTATTTCCTCTGATTGTGCCCAAACGGGCCTTAAGTGAGCACTAGGAAGACATATTCTTATTATATACTGGACTCAGAACAGAGTCCTCAGCAGCGAGTAAGTGACAGGATCAAACCACAGATCAGACCCCACACTTATTACACTGATGCCCCATAGAGCCGCATCTCTCAGTCCGGCCCATTAACCTGCTGTCAACCTAAACACACTGTAAAATAACTATTTTCTCTGGTAGAATGAGATTGGAGGCCTTGGAGGCTGTGCTCAGAGTTCAGGAAAAAGACAGCTGATTTTAAAGTGTAATTTATTATTGTGCTGAATTTTCAGCATCATTATGTGTCACATGATCCTTCAGAAATCATTCTAATGTGCTGATTTTGTGCTCAAGAAACATATCTTATTAATATCAATGTTGAAAAGAGTTGATGCTTAATATTTTTGTAGAAACTGTGAAAAAATGTTTTCAGGATTCTTTGATGAGCAGACAGAACACTGAACAGCTTTTATTTGATATTTTTTTGTTAATAAAATATTTTAACTGTCACCTTTGATCAATTTAATGCATCTACGCAGAATAAAACTATTAATTTCTTAAAAAATAAAATAAAATGACTGACCCCAAACTAGTATATATGAGTGAAACAAGAAAATGTGTTTAGAAAGATTTTATTGTATCTAATTGGGAACTGATTGGATTGTGAAAAGTGGTGTCTATTGGTGTTTGGTTACAAAGAAAAGTGTTCGGTGACAACAGCATGAAAGTTGTTTTGGATAGATATTCATGTATTGATAAGGAAAATAGGATCAATTTTGATTTCATGTTGACTTGAACTCCCTCTGAAGCAGGACAAAAACTTGCATATGATTGACATCAATAATCTCTGATTTGAGCTCATTCTAATGATTGGCTGAAACTCAGAATGTGACTAAGGTTAACAAAACAATTTAATTGGAAAAGTTGTTGGAGTACATGTCACTGAAGAGGTTGCACTTAAGGACTGTATTATAATGTGGATGCTTTAAAATAATTGCCACTTAAAAGCTGAGCTAGATTGCACTTGTTCTTCAGAAATGGTTTGATTGTTCAGAATATGATTATTTAATGAAGAATCCTCCCATTTATCAAATTTACAGCTTCGGAAAGGGAAACCGATTCCTCTGAGATTATAAAGCCCAGTGCTCATCGCCAAGGGTGAGCTGTTTATCTGCTCTGGGGTACATGAGGGGTCTGAGTCCTTCAGAGAGAGAAGCTTTTATCTCATTCTGCTTGTTATTATGATATGACCATGTTAGGAAATAAGCTCATTGCGAACTCGAAAGCATTTACGTCCTTCATCACAGTGAACATTTGTTGATTAGAATATGAGTCTGAGAAAGCAATGAAGTCTTGCAGTCATTAGAATGTCATTTAGAAATCTCAGTGTTAAAATGTCAGTGTGAAATGAGGCGACAGACAAAAAAAGACAATGTTAAAAATCTTAATTGTGCACTTTACATTTAAAAGTCAACATAAAATCAAAATGTACTTTATTAATACATTACTAGTGTTTTTGTGCACAATTAATCAGTAGAAAGGACATTTTGATTAATTGTTTTAATCAAAATTACTTTCCATAATTTTTTGCCTTAGAAGTAAAATGTGTTGCGAATGCAATGTCAGCCTCATGACATTTAAAACCTGTGTGACTTTCTTTCTTCTATGGAACACAAAAGAATATATTTTTTTAGACGACTTAAGTGTTCTTTTGTTAATACAATGAAAGTCAATGGGGTCCAATGTTGTTTAAAACCAAACGTTTTTAAAAAATATCTTCTGTGTTCCATTAAAGAAAGAAAGTCCTACAACAACTTGAGTAAATTATGGCATTTTTCATTTTAGGGTGAACTATGCCTTTAAAATAATCAATCAAGTGTCAATCTCACAGTACAAAAGTAACTGAAAACAATTCGACAGAATCAAACCTCTGTGGTTTCCATCCCAACGTTTCCTATGTCACTAACAGGCAATGTTTTTCCCAAGAGACGGATCAGAGACTGCAGTTCAAAGAGGTTTTGACTCTGATCCTTTACGTCCTGTTGCTTTGGCAGTATGAGAATCTGAGACCAAGACATTCCTGCAAATTCCTCTGGGTATAAAGTATCCCGCCGGCTACAACATCTGTAAGGGAACAACTGATATCAATAACAATGTGATATCTTAAGGAAATCAGGAGTCACAAATCAACCAACACAAATCATGCACCAAAAACGACAAAGTACCATACACACACTGTCTAGCTCTACTCTACTCAGATGGTAGGCACATGTCCAGCGTAAACAGTCCTTTACTAGCGAAAGGATGTTTTATTCATGAGCTCAAAGCCATCTCCACACATAAGCTATTATATTTCTCAACCCTCATTTATAGCTCTCATGTGCGACGCCCAGATAACAGGGGAAAATTGCCTAGAGGGCTGAGACGACACCGCAGGAAGTAACGCCGGCTATCATAACACCCAGCTGGAGGCATGACAGAGAAAGAGACATTTATCAACGCAGCAGAGGCACCTTTCAACACACACCATGTACATCTCAATGCAGCCACGCACCTTCACCATCACTACAATGGCCGATATTAAGATAGAAACTCAAGATATTCTGTAGGCTAACTGGAATAGCAGAAGCTCAAGATGAAAAAACAAAGCACAACAGCTGTTTTTGCCATGCCCATCCCCACAAAAACACACATACACACCTTTCTGTGTCACTGATCACTGCTTTTGGGAAAAGCATGTGAAAAGAATGCTTACAGATTTTTCGGTAAAATACATTTTTAGAAAGGAAAAAGTTCAAGGGATTGTTCAACTCCCCCCCCCCCCCCCCCCTTAATGTTATTCCAAACCTGTATGACTTACTTTATTCTGTGGAACAAAAGAGAATATATTTTGTCTGTTTTTGTCCATATGCGGAAGTCATTTGGGTTAGTCATACAGGTTTGGAACGACATGAGGGTGAGTAAAAGATTTATCCTCTTTTTTTGGGGTGAGCTATCCCTTTAAGCAGACAGATCTGAAAATAAGCTTTAGATACGTTGCAAAAGGTTCCCCGCTGTACATAATAGATGCAATGAAAAAGTTGTGCTTGTTTGTAGAGTGCTGAAATGCTATTTGTGAACCCATCCGCTGTCCATGGTGCTGAAAGAAACAGCATGCAGAATCTCTTTTGAGAAACCCTAAAAGACAGTTTAACATCCTAATTACTCTTTCTTTTCAGTTGTGAGACATCTACATGTGTTTTTAACCCTTTTATTTAACGTTTTCGGTTAAATTTTGCCATTTACCAGCATTAAAATGTGCTCTGTTGGTCCATAAATCAATATATATATATATATATATATATATATATATATATATATATATATATATACACACACACACACACACACACACACACACACACACACACACACACGTGTTCACCAGAAATCATACAACCCTCACAGTTAAAATATTTGGCATTCAAACACTTACAGTCTGAAATTGAAGATTATATCTAAACTGCAGTTAGTGGGACCTTAGCATATGCACATTTATAATCCTATGTTTTAAATGATGTATGGGCTGAATCTTTCAAATATAATACTATCAAATCCACATATAGGGTGAATGAGAAATCCATTTTAATCTAGTAATCTACACAACGATAAAGGTATGATTCACACAAGGTTCCACATAGTTTCACATTCACTTGCAGTATGGTTATGCACAAGCACAACTACAGATATGTATGAAACCTCTCAGCCAAAGAATACATCATTCACAGATTAACATTTCAGAATCGCCTTGCTTTTATTGCAAACAAACATGTGCTGTGAGGTTGCATTTCTTGTCCTTATATACCTGCAAAGGAGAGTCTGTTCATCTTCGGTGAACGCAAAAACGCACTGATTGATATTTCCCCCAAAGAAACAATTGTTCCCTTCATAGACACCTTAATTTGCATCATATACGTGAAAAATGAGCACATCCAAAAATCACTTCACCTTAAAATCATCTGCAAAAGTATAAGGCATTAAAAAAGAAAAGAAAAACCAGCAAAAATAAACAAACGTGACAGGTAAGCTGCAAGAAAAGTTTCCATTAAAACGTCACCAGGTCTTAAAATGACTTTTGGGTAAAGAAAAGACCAAAATAAAAGCAAATGCTTCGCTCGGTGACATCAAAATCACAAAACTCTCATGAACAACACCGCAAAATACAAGCAAAGCATATCTACAGCAAAAGTCTATGGCAGAGAACAAAAAAGGAAAAAGGGTTAAAAACAAATACCATCGTACATACGTAAAAATAGAACTGCCATTTAAAAACCAGTTGCATGATTTCACACGACTGCAAGCACGTACTTGGCCAGTGTCACTCAGCACTGAATAGCCCGATAGGAATCACTGCATACTAAAAACTTGAGGTACGGATCGAAAAACGCCTCAAAACAACACTTTTTCAAATCTCAACGCTCAAACCCCAGCAAAAGGAGAGAGAAAAAATAAAAAAGAGCAAGTGAAAAGACAAAAAGGGTTACAAAAAGGCCTGGAAACGTACTCACCGAGTGGGAGTAAAATGTTGCGATAAAAATGCGTTATGGCACAAAACACAGTATGGCGAATGAAGCGCGTTCTCTCAGCCTGTGAGCCCTCGCTGCTGTCACGTGACTGCTCTGCTGCCTTGAGCGGCGGGAAGAGGAGCTGACAGGAGACGCAGTTAGTTAGTCCTTATCATTCCACACTGAGAGTCGAACTGTGATTCTCCCGTTGTATTTTTGACCGTCTCTTTTAAGGTTGCGGAGTTCCCATGATGTCAGACTCAACGTAACGACTAAAGAGAGGCTCTCAACACAGTCTTTGTTGTTCTTGCTGTTCGTCTTTATATTTTGTGGCGCTAAACACAAGTAATGTGAGGTGTGTGTGCACGCGCATGAGATATTAAATCGCGGGTAATGTCATTAATAGCGTCATGAAAGGCAGTTTTAGTTCTGTGTTTTTTTTTTTTTTACAGATGTTTATCTGATGTAAATAGCACCGTGCATCATCAAAACATTCCTCCCGTAGCATTTATCTCGTCTAAATGAAGGGACAGTGTTTATATTTTAAGCCACAGACTCCCCATTGCCATGTTGTCTCGTCTTTCTACATAAAAACAGAAAAATAGGTAGATCACTATAAAAGGGATGCAATTAAACATTTAAAAGATCGAGCTAATTGGCAATCCGATGCCAAAGACAATTCCCTCATGTAGCCGACAGTGAAAACACTGTGTTTTGTGCTAAAATATTTTTTAAAAATGGATTTCTGGAATTAATGCAAAAATTGTAACATTGTAAACTTCACTCTACATTCAATGAATGGAACTTTCATTGTTCGTGTTTAGGGGACGGCCGCGGACACCAGCAGGCTTTTCCGCAGAAAAACCAGGGATGCCATTAATTTTGGCGTACTGGAACGCAATAAGCCGTATACCACTGCGTTCCCCCATTCAGCTAACATTTTAACAAGGCTAGCCAATTCGGTAGCCACTCACCAGCCCTTTCACTCGCCTTTGCAGTGTTGATTTTGGGATGTTCCATGCACTGGCTAAAAACCTTAATTTTGGTTTGTGTCCTTCAGTCACCTCCTGCTCATATTCTTCAATAGCACCTGCCATTTTCTCTTCACTTCATTGGTTTAGTTTTCTTCCTTTCCTACTTTGCTGTCTTATCCTTTTCTGTATTGCCCTGTTCTGTCCTGTATTGCTCTCTCTCTCTCTCTCTCTCTCTCTCTCTCTCTCTCTCTCTCTCTCTCTCTCTCTCTCTCTCTCTCTCTCTCCCTCTCTCTCTCTCTCCCCCCTCTCTCTCTCTCTCTCTCTCTCTCTCTCTCTCTCTCTCTCTCTCTCTCTCTCTCCCTCTCTCTCTCTCTCCCCCCTCTCTCTCTCTCTCTCTCTCTCTCTCTCTCTCTCTCTCTCTGTATGGGTGCCATCTTGTGTATATTGAAGTTACCAAGCTAAAATTGTATATTCAGACACATTATTATAACTTATAACTTTTGTTCATGAAATGGCTGCACTGTGTTTTAGCCCTAAAACTGTCCCACTCAACCTAACCCTGTCAGGTTGAGTGGGACAGTGCTGTGAATCTAATTTTCACAAATATTTTATACAGTTATATGCTCATTGTTATTAATCTCTAATACACAGACAGTATAAATTTATGTAAAAGCAAAAGTTTTATTGTTACATCATAAGTGACAGAATTATCAACCTTATTATTCTAAAATAGATGTACACTTGCTGGGTGGCTTACTGTGAGGTCCCAGGAGTCAAGCAATTTGAAAAATAACATCCAGACCACATCTGTGATGTCACACCAATCACAACCTTTATTTCATATCCAATAGACATTCAGCTACAACACAGTAACAATTGTTGTGATTGGCTTACAAAATTAACCCTTTACAGTACGCAAAAGCTTGAGTGTCCCACTCAACCTGATGTCCCACTCTACCTGAATTCACCCTAGATAGATAGATGGATGGATGGATGGATGGATGGATGGATGGATGGATGGATGGATGGATGGATGGATGGATGGATGGATGGATGGATGGATGGATGGATGGATGGATAGATAGATAGATAGATAGATAGATAGATAGATAGATAGATAGATGTATATGTATTTGTTTGAATTTGATACATATTGAGAATAAATGTAAAAATACATAGTGTTATTCTGTAGCACTAACAGTTTGAATGAGCTTGGCTACATGAGTTCAATTTAGTGTTTTGATATTGCTTGAGATAGATAGATAGATAGATAGATAGATAGATAGATAGATAGATAGACAGACAGACAGACAGACAGACAGACAGACAGACAGACAGACAGACAGACAGACAGACAGACAGACAGACAGACAGACAGACAGACAGACAGACAGACAGACAGACAGACAGATAGATAGATAGATAGATAGATAGATAGATAGATAGATAGATAGATAATACAAAATGTTCCTAAAAGACATGACATTTATTAATGCTGTAACTATTAACTGCATTGGCAATATACAAAATTAACATGATAAACTGAATAGAAAAATAGTTTTGTACATTTTGTAAAAGCAACAGAGCTAACATTGTGGTCTGTACAAAACAATATGACACACTGTGAATATGGCTTCATTTTTCCTCTGTGTACCATAAGCTGTATTATTTACATACATTTTTCATTCATATTTTGTTTTATTATTTGCATTTTGCAGTGTTATTTTTCCTTGGCTCCCCACCCACAAGTTTAGATCCTAGCTAATTGGTGATATGATGTCAAAACCATTGCCCACATGGAGCGAGAAAAATACAGTGTTCAGCACTAACAGAGTTCAAACGAGTTTGGCTAAATGAGTTCAAATAAGTGTTTTGATATTGCTTGGGATGGATTGATGGATGGATGGATGGATGGATGGATGGATGGATGGATGGATGGATGGATGGATGGATGGATGGATGGATGGATGGATGGATGGATGGATGGATGGATGGATGGGGAGTATAATTATTTGTTTGGTTTTGATATTGAAAATAAATTTAGCAACATTGGAAATGGTCCAGCACAACATCTTTATACACAGTGGCATGTTGAGGCTAAACAACCCATGCATAATACAGGCACTGTGATAAAGTTTTTAAGCTTATCATGCCTGACCAGGTAGAACATGGGAGACACACTGCAGAGAACAGCTGAGGTTAAGGGCTGATAGGTTGTTGCAGTGCTGCTTCGCTTTTTTTATTTTTTCCTGAAGTTTCCAGAGCCTGAGTTGCCCTTGAGCATTTACTCGGATGGCATTGGTCCAAAAGCATTTTTTAGAAGACCAAGCCAAGAAATACATGCACAGTCTTGGACTGTGCAAACACTCAGTGGTTTGATATTTTTATGAACTAATTTCTAGATGTGAAGCACTGATGACCGCACAGTCCACAGCTCATTAACTTAACCTTCACTTTGCCAATAACCACAAGTGTCATTAGAGGCAGTAAGATGCACAAATTGTTTTGAGCTGTAATACCATACTGTCAGATTAAATCGCTAACTTGCGTCCCTCTGAGTCAATGGCAGGAAAATACACTGGCCAGAGCCACTGTTTATCACGCAAGGCATTATTGGCCTGCTCAAGAATTCCTCAGGAACCTCCACCTAGTGAAATATTAATCAATAAATGCGTATGCATTATTTATCAGCTGATTCAGAGCATTCAAGAAATCAGGCATCTTTCGGCGGTGCCCGTGTGCTGCAGTAAAATAGGAAATGTGTAAATATCAGGATAGAGGGAAACGTGTTCTTTTGTGCTTACTGTGTACATAGTGTACGCTGACAGATCATATGTTATTGTATTTGCTCTGTTGGCTTTATTACAGCGCTGCAGCCCAATCCTATGATTCTTTGTTTTAAACCAAAGAGTAACTGGATGAAATTCTGCAAATATTTGCAAATCTTTTTTGTAATGAAATTAACACGACGTCTTATAGCACAACTAGTTCATCAGAGCAGGCTTTATGCTTTCTAATCTCTATTGTTCAGAGTCTTTAACCAGGCGAAGTTTGGCGCTTGGGAATATTTCGAAGCAATTATTTCAGAAATGCAATGATCTCAGCATATGCTTATGTAAGGCCGAGTTTTAGCACTAAGACTCTGAGCTGCCAAAGAACACAGCGGGTGACACAGTGGCTCTTTGGTCAGCAGTTTTTATTGTTTCATGGTAGTTTGAGTTTATCACCATGTATGAAAGAGATGAAATTTCTAAAACGCAATTCTCTGCATGGCCAAAGCCCAGTCGGTGGCCTGCATAGAGTAGCCGGATGTTTTTCCTGCGCTGATTTATATGCAATATGAACTTCATTTCCTTTATTGCCACATAAGATGATTCTTATTTTCTAGCTTACTACCTTTCAACACAGAGTTGGAGTCATACATTTGTTTATTATAGTTAAAGAACAGATTGATGATTCATTTTTAGAAATGCATGCCTAGCACAGGCAGATGGCTTCTTCTCCGTAGGGGTGTTTTTGTTTGTTTTATTTGTTATCTTGCTTACCAAGTTGCTTTTTTCTCACTTAAGGGAGTTCTTAATTTTTTCTCCTCACTGTTGGCCCCGTTTTGCTCTCTCAGGATTAAGGTACGGGTTCTCTGTAAAGATTCTTCATGATAACACCATTGTTAAGAGCATCACATTTGTAAATACCATTCAAAATTCAAACTAATTTGACATTTTACTGTTTTTTGAGACATAGGTGGCCTGTTGGATCCGGTTATTTGCTCACTGGTGGAGGACGATAAAGCAAGTCCAGCAGTAAAACGTGTCACAGATGCGACAAACGGAGGCTGGCGTCACCTTCACCTCCCCCTCCACATGGCCTTGAGATCAGCAGGGTGATGTTTCCAGAGCCGAATAATCTGTATTAAACATGGATGCCGCCAAACTCGCTGCAGTGAAGAGAGAGGGCTTGGTCCTCTGTCTGTCTGGAGGAAGAAAAGCGTACGTATTAAATGTTAATAAACGACTGCAAAGACACAAGCCTGAAGGCATCTCCCTGGAGGAGTAAGAGCAAAGCCAATTATGTCCGCCAACTCAACCTGCACCATTGGACCATCATGGGAAATTACAATGACTTGACCCTTTCGATTGTCATTTAACTTACACTTCCTTAATGGACTCATAAAATTTATCTTATCTGTTAATGGCCTATTAGTGTCGTGAAATAGAACCTCAAGGGAAAAAGCGTCCAAAATGCACTAGGAACAAATATATTGAAGTTTCTCCCACAGTTCAAACTGAGACATTTATTCCAAACAAACATTTTTTGTCTGTCCTGATCTTATTGTAAAGACCATAATGTCCATCAGTCTTTACCGACTGAATAATGTCACCAACTAGCCCATAAGTTAAAATAAATTAAGTAATTTTATGTGAGTCAGTGTGTAGCAGAGTGCAGGTTCGTGCAGTTGTGATTTATGACATGCAGTCTCTTGTTTTTTTTTTTTCATATAATTCATAAAGACAAACAAAAAAAGACAAAGATTTCATATAAAATTATAGAAAAATAATGGCATGGTAATACAATAGTAATATAATGCTATTATGGTATTTAATATAGTGCACACTATTGAGCCATTTATTTGCATGCTTACTGATGTTATGCAGTAAAATATACTTATCACTGATATTTATCTAACAATTTGTGTGAGTATGTATATATATATATATATGTATGTGTGTGTGTGTGTGTGTGTGTGTGTGTGTGTGTGTGTGTGTGTGTGTCTGTGTATGTGTGTATAATTTGATATTACCATGGTGTGTATAATTTTATATTAACATTGTATTAACATTGCATACTTTTTCTATAATTTTATGTGATTTTTTTTTCTTTTTTGTGTGCATTAATATAGCCTATATATATGTAATGCATGCTATTGAGCCGTATATTTGCATGCTTACTGATGTTATGCAGTAAAATAACTCATCACTGATATTATCTAGCAATTTTTGTGAGTTTTCGTTGCAAAATAAATAATTAAAAATTAAGCAGTCTTAAATGTAAATTTTTCTAAAGGTTCAAAACTAGTTATTATTTGGGTTGCAATAGATTGGTACAAGTATATATGACGTCAGATCCCAGAAGACTAATTCGCCGCTGGTTTCTTCGAGATTTTCCTAAGGTTTTTTTATTTTTATTTATGAGTAAAATAAAGCCTGTGTTAATATAACTAGCTAATATAAACTGCACCCACTTACACGCTAAACGTTCTTATCTAGTTACTCATTAGAAGAAGAAAAAATTCGGTATGGGTGTGTGTAATTAACTTTGTAGAACAAAACGTAAAATAATAAAAATAATAAAAAGTATCGTCAAGTTATGTTTACCATAGATCTTATTTTACTCATAAACTGAAAAACCTCACAGGAAAATCTCCAAGGAACCAGCGGCGAATTAGTCTTCCAGATTCTGACGTCATACCTGCACCACTCTATAATCAGTTCTGCAATATCCCGTTGGGACAGAAGTCATAATGTCAAAATGAAGAAGGATTTAGAGGATCTGGGATGTGTTGCTTGCATCAGAATTGCCTTTAATAAGTGTTACCTGAGGGAATCTAAACAAATAACCTTACAAAAAAAAAGAGGATGGGGCCACACATGAATGAATGATTTATAAAAAAAAAGCTTACAAGAAAGTTGAAAGAGTAAAAAAAACAGCACAAGACAGTCTTACACTCTTCTGAAGTGTGTTATACTTGCAGTGCAGTGCAGCAATTGACTTGTCCCTCCCTAAACCTTCGCACCAGCGATTGCGACAAGACAATGTGAACCTTCTGCAAGAAAATCCTTGTATTACATTCGAGACCTTCTCAGCCCGACCGCCGCTCCAGATCTGTAACGCTTCACACCGCTCTCGTTCACTCTGACGCATGCTTCTGCCCAACGCCACGCTTTGGCCCTGAGATTCCACTGAAAGACGTCGTGCTCTTAAGCTTGTAAATTAGAGTGCTCTGGTTATGACAGTTTTCATCAGACGCGTCACACTAAATTGCATGTGAAATGTGCTTGATGGTCTTCACTTTGCTCCTGGTGGAGATTATTCCGCCCCAGTGGATTCTCTCTCTCTTTCGATCGACCCTCCAGTGCCTCTATTCTTTGTCTTCTCATTCTGCTAGTCTCTCCAGCTTTGCTTTTTTCTTTCTGACAGATGCAATTCTTTGCTCAAGGAAACAGGTGGCCCGCTCTCTCATGGCTCTGCCAATCAAATACTGAGAGATGTGGCAGATTCTTTCCCTTGTAATCATTTTTTATCATTATTAAATTATTTACAGCCTTTAGAAGACCACTGTTTCATTGTTTAGACGAGTTTACCAAAAAAAGTACAGTTTAAAGGTTCACCCCAAAATGAATATTCTGTCATTCATTTTCTGAAGAGACTCGATTGCTTTATGTAATGAACAGAATTAATGTAGGCCTTTATTCACATTTAAACATTGATCAGCAAACATAAACAGAAGCTCAACCGAACCAGCTTGACGTGCGAGAACAAAGCTCATTGGTTCTTGAGGAATTCAATCTGTTCATCATGTAAAGCGATGGAGTCTCTTCGGGAAATTTGGACTAAACGCTCAATTCATATGGACCCATATAACTTTACAATCTCTTTATAAACTTTTTCAGCTTTATTTGTGTTCTAAAGATGAACGAAAGTCTGACTATGAACTATCCCTTTAACGTGTTTACATGACACTTCTGGTGCATAATTGGTGTAAGATCATCCGTAAACATTCTAAATTATTTACATTGGATGAGGAAAAGGCATAGTTTTGGATGCAGCTTTGACATCAACGATTGTTTGACTTGATTTAGTAACAAATGCCACGGCAGGGCTGAGCAATGCATTGCTCTATATTCTGTTGGCACAAATCTGATGCGAGCGCTTCTTTGATGTGCATATTAGAGAGCATGGGAGCAATCCTTTGCAGACAGATCCCAGAAAAATGGAATCCTAACAAGCAGATGTGTTCACATTCCTAATGGAAATGAAGCGAGATTCTTTCTCCACTGATATTTAAGCAGCCTTTCCCACAATATATAATTTATTGTAAGCATTATGTTTTTTACGTGTTTTATAATGCTTGCTGGAGACATGTGGGTGTGACCGGTGGATAATTAACTAATTACTTGGTAGTTGCTCTGTGCATATCCTGCCTCGTAAACTCATTAAATTGCTCTTTTAATTGAAAATAAACAATGAATGGCAGCTGCTAGTATTAAAAGACACTCGGCTCAGTTTAGGACGGAATGCAGCTTGAAGAGTGGAATGATGCTTCAGTCCATTCAAAGCCAAGTGTGGGATATTCCTACTTAAAGGGTTAGTTCACCCAAAAATTTAAATTCTGTCAGTAATTACTCACCCTCATGTTGTTCCAACCCCTTAAGACTTTCGTTCATCTTCGGAACACAAATTAAGATATTTTTGATTAATTCTGAGAGCTGTCTCACTCCTCCATAGGCTTGAAACTTGCCCAGAGAGTTAGTAAAGACAATGAGTTCACGTAGTGTAACAGCGCATCGCTTCTGGGTTGTACGTCAGAACGTAGGCTCAATAATGGCCAACATCAAACGCATTTCACACGCATCACACAAATGACCAGCGTTGGCCAATAGTGAGCCTACGTTCTGACGTACACTACGTGAACTCACTCAGAGGCCCAGACAGAAGAAAAGTAATGGGTTTTTTTGCGCACAAAAAGTATTCTCGTCGCTTGATAAACTTATGGTTTAACCACTGTGGTCACTTGGACTATTTTAAACATTATCTTTACTAACTTTCTGGGCCGGCAAGTTTCAATTACATAGAAGCCTATGGAGGAGTGAGACAGCTCTCAGATTTAATAAAAAATATCTTAATTTGTGTTCCGAAGATGAACGAAAGTCTTATGGGGTTGGAACAACATGAGGGTGAGTAATTACTGACAGAATTTTCATTTTTGGGTGAACTAACCCTTTAATCCTTTTGACCTCCGAACATAAAGGCGTTCCATTGTCTGGCACTCAGAAGATGATGTAAAAAAACACGGCAATGCTACTGTTGGCTTTGCAGGTGTTCGATCATCAACAAAAGAAGTGTCCTGGCAACCAAATTGTGTGATTATCAACAAAGAGGTTCATTCATCATTTGACTCTGCAAACGTTTGCTCAACAGCTTTTGTTGTCATGTCGCATTTCATTTTACTAAAAGTGAATGTTTATTGTTATCTGCATGCATACTTCTCTCTGAGTACAACCATGTTTGCGTGTATTTTTCTGTCTTTCTCTTTTGTTTTTTGGCCAGAACAACTGTTCTAACACAATTTTAATGAAACCTGCTGAAAATCTAGGAAACTAAATGGAGCCATCTGGGTGTTTGAAATATTTTTTAATAACAATCACTCAAACACTGTTTTGGGGTAATACTAAATCACTCTCGCCTGATACAAGTGCCTCTGGGCTTATTGGATTTCTGTTTTCCGTAATTGGCACGGCTTTTTGGTTTCAACTCTCATAAAGGCACATCATCTAGGCATATCAGTGCTTTTTGAGGTTTGAAACCAATCTCTCTACTGACACACACATCCCTTAATAGTGCTGAAACTAAAACATGTTTGTACGAATCCAATTTGTGCAATTAAATGCACGATACACATCATTTCTGTCTTCCGGAGCGTGTGCACCATGCTAAGGCCAATTGTAGTTTGGTTAACTCATATGGGCGAAGAAGCTTAGCAGTCACTTAGTTTTTTTCATCCAACTTCTTAAAAACCAGGGCTGCGTTTCCCAAATGCTTTGTACGCCAAAGCAGATCACAGAAACCAATGGTCTCTACAATCTGCTTAGCCTAATGATGTTTTGGGAAAATGCAGAACAATTTCAGTCAGACTACAGTATTCACATTTTAAAAAGACATTTCTCCTTCAGTCTGACTGAAATTTAACTTTTAAAGTGCATACACAGTAATGCTTTGTATTAATCTGGTCTTCTGAATGTCCATCGTTTAAATTATCTTTTATTTCTTTTAACACCTTACTGCACACCCCCCATTTTGGCAAGTGGGGTATAAATGACATTCCCAAAATAAAAAGGTTGCTCCTCAGAAGTCATTCTGAATAGACACATAACCAACATATTTAGAAAGCCAACACTTGAGAGTTTACAGTTCAAGACTCAGAATTACTCTTATTAATTTGGAGATATATCAACTCAAACATAAAAACAAATAAACAAAAACAAATTTTGAATATATTATTTTAAATGTACAAAAACATGATTTGGCTGTGATGTAGCAACTACAAGTCTGCTTATGCTTAATTTCAAATCTGAGAATGTTATATTTAAAACTATGAATTTATTAAACATTCTCTAAGACCATGTCATGTGAGTTTTTTTTAGAAAAGGCTGATAAGATGCTAATAAAATATATAGATTTGCCCTGTAAACATCTACTTGCAGTCTATAATCTAATGTCTGGCGAGGTGAACTGCTCCATTAATATTTCTATTGTTCTCACTCAACGAACCTTTCACGCCGGTATGAGACTTAATCTTCATTATTCTTTTGTTTTTATTCAGCCATTGCTAGTTTATTCATAGCATTACATGGCTTTGCCCATCTTTGATCCCACTATATATTAAATAAGCCACCGAAAATTCAACTTATGCGTTAAACTTTCTGCATGGTTCATGCAACTTTTATACCAGCTTATGTAAAAGACTACATAAATATAATTTCCTTGTAGAATGGACACTAGTATCATTGTTCATTATTAAAACCCCATGCAGTTCCCATAGTTCACTTGGCTGCGCTTACAAAAATGGCCTGTAGGGACATAGGGACTCACTGATCTACTTCATGAATAAGCCTGTATATTATCAGAATGATTCTGGCAAAAGGGGACATGATTATTGAGGTACAGGAGCTCAGCAAAACCTTTTTCCTGAACAGATGAACGGATCGCTACATCTAGTCCAATACGCGTTTTTAACCGGACGGAACACAGAAATGCATTATTAAATCATCAAGCCTCCAGATTGAGAAGTGCATGTTAATTTCCCTGAATAAATCATTCATGACGAGCTACGTGAGCTTTTGACCTCCGGTGTGTGAGAACATGTGGCAGGAGTTCTCCAGCAGGCAAGCAGAATCCACCATAGTGACACGCAGAATAAAGTGGTGCATGATGGGCAAGAGCCGTCAAGAGTTTTCTCCATTCTGAAAAAAGGAGTGACGAGCTTAAGCTACAGTATCTGTGCTGAAGGAGCCAAGTTGTCAGAGCTGTTCTACATAATGCCTGTAATTTTCTTCTTTAACAGCCCATAAACAGTCGAATCAATCTCAATTAGCAGTGTTGAATCTACGAACAGGGTACAAAACTGGGTCAGAAACTCAAAGTAGGGGGGGTTTGCCCTCGAGATCAAAGAAAAAGAAGCACCGCTTTTAGAAGAATTTGATCCTCACAAGGTCAAACTAGACATTTTTTATTACATTTTAAATATATATTATAAGTTTTTTATAATTTTATTTTTATTAATTACAAAATGACATTATACAATCAAAAAAAGAAAAAAAAAAGTAAAATAAATTGTATCATATGGTTTAATATTTACAATGCTGTCATCAAAATTTGTCTCATGTCTAAATTCAGTTTAAAAGCCATATAACAAAATATAATATAATAGAATTCTTATAATAAAACACATGGGACAGTACCATATTCACAGAACATACCATAGGGAGGATTCTTCACACACCTCCAGGATTCTTCAGTCTTCAACACCTCATTCTCAGGCTTAACACTCGAGAACTAACCCTAATAAAGCAGAAATAAGTGAGAATGTGTGAATCGCTATAATGGGAATTAAAGATCCCTGTAAAAACCTACTTTAAAAAAGACTCTGGATAATCTTTGCATACTGTGTTGGACCTAATAAAGGTTCTTGGTTCTTTCTTAGGTCTCTTCGTATCAGGAACCATGTTTGTGGTTTTGGGTTCAACAGTTGCTCAGATGTAGCCTGGGAAAACCCAGACAAATTCCGGCAAATTTAGATTTGCTCTGAAAGTTAGTCTGGCAAAGAGCTCATTCAAGCCCATTTCCAATCCGTCGAAATCAAGGCACTAATCAGAAACGTTGGGGCGGGCTTTACAAAATGACGACAGCCTGGGATTTTGAAGCAGATTTTGTAGCCTACATTGCAAAGATGGATGCCGCCGTCGAACATCACTCGTTCCAATCAGCTATCGTGTCTGTTTTAAGCGATTTGAACGTTTCCTTTTTGTTAAAAACCGAGCAAAGAACAACACTCGGAGACGTTTCTCCGCCGGCCGCCGCTCTGCATACGTCATCTCCTTCAACGCTCTGATTTAGGTCTACCCGCGACGTCTGTTGGTGACGCCCCTCTGGAAATGATATGTCTATGACGCTTTGCCAGACCATAACTCCGTTACAACTGAGAATGGTCTGGTTTTAACCAGGCTTGCTCAGATGCCTATATCTTTTGGAGGAATTTGAAATGTTTCAAATGTTTTAATGTTTCATTCTCATTTGAGTTCATATTGAGATCTCTTACTTTGTTTGCAGACTCGGTATCTTGGTAAATTTTTAGATGTCTTTTGAAACTTTGAGGGTAAAAAGAATACAGGGGTCTTAAAGGGTTAATTCACCTAAAAAATATTTTTTTTCTTTCTTCTTTCAGCCAAACACAATTGGAGTTATACTAAAAAATATCCTGGTTCTTCCAAGTTTTATAATGGGAGTGAATGGTACCTTAGATTTTGAAGCCCAAAACAGTGCCTCCATCCATCATAAAAGTAATCCACACGGCTCCAGGGGGTTAATAAATGCCTTCTGAACTGAATTTAAATTTTAAAGCTGGGAAGAGCCAAGATATTTTTTGTATGGAAAACGTCTCAGGTTACTTATGTAAACCTGGTTCCCTGAGAGGGAACGAGACGCTGCGTTTGTCTGCCATACTTCCTGCATACCTTGATCGACTTGCTTCAGGCTTTTCAGAAGCTGTCACGATCTGATTTCAAGGGTGCTTTATAGCTTCCTGGTCGGTGACGTCATCCATGACGTCTCGTTTCTCCATTGGACTGATTTTAGGTCTGATTTTATCTGAGGCCAGGCCCACAGATTCCACAACTCCGGATGAGGGTGAAAAGTCGTGCCCCCTGCCTGGGACAGCAGGTCCCTCCTGACCGGAATCTCCAAGGGAGAGCCGTCTAGAAGAGACACTAGGTCCGAGAACCAAACTCGGGTCGGTCAGTTAGGGGCTACTAATAGCAGACGGGCCCCTTTCCAGCGAACCCTCTCCAGAACCCCCGGAAAAGCATGGATATCGGGGGAAACGCGTACAGGTGCAGCCTCGGCCACACCTGTACCATCGCATCCAGTCCAAGAGGAGCTGGGTGCATAAGAGAGAACCACTTGGGACAATGGGTTGAATCTAATGATGCGAAAAGGTCGACCTGAGCTCGACCAAATTTCTCCCACAGTAGCTCCACCACCTCGGGGTGAAGTCTCCACTCCCCGGGCCTCAGCCCCTGTCTCGCCAGGATATCCGCTCCCAAATTCTGATGCCCCAGAATATATACTGCCCTGAGAGACAATAATTTCCCCTGGGCCCATAGGAGGATCTGATGGGCTGCTTGCATTAGTGACGTAACCTCAGACCCCCCTGATGGTTGATATAGGAGACCACCAATGTGTTGTCTGTGCGGTCTCATGTACAGCAGGCCAAAAGTGATTACGTTGGACGCAGCTGCCATGAGCCCCAACAAACTGTTTCACAGTGAGTGAAACTCTCTGAAACTGTTTCACAGTGAGTGACTGGCCTAGATTTACATTCTTTACAGCTATTAGAATTGCAGACATTCGTGCAGGAGACAGACATGCCTGCATTGATGTTGAATCCCAAATTACACAGAGAAAAGTGGTCCTCTGAGATGGGAGGAGAACATTCTTTTTGGTGTTGAGCCGCAACCCCAACCTTTTTACGTGAGAAAGAACAACATCTCGATGTTGAACTGCCAACTGCTCGGACTGAGCTAAAATCAACCAATCGTCGATATAATTTAACACGCCAATGCCCTGGAGTCTCAGAGGAGTCAGAGCTGCATCCACGCATTTTGTAAAGGTGCGGGGTGATAAAGCTCGTAGACGGTCGAGACTGTTCCACCTTTACATTAAGGGCAGTCTCAGGACCAGTGGACCGACGAGGAAGAAACCTCTGGAACGCAGCCGATTGTTTTTTAGTTTCTTGAAACCGATCGACAACACAATTAATAGCATCACCGAAAAGACTTGAAGGTGAAAGCGGTGCGTCCAGAAGAACAGACCTATCTCTATCTTTGATTTCAGAAAGATTTAACCATAAGTGTCTCTCCTCGGCCACCAGGGCTGCCATAGAAGGGCCCACAGATTTGGCCGCCTCCTTAGTGGCCCGGAGAGATAGACTTGTCGTGCGACGTAAATCTTGAATTGCATCAGCACTAACTTCCTTACAATTGTCCATGTCCTTCAGCAGATCAGCCTGGTATGCTTGCAAAATAGACATAGTGTGCAAGCATGCCGCGGCTTGACCTGCTGCCGAATACGCTTTACCCACTAGCAAAGATGTATTTTTTAAAGGCTTAGTGGGTAACGTCGGGGTTTTCAGAGATGACGCTGACTCGGGGGAGAGATAGCTCGCAAGCGTCTCTTCAGCCGGAGGCATTGTCACATAACCATAGTGTGCCATATCTTTAACTTTACTATAGTTACTAGTTTGTAGATCATAAACTCTGAATGAAGCTGGTTTATTCCGTGATCTCGACACCTCAGTGTGGAGATCAGGAAAAAATGGCAATTCCCGACGAGGAGGTCTTGATTTAGATGGCAAAAATCGATCATCTAAAAGACTCTTTCTACAAACAACATCATAATCGTCTGCAGGCCAATCAATATTTAATTTGGCAACAGCGCGAGTCAAGACCTCCATTAACTCCTCATCAACAGGGTACGACATCCAGTTCCTCAGAACTGGATAATCGCAACATTGGTGCCTCAACCTGCGAAGGAGAAGCCGCAGCGCGGGCTCCTTCCTGAGCTGAGACAACGGATTCAGCAGGTAAGGGTTGAGAAAGGATGGGGCCCGTCTCAAACCCCGCTACTAAATCCATATGCGAACCCCAAGTCGATAACCGACGCTGTGCCTCGGCAGCAGCGGGACCCGAACCTCGGGGAACGCGAACCGAACCGTCCTCCTCAAAGAACGCCCGGCGAGAGCGGAGCGTCCTCATGGACAACTTCACACAATGCTCACAGTCAGCTCCCTCGAGAACTGACTGGGCATGCTCCACTCCCAAACAAAACACACAAAGTAGATGTGTGTCTCCACCAGTGATATAACGAGGGCAGGGAACAACACAACGCTTTATGCCTTGCTTATTCGCCATATTACATATATATATATTGAGCTTTTGACAGACAACAATAAATAGACAAGGACAGATATACAGAGAGCGCTTGCTGAAGGCACAGAAGCTGTCGCAATCTGATTTCAAGGATGCTTTATAGCTTCCTGGTCAGTGACGTCATCCATGACGTCTCGCTTCTCCATTGGACTGCTTTTACACGTGCTTCAAGACGCAATCACGCAGGGCGTTCCCACCGCGTCTCAAACGCAGCTCGAGTTCCCTCCATTTTTTGATTCACAGAAGTACAATTAAATGCTGCCCATTTTCATTTGTTTTGAACAATCCCTTTAAACCACCAACACATTGACACTTTTCTAAAGAAATAAAAAAAAATGTTGTCATGGCTTTTAAGGTCAACGTTTATCTTTAAGAGGGAGGGTTTTTCTCTCAGTAGGGTGCGAGAGGCAGGTGTGATTTTCTCTAGTGATGGTTCGGTCATGTATCTTTGCAAATTTCTCCACTCAATGTCAGTGGGCTGTAAACGATTCCAGCATGCATTTCATCCCATAAATATTTATCACATGGAGCTAGAGAGAAACTGCAAGAGGGAGAAAAAAACAGTAAAAAGAAAAAGATGAAGCGATGAGGAATGTGCTGGAAGAGTCGTAGAGAGTGAACGCTGTTAGTTTGTCATGCTCGGGTGGGCCGGTTCCCTGTAATTACTGTGTACGCTCTGAGAGAGATGAACCGGCCACATCCAGATGGCTCCAGACATCAGGGGGCCGCATAATTCCACACGGTCTTCTCACACACATGGTCCGGCATTATCCAAAACAAATTGGACTGAGCATTATGGTGTCAATTAGGAAACCAAATACTAGACGTTCTTCTAAAGATCATCATGGCTGATGTTGTTTTATTTGAGCATCACCCACCAGTTCTGCGAACTATTTGCAGCGCAGATTCATCTTGATCAACGTATTTCCAGATCAGATGTGAATGGTTACAGAACTATTAAACGATTTGTCTGGAATAACACAGAGAGAGCTGAATCAGTCTCTAGGGTTCAGTAGAATAAGCACACATTCTATTTAGAAAGAGGTAAACACTCTGCACATCCAGCAGCCCCGATGGAGCTCAGACAGTAACAGCCTCATGTCAAACTAATTGAGCTGGTATACTGAGACACATTGTGGGTGGTGGACTGTTTTCATCAGCTTCAGCTTCCTAAACGTTTAGAGTACAAAGAAGCATATAAATATATTAAATAATGCATCCATTACATATAAAATAAAAAATTCTCAAATATAATTTTATATACAGTATATGCACACACAAATATAATATACATATTTCTAAGAAAAAATATTATTTAAAGGTGCAGTATGTAAGAATGACAAAATTCAAAATATCGGAGATCGGAGATCGTGGTTTCTCCCGCCTCCTGCTCCTTAGACTGGACGGCGCTCACACGGGTTGCCAGTTGGCAATGTGCAGTATCGCACAGATCACAACAATAACAAACATTCCAGCCTGGAAAAGCACATTTCAAAGTAAAATAACTGGCTGTAGAAGTGGTTTTCAGAGAAACAGGTATGTGAACATGTTTCCTCAATATATGCAAACATATCATGGTATTTTTATGCTAGAGTGAAAAAGTTACAAAAAGTATTTAAATACATTATATTTTAATGTGTAAAAGTAATACACATACACACACTCTAAAATTCTATATGATTTGTTGTATAGTGATCTCAAAGTGATTGAGTCATTAATGTGTGAAAAGAACAAAACTTATTCTCCTTGTAATCTTGAACATTTTGAACTTATATCAATAAATAAACTTGGCCTTGGCAGGACTGTTGGGCCTGAGCCAGTGTTTTCATTCCTAAAGAAAGCTATAACTACATAAAAGACACACACACACACACTCTGGTTTCGTTATGCATTTGTTTTTACAGAATAATATGCCACCTCCTGCACACTGAAATATAAACATTTTGAACTCAAGCAAGCACATATGACCCAACAATTTAAATGTATAATTTTTTTTTTTAATTATCAGTACTTTATATGCATGCATGATGAAAAAGTTTTCAGCTGCAACCATCTCTAAATTTAAACTCAGATCAGACATCAATGCATCATACTGGTGCTAATGCGTCAGCTCTTTCAGTTTAGTTCACCTGCCGTGAGAGCTTTCATTTGTAAAAAATTTATAATTTGAACCGACTACAATATGCTGCACACTGCTAGATTCTTGCTGCTAGGTTGAGTTTAGGAAGGTAAGGTCCCTCTTTCACTAACAGCCCTTGTTAAAATCTAACCTTTACTAAAGAAAGCTCAGCTGGCTCTGAGAGATGAAAGACAACTGCACTAAAGTCCCAGCATTCCTCCTGCTGAGGGGCAGTTACCCACACCAGCTCCTCTGTCCTTCTTCAAAGGTCCTGCCCTTAAAAAACAGCAAACGTGACGCTTGGGACACTCGTCCATCAGCATGGCACTTCATTTATTTGCTTCCAGAATTTGGCCTTGTCTTCCCAAAGCTCCATCAGCCCAACAATCCAGCATGTGTGATTCTGCTATAAACATGTTTTGTGCTCTTATCGCCATTGTCATATTTAAAGAGATTTGTGCTCTTTACCTGACAGGATTAAGGATTATGATACATTAAAATGCATCCCCATATTTACATGAATGCTGATAGTGGGATTTCCTGTTAGCGAAACACCTCCACTTTGGTTATTGAATTCAAAAGGACGCTGTCTAACATGCTGATGTCAGCATGATGACGCTGTTTAACATGCTGATGGATGGATGGATGGATGGATGGATGGATGGATGGATGGATGGATGGATGGATGGATGGATGGATGGATGGATGGATGGATGGATGGATGGATGGATGGATGGATGGATGGATGGATGGATGGATGGATGGATGGATGGATGGATGGATGGATGGATGAAAAGTTACGGACGGATGGATGGATCAAATGTAACGGATGGATGGATGGATCGGATGGATCAAATGTAACGGATGGATGGATCAAATGTAACAGATGTTACCTCACTCCCCTGGCCTTAAGAGGCTGCAGTCCCGCTTGGAGCAGGTAGAGTAGGACTGGTTACATTTGGTGCCGTGACCCGGGTGGGAGTGAGGTTTAGGGGGGTAAGTGAAACGGACGTAAACCAGTTAGAGCTGTGCATGTAAACCTCACTACCCTGACCTCAAGGAAACCGTTAGCGCCTGTCTTTATTGTAGTCCTTGTTGGCATGGAGACCCTGGTTCGAGTCCCGCTCGGAGCAGGACGAGTAGGACCGGTTACACAAAGTCAAATTCCCAGAAATGAAGTCGGTAATACAAAACAAGACGATCATCCACCTAGAAAAGTAATTACAAAAACATTGACAACAGCTCAAATTATAAACATTGCTTTTCTAAATAGCCTAATTTGAGTTCTTTTCTTTTACTGTAACCATTCTTGCTTTTTACAATATAAAATACCTGAGAGAGGTGAGAGTCAAATGAAAATGAATTGTCTTTGATAACCAACATAATGGCACAAATGCTGCTGATAGAGCTTAAAACAACTGCTGCTGTTGAAGCAGGTAAACTAAAGCTTGTATCAGCGCTTTTCTTTCCCCGTCTTGCTGCTGCTCATGCAGAGAAACCCCTCCTCCTTCCCATCAACCCCCCTCTTCAGGTACTCTCCGGAATGCCAATTTATTGTCCCCGTGCCGTTCCGTGATTGTACAAATTCATTCTGCTTTCAATTAATTAGGACGAAAGAATACCAGAGCGAAAAGCAACTCCTGAGCCCTGATTAATTGAAGTCAGCCACTGACACGCGGCATTTCTCAAAATAACTCGGAATGTCACATTCTGATGAGTGAAATAATTGGATGTAAGGACTTGAGGTAAACAAATGGCGGAATGCATATCACAACATTTTCATGGAAACTACATGACAAAAGCAGGACAGGTTGCCAAAACAGAGAGTCGCGAAGCCGTTTTCCGCTCTAAGGCTTTTATGTCCACCATCATCAAGCTAATTGCTGTATCTGCGAGCTAATGTTCCCATTCAGACGTCGCTATAATAGCCCTTCACTGTGGCAGTCCGGAAAAGAGACTGTCATTAGAGACAGGGAGGATACTTCATGAATCATGACCTTTGTTTTCTTGATACCCTCAAGGCCACTCCATATACTTTTTACTTGTGTCTTATTGTTTATGCATGTTTCTTTAACTATGTGCATTAACCATCTGGATTTAAATCAAATAAAACATCCTGACACTTTTTATTCTAGTTTCATTAATATGCACTAACAATGCATAAAATAATAGTTTGATGAGCAGTGGAAACCAACAAATGTCACTTCCACTATGCATCAAAATTATATTTTTAACATTCTAAGAATAAAGTGGACAACTCTTTTGTCCTGGTTAATTAAACAGCCAGAATTTAATGTATCCTGAATACACACAATTTTTACATAATCTGACCAAATTAGTTTATTGTGATGTAAATTATTGCACATCTAAAATTTGTGTAAGAATTGATAAAGCATGTTTACACTCCAGAACCTTAAGTGCAAGACTAATTAGTTTTATTTCTAAAACCTTCACCACCCCAAATCAAATGCCTATATGAATTTCCACTTCAACAAGAAAAATACTAGTCCCTGTCTATTTGTCTGATTCACGTGAAATTTGGAGCAAGAAAACTTAAAATGGTTCTAAGCTAAATAAAACAATTCAATTGTTGAGCATAGGGATTCCCAAAAGTTTTCGTCAGCCGAACTCCTTTGACCTAAAATATTTACTTGAAATACCCTGAGATTTTAAGTTAATATTTCAATAATTTAACAACACATTCACATATTCACACATATTTACAGGAAGCATGTATCTGCCATGTAATAAATAAAAAAATGAAACCGTAAAAAATTCTCACTTTTTTTCCTCACAATTGCGAGTCTCAGAATTCCAATATAAACTTCCATATTGCGTGTATAATAAAGTCCGAATTGTGAGATATAATGTCGCAAAGTTTTTATCTCACAATTCTGACTTTATATCATGCAATTGTGAGTTCATTTACTCACAATAACTTTAAAAAAATGTATTCAATGTAATAAATTAAATGGAAAATTCATATTAAAATTAAATTTTTACATATTATTTTACATATTTTACATATTAAACGATTTATTGCATTTTCATTTTAATGATTTAATTATCAACTCACTAATTATCAACTTACTATTTTGAGAAGCCCTGGTTTAGCAGATTTGATCAGAAAGATAGGTGTGTTCCATCATAACTAATTGACCTGTATCTTGAGAGTGAAAAGTCCAAACCTCTTAAAATTTGGTACATATGAACATTAGGACATTCTTATGATGCATGCCAAATTTCTCCCATTTCCAATGCTAGGGTGTGCTATAATTGAAGAAAATATAAACTTTTGTGCGTTGACATTTACCCCAATTGAACTATATTAAAAGCATCCGTAGGACTTTTAGTTATTTTCTCCCTCCTGATAACTGCTTTTTGCTATAACGCCTTTATCATTTGCATAGTGGCTGTGTGTTCTGGAATCTTCTCTGGCCTCACAACCTGGACTCTTCTTTCCAGCGTCGTTGCTCCAGTTGTTCTCAAACATATGGCGCACAGCGCAGTTCAGAAGGAAGTAAAACATCCACTCTTGGAAGTGCAGCCCCACTAATCACGCATGCCTGGTCGGGGTTCTCAGCGGCTGGTAAAGTGGCAGGTCTGCTAGTGTTTTGTCTGATCAGAGGAGCATGAAATTGGTCCAACTGAAACAAAGTGGAGATTAATTGGGCGTGGCTACACAATATTGTTCCGCCAAGTTTTAATATCCTCATTTAGGGGCTTTTAGCTTTGCTGAGCTTCAGAACGCGTTCGATGCGCACACTTTAAAAAGCCGAGATTCGGTTAAATGCCAAATGCTATGTAAGGTATTAAGTATTTATGGCTTTATTCTCTCGGTTCAACCTTCCCTCTGGAGTTCATTACAGTAACCACTTTATTACTTCCCGGTGACATCAGAAGTGCCCTTCTGCCGTTTAAAGTGCTCTTCTCTCTATGCATTATGTCGTTGTAGCGAGCTTTTGGTTGCCATAGTAGCATGCCATGAAGTAAATTTTGTCAACATTTCATTCAGTCTTTTTTTCTGTGCTCAAACATGTTAAGCATTACTAAAGAGCCTTCATCCTGAACTAACTGATCAAACAAGGTTCATAGCTACTGTCAGTCAACTGTGGCCACAAAGTGTTCTGTTTATACAAGTCAGAAAGACTCTCCGGGAGATGATTATATTCATATATTCCATAAAATGAAAATCTGACAAATAGTGGTGCCCTTGATTGATGCAATGAGCCACTCGTATCCTCAGAGCTCACTCACAGTGGAAAACGGAGGACGTCTCACATTGCTTTTCAGTCATTTATTTTACATAAGGTTTCATCCTTCCCACGACTCTCTTCCTCGAATGTAGGAGGGTGGAGGGTTTGTCCTGACCTGTGTGATAAATATGTATTTCATTAATATGGTTATTAAACATTTCAAAGGGGTAGGAATTTTGAGGTGGGTGGTCTTGAAACTCATTCAGCCTTGGGTTATTCAGTCCTCACTCACTTAAGTCAGATAAAAACAAATCCAAATTTTTTTAAATAAAGAAATAAATAAAACACTCTCACAAACTTATCCATTCTTTATATGGGATCAAGACATGTAAAGCCCCTTTCACACAGCGCTTTGAACCCGGCAAATTGCCGGCAAATTGCCAGAACGCCTTCTGTGTGAACGCAAACTCGACCCGGGATTTATCCGGGATCGATGCCGGGTTGGGGACCTAGTAACATTGCCGCGTTCAGTCCCGGAACGCGCGCCGTGTGAACAAAAGCCGTAATAATGCCGTGTCGTAGTGATGACGCTGAAGCCGGGATCCTTCGCCAGCTGTGAAATGGTACGTAAAGCGCAAGTTTATGGTCGAATCAGAGAAAACATGCAGAAGCGTGGTTTCACGAGAGATAGATCGCAGCTCATAAGCAAACTTAAGACGCTGCTGAGATTACAAGTCACATCGATGTCACGTGTTTTTACGGGATTTTTACGGGTTGTGTGTGAACGCACTCTCTGATTCCGGAAAATCACTGGCAGTGTGAATGAACCAAAATCAAACGAACCCGGGTCAAACCCCCGGTCACTTTATCCGTGTATTTTCCGGAATCTCTGTGTGAAAGGGGCTTTAGTCTATTGCTAGAGTTTTCATTAAGCATGCAAAGGAACAAAAGTTCAAATCCAGACAAGGCATAGCTTTATTTTGTGTCTAATAAATAGGATAAAATTCAAATGAGTTCGGAAGGTGATCAGGGTGGGTAGAGGATTACATTTTCAGTGTAATCGAGGCTATATACAGTATGTAAGGGATAATCCTCCGCTTCGCGACGTGCGGTTCTTTGCCTCCATGTCGTGCATTAAAATCGTGTAATGCACAGCTAGTCATGGATTATCCCGCTTATACCACGGTCATTTGTCAGCATTGACACCTTAAAGCTGTTATTGATGTTTGCAGCACAACATTTCACTGGAAGGATAAAATTTATTTTCGTCAGGTACGGCTCATTAGATCTAGCATTCTGCCCGCTTTGAATCAGACACGGATATAAAGTAGTGCGGTAAGATTACATCTATTTGAATGAGTGAATTATAGCATTTATTTGAATTCATAATCGAGAGAGAGAGAGATGAGTACATGTGTCCCAGCACCTTTCTCTCCATTAACAACGAAGCTGAGAGTTGAATTACTTAAAAAAAAAGTGATGTAACCCCCTAGTTGCTGAGAAATATAATGTAGCGAAGCTATTTTATTACTAAAAGTCGCAGGGCATCATTGATGACAAGTTTTTGTGCTCCTGAATGTTTCTGTGTGTACATCACAATCTGCGTTTTCTGTGTGGGAGTGATAAATGTGTGTGTGCACTTCAATGAAAACAGCGCATAAACAGAACGGTGATTCAACTGACTTGGAACTACTTGTGCATTAAACGGTTTTATATTACGGGGCAGTTGAATGCTTGAATCTGATTGGTTGACGAACGTTCTAAGGTGTGCAATTATTTTAAGGGAAACGCACGGCTAAAGTAGGTCTTGACTGCATTACTGTTCCATATCACTTTGCCAAATGATTTCAGTTAGTCCTTACAGACTACAACAGCAAAAGAACCAAAACCGATGACACCGACCAAGCAAATAAATATAGTAAACAATAGGAAAAAAACATCTTTCCTGTCCATCTTTTTTGCCACAAAATTACATGTTATTATGTATGAATCAGAGGTCTTTCTCCCACTCTCTCTTGCACTCAAACACACACACACAGTATGGAAAAACACTCGCAGAGAAACATGTTGCTCTGATGATTTTATCAGTAAAATAGTTTAACAACGTAAAAGCTACATGAATTTCTCACTAGCGAAGTAGCTAAACTTACAGTTTCGCTGTTAGTAGAGACGCTCCTGCCGAACACTGTTGAGAGACACACAGACAGAGGTAATTCACATACACAATTCACTATCTCTCTTTCTCTATATATAACTGCATTAGTCTGCTATCAATGCCTCAAGCCGCTGTACTAGCTTTTAAAATGACGTTTTGGAATTAGCAATGGAGGCTTGGGATTACGTAAGAAATTAGTCCTACACACAAGAGCGTTTTAAGGACAAAAATCTGACAAATGTCTTGAAATACATCATCTGAACAATGTTTTGAGGTGTGGTAACACTACTAAAAGTGTAATAATTGACTCCGGGCCATTGAATTATTGAAAAAACGCTTCACGTCGTGGCCACGTTACCACCTCGGGTGTGCGTTATTTCTCTAATAATTCAATGGCCCGTCGTCAATTATTCCTTACTTATTGCACACCTTCCAGCCAATCAGAATTGAGTATTCAGACAGAGCATGGTATAACACATAGCATTATTGTTGTAGAAATAATTGTTTTTTCCCTCAAATTTTCATTTGAATAAAAACGAGCTGGCACATTCCACAGGGTGACATCTAGAGCTGTTTGCCTTTTAAGAAGTTATTTTCATGCTAAACCACACACATCATGCAATCATAAGTTTGTTTAATGACATTTTAAGAACAATACATGCACTGCGTTCAGAGTTTCCCATCATGCATCCCATCATGGAATATGGTGGGATTATGGTGGACATGGTTAAACTCTGAAAAGCAGGTTTATTCCCTGACCTGCCGCACCGTTGCATTGAAACTGCAGTCATAGTTTGTGTCAACTGGCAGTCTTCCAGCTCTCAAATTAGCATGTCAGATAGGATTATCCTCTTCTGACTGATCCACTGCTAATTGACACCAATAATGATTGAAGTATTTCAGAAGGAAAACAGAATGAAAATTCTTGTTCAGGAAAATCCACCCATATGGAGTTTAGATGCAAACAAATCTCATCTACACACCCAGCAGCTGTTGTTACCCTTAAAGGGGACATATCCTGAAAAACAAGATCGTCTTTGCTCTTTAAAAGCAAATAAATATGCACAATACTAATTACTGAGGCAAAACTGCACATTTTATTTCTTTTAATCCTTTAAGAGAGCATTTCATATGCAAACAGTTTGACTAGTTATAACAGATGTAATATAGAGAAGTCTTAAAGTGCCCCAATTATGCTTTTTCGGACATTGCCTTTCATGAAATAGCTGTTTGTGAATGTAAAAAGGTCTGTTAAGTTTCAAAGATCAAAATGCACGATAAATGGAGATATTGATAAAGAAAGAAGCAATTCTTAACTGCCTGAAAGTGCCTTAGCCCTAAAACTAACCCTACCCATAACTTATCCCTAAAATCAGAGGGAAATGATAGGTGAATAACACTGATGTAGAAACACCTAACCCTAGTTGTAAGCCTAAACTTGACAAACTGTAAACTTGTCCCTCAAATCTGATTGGAATGTTTTTTCTAGGATCATCAAAAATGTTGATCCAGGAATATGTACTTCCAAAGGATGAGGACTCAAATTGATACAGTAAAAATAACGCCATTGTTCCTCTTCTTATCACAGTGTATCAAGCAGGGCTGCTCGATTATGGCACAAATTATAATCACAATTATTTTAGTCAATATTGAAATCATGATTATTGATGGGTGAAATGATCAAAGTCTTATTTCATGATATGAGTAATTTTAAATATCAGTGAAATTCACAATTATTGATACTTCAGCAAAAATTAATACTACGTTAACTAGTGTTAGTAAAAAGTAGTAAAACCATTACAGAAGACAAGTAAACTGTCAGCAATACAACAGAACAAATATACAAATAAAAAATAAACAGTGCTTTCGTTTTTTTAGGAAGATTTACGTACTAACAGTGGTATTCAGTAAGTAACCCTACAACAGAAATTGAATAAAGTAATCAAATGTAAAATAACACAGCTGTATACATTAAATATAGACTAATCCTTATTAAAAATACTAAAGTTCATTCAAGAACAGTGATTTTCTCTTTGTCTTTAGTTGTTTGATTAACAATAATGACTGCAGTAGGTTTGTTAGGCTGCTGTCCCTTTAAGAGCTGAACGGATCCAATATACTTTTACACATGTGCTCTTTCTCAGGGGCTGTTTACACCTGGCCACTTCATGCGTTTTCTCAGATCGGATAGCTATCTGATTTATCAAAATGATTCCATTTACACCTGGTCACATAAAAGTGTTTTTGCAAAACGGATATAAATCCGATTGTAGCAATGTTCAGGGAAGAAGGAGGCGGGAACCGGCGAACAATTAAAATATAGTTTATTTAAATAAAACAAACAAACGAAAATACCGCCAGCAGCCCCTCGCGGACGACTGCTGGCTACCGAAAATAAATATAACTAAAGTAAAATACAAAAACAAAACACAACTAAAATACAGGCCTGTTCCTCTCTCGATCATCAACGTCGTCGCTCCTCCTTTATGCTTCCGCTCCTCCGTGAGAGATGCGAGACCGGTGTGCCTAACAGGTGTTGCTCATTAGCAATCGCACCACCGGCCTCGCGCCGTTCTCTCACGCCCCTCGGCCGTCCTGTTCGCCACATACCCCCATCGCCCCTCACAGGCCGGGGGGTACTCACGAGCCTGTGCCTACTCCCCCCCCGGCGGCGGCGATCCCTGGGGGGTATGGACAGACAAACCGAGGGAAACGGAGACGGAAGCATGAGGAGCGACAGATCGAGAGAGGGGAGAGAGGAAAAAAAAATTGGTCCGGTTCCCACAACGCGCTGCCATCTGGTCCCCCACCAGCTAGGCGATCTCCTCCGCGGTGCCTGGCGGCGACGCTGGGTAGCCCTCGGTGGACGGCTCGACGCTCCTCCGCCGCCCGGTGGACGGCGACGGCTCCTCGGGTGCCTTGGGCAGACGGCAGGAGTCCCCCGCTCCCTGCTCCTCCCCTTCACTGGTGGACGGCAGCAGGCTCCGGCCCACGGCGAGCGGCGGCGACTCCTCCTCTCCCTCCCGGATGGCAGCCGCCCCTCCAATACCCAGGCGGCCGGCAGCGAGCTCGACCGTCCCACCGGCAACTCACTCCAGCGCCCCGCCTCGAGCGTCCGTGGCCGCGAGTCCCCCGCTCCCTGCTCCTCCGCTCGCTCGGCGGATGGCAGCAGGCTCCGGCCCACGGCGAGCGGCGGCGACTCGCGCACCATGCTCGATGGCACCGCGGATTCCCCACACCGGCGAGGACTCTCTGACAGCGCGTTCCTCCCTCTTCCCGGGTTTCGGCACCAGTGTAGCAATGTTCAGGGAAGAAGGAGGCGGGAACCGGCGAACAATTAAAATATAGTTTATTTAAATAAAACAAACAAACGAAAATACCGCCAGCAGCCCCTCGCGGACGACTGCTGGCTACCGAAAATAAATATAACTAAAGTAAAATACAAAAACAAAACACAACTAAAATACAGGCCTGTTCCTCTCTCGATCATCAACGTCGTCGCTCCTCCTTTATGCTTCCGCTCCTCCGTGAGAGATGCGAGACCGGTGTGCCTAACAGGTGTTGCTCATTAGCAATCGCACCACCGGCCTCGCGCCGTTCTCTCACGCCCCTCGGCCGTCCTGTTCGCCACACCGATCTTCAATTCCCGCGCAATATGCAGATTTAATGGAGTGCACCGTCACCTAAAGCAACAGATATGAGCTGCATTTTATTGATCGTCAGCTAAAATGTAAAAATCAAAGACCACAATAAGAGAGAGAGCGGCAACAGCCCTGGTAAGATCATTTCGGTTCTTTACTTTTAATGAAGATGATTGTGTGTTAAGCGTCTGCAACTTACTTTCACTTTGATTTGCGATAGTTTGCACGTTTGCTTGATGATGCTCAGCTGCGGTAATTCGTGTTGCAGTAGCGTCGTCAAATCTGACTATAACATGACATATAGCCTATAACAAAGCTCTAACACGTTTATTTTTTAGAGGAGTAAAATTTGTATATGTGGTTTCAACAACCAGATGCATTTACACTTGTCCAGTTTCATCTGGAATGCGGCCCAGACCACCTCCTGAAGTGGTTTGAGCGATCGGATTCAAATCCGTCTCGAATGCGTTTCAGAGGGCATTTACACCTGGTCTTTTCATGATCGGATAGCTATCTGATCACAGAAAACGCATGAAGTGGCCAGGTGTAAACAGCCCCTCAGTGTTTCTTTCTCAGTGTTTACATTCACTTAAGACATAACCGACTGTGTTTACGAAGATACTCGACAAAACGGCATTTCAAAAACATATTTGTATATAGGCTATTTGACCGTTTAGGCACCTATCTAAAGCCCACAGTATAATTTGCTAATGCGTGTTCACCCCGTCTCGGAGCGCGCGCACAGGAGGCTGCCTATAGGGAACAGTGTCTCTTTCGCGGCTTAACGCGCACTGTTTAATATCAAGCACGACCCAAAGTTTAGCACACTAGACTTATTTTTCAAAACTCTCTTATTTGGCTGATTTGAATGTTAAGTTTGCCTTAGGAAGGAAGAAAAGCGCACCGCTGAAATCGAAATTCAACTACGATTAATTGAACAGCCCTAGTATCAAGTGTTGAGGATGATCGGAGCTGAAAATCAGATATGGAAATGTCCGTTTCATTTCTGACATGAGCTGTAAGCGATAGACCAATCAGAGCAGTGCAGGCTTTCAGAAAGAAGGGGTTTAGAGAGACTGAATCCTTGAACTAACCGTTTCAGACACTGTAAGAAAAAAAAAGTTAATGCTGCAATCTATATTATGAGAAAGTGTTTAATTTGGATGCATATAAACCTATTGTAGGAGACCAAATTACGAACCTTTAAAATAGCATTATAGGGGCACTTTAAAGGAATAGTTCACACAAAAATGAAATATCATTTACTCACCCTACTGTCGTTTCAAACCTGCATGTCTTTCTTTCTTCTGTGGAGCACAAAAGGAGATGGTTTGAACAATGTTCATGTTGCTATTTGGTAACAAAAACATAATAACTAGGCTGTCAAGCTTTAAAATGTACAAATAAGCTCAGTGGTCATATGACTATATTCCAAGTCTTCAAGTCATACAAGAAATTTCCGTCGACAACATTACACACAGAAGCCTATAACATCCACTGGAGTGCTCAAATCTCATTTGTGCTTATTCAAAAAGCACATCACAATCGGTTACGAGACCCCAGTGGGTTTACTGACATCAAACTTGTGCATATTAATTTTATCAATTAATATTTTTCAGAAAATGTAATTTTGTGTTCCACAGATGAAAAAAGTCAAACAACATGAGTATCGTCATGATGAGTAAATAAATAAATGATTTTTGGGGGGCTAATTTATTTTAATGCTATTCATAAATATAAGCCCAGTTGCATACAATGAGTGGCATAACTAGCATACGATCATTAGTGAAGAAAATTTAAACAGATTTTTTTAATTGCAGTCTCGGTTCATTTAGTGTAACACACCGTGAATGGAGGAGATGGTAATCAGGCTATGCTGAAAAATTAAGCTGTCGTCTCGGGGGGGGGGGGGGGGGGGGGATCTTGGACCATATCTGATACTAAAAAAAAAGAAGAAAAGAAAAAAAAAGCAAATTATATTTTAGATGTTGGAGATTTTTATCTTGCAGGTTTTATTGCAGTTTAGCAGGTGACCTGGGAAACACTGTACAAGCCCATGGAGACTGGGAACATATTGAAGGCATACATATTTATTAATTCTGCAAAGCATGACACATGCGGCACAGACTTGGATTTTCACTAATTAATTGTTTCAGCTGCATTGTCAAGAGTGTTCACTCGGAAACTCCCAGTGGGATTCAAAGAAAGCATATAGCGCTCGGCCCTTAAGACCGGCTTTACTGAGCAGACAAGTTTGCACAATATTATTCTCCTTGTTCTTCTAAACCGATTTACACAGTAGCAGAATGTTGTACGCTTGCCCGTATTTCAGAGAGACCAATTTGGAACATCTATCTCTTAAAATCCTTTATACATGATTTAATTAAACATCGCTTTCATGAAACATACATTGAGCACATAAATTAAGCACATAAATTAAGGGGAAAATACATTTAATTTCTTTCCTAGATATCACACAATGGACTTTTACACAGAAATGTCTCCTTGTTCACAGCCCCAAATTTCATTTCGTTTTTCTTTTTTTTGTGACCCGAAGACACTCATTCACTCAAAATGATAGACACTGCGCAAGTAAACAAACTTGCCGTTGAGAAAGAATTTGAATTAATTAGGTTTGTTTTATACACCAGTGGGTCTTTTCCCATACTGCAATGAGGCTTGAGAGAGACATTTAATTAAAGAAAAGATTAACAGTTTTTATTATTCATACCAGTTCAGAGGAATCTGTGTGAATTGAATTTCATATTCATATGCAACAAGAGAGGGAAGCTTAATATAAACTAATAAATGATCTTTTTTGCAGGCTTCTGTAAACACAAGGCGTTGATTATTTCATATATATCATTGCAATGCAAAGATGCGCCACCAAAGCTGTTATTTAGAACATGGAACAGAAAAATCAATCAATCTATGTATCAATCTAGCATATTTGTATTGCTTAATTTAAAAGAAAGGTCAAAATTCATTAATAAAACCGTGTGAGCAAAAGGGGCGGAGCTTAGCAAAAAAAAAGTTAACTGAAGCAGGTAAACAAGTTCAAAATCATCTAGATTTTTTGCTTTTTAACCAAGAATCACATTGTCTTTTTGAGTACCGAATAATACAAATCTATTGCTACTGAAACTCTGAAATGCCAAAAAGAACAAAATATCAGATCAAGTGTAACTGCACATATTCAAGAGTGTTTTATCCACTCGCTTTACCGCCGTTCTCCATCATTTGCTGGTATTCACAGGAGAATGTTTGCATAGCTCAGAAGACATCAAGAATTCTGTTGCATCTCTAGTAGGCGAAAAGAATTTGACTTTTTTTGTTTTGTTACACAGAGCAAATAACTTCGTGATGTTTTGTATCTTGCAGTCACACTGCGACATGCTCATTTTTAATTGTGCCAACGAAACAAACATGCACATAATTTAATTCCTGACAGGCTGAAGTTTGAGTACATCATGGACTCTGTTGTGGGCAACAGAATGAGTAGATTTTAATTGGTTTCACTTTTTGTAAGGAAAAGAAAGACCCACCATTTGAAGAGTAGCAGCACTAAATCATCCATTCTCTTTCATTCCACACCTACGAGCAGACAGCCAGGAAATAAAAATGAGGGATTAAATGCAAAAACCTTTATCATTAGCTTCAAAGGGTTAGATAAATGCAAAAGTTTCTCCTCTTTTTCCCCTCATTTAGAAATAACGTCTCTTTGAAGGTGGCATTTGATGTTCAAATAATTATTCCTAATCAGACAATCCTCCATTCAAAGCAGTGCACTACATTTCTCCATTTTGATTTAGTTGTCAATGCACATGTAATTTGAATTTAATCTCTATAACAGTTCTGTGGTTTTTTGCTGGATATTACACTTTTATCTAGTGATTTGTAGACCTGCTTAAATGCTGAACAAATACCTAAAGTTTTAGTTTAGAAGAAAAACTCCAAACTCAAAGTTAGACTCAAAGAGTCTGTAGTGTTACTGCTTAAAAGGTGAAATACATCATTTAAAAAAGAAATTGTTAGTCTATTAGTCTATGTTTGGCTATTTTAATAGCTCATACAGTAGGGTATAAAGTAATACCATCTAAACGAAAAGGTTTTATTCAGCAAGGATGCATTAAATTGATCAAAAGTGACAAAGATATGTATAATGTTACAAAAGATTCAAATAAATGCAATTCTTTTGAATGTTTCTATTCATCAAAAAACAAAATCCTGAAAATTGCATCACGGTTTCAAATCAGAAAATTAGAATGATTTCTGAAGGATCATGTGACACTAAAAATTAAATGACTTATTTTTTTATATAATAAAACAGAAAAGTTATTTTATATTGTAATACTATTCCACAATATTTCTGTTTTTACTGTATATTTTTTTAAAAATATAGGTTTCTTGTAAAAAATATTATTTTACAGTATATTTTTCTATATTTAAAACACTTAAATTTTATATTTTGACACTTCACCTTTAAAAAGTCTGCACTAGTTTGCATATTAAATTATGCCTAACTGGGAAATAGAAAAGATAGATGGATGTGTGCTATCCACAACTGTGATGCTCAAACACTTGCAATTTAAACGTCATTAATGTTAAACAACAGGCTGGAGAACTGCTGACGCTTTAGGGGATCGAATGACTCATCTTACCCGTCCTGATGTACGCCTGTTTTGTCCTGTTCTAGAGACTGGGTCAGACAGGAGATCCTGTTTTAAGACAGATGTGTGGGAGTATGCAAAGACAAATTGAGGTAAAATGACTGTAATTCAAAGTTACATTTTGTATCAAGTATACTTTTACATGCCACTGTTTAAATCAAACATAAAATCCATCAAACCACAAGGTAAAGAAAGGAATATTGACGTCTAGATGCATTTGCATCACGGTCAGGCTACGCGGATATCGTGAAACGTGCATGCATAAACATGACCTCTTTAATAGTGGCTTGTTTACCTTCCATCTGACAGGCGTCGAGAACACAAGACACATCCTTTCAGCCAGCTGTCAAACTATTTCTCTGCTGTCAAAATCATATTATAATCTCACCACGCGGCGCCAGGAAACAATGCCGCCTTTTGAAAGGATGAGGACGCATTCAGAAGCTCTAAATATAACTCTGAAGCAGATACATCTAATAACCTCCACGGGTTGTAAGAGCACTTGAAACAAATTGGTTCCTTCCCTTCCTGCACATATCCAATCTTCTGCTCATGAATAAAGAAGTTCTTGATTTCCAGACTTGATGTTTTTAAGGAGAAGTCAAGTCAAATGTTGAAAGCCAAACTGATCTCAAAGTTTCTATGGGTGAAAATCAAATCATTCTATGGATCAAACTCCAGCTGTGTCATAGATTTTCAACTAGCAAAACAAGGTTACAGCAAATTGAAAAGGATCTCTGCTCAACTATTTCAGTTATTTTCGCTACTTTTTTACGGTCGGCTGAGACTCCAGTTCTCAGAACTGACGGCATCAAAGCCACTCTCCGCTAAAGTCTCGGAAGATCCTTGGCTTTACTTTTCTTCATTTGGACCAGGTTCAGGTGGCATACAATCTCTGTCATTTCAGTTTCTCTTCTGATTTTAATGCCGAAAACAGAATATTTCACACAGTTAATTGTTCTGTGGTGTTTGCTAAGGCAGTCATCACTATTGCACACGCTTAGAATTACAGATTGAACAAAACCTTTAGTTTATTAAACTTTGGCATTTACACCTTTCTGCATCATTTGTGATACGGACATGAATGAAACATCAAATTGTGCAGCTGTTGAGGATCTTTTTAAAAAGACTTATTTTCTTGTTTACGAAGACTACTTATATGTATTTTTGCTAGGTGGAAAATAAAGAAAGCAATAACAAAAAAAGTTTCAATGCATTTTAGCAGCATTTTGCACAAAAGAAATTAAGCATTTTTTCAAGAGTTACGCATTACAATTAATAGTAAAATTCCATAAAATTGAATTAAATAATCCTTACATATTATTCATATTATGAATTAAGAATTGGAATTTTACAATTAATAATATTATTATTAATGCGTAAATCTTGAAAAAAGGCTTAAAAATGTTTTGAGTGTAGCAACTTGCATTAATATTTCCCACCCTTCTTATGAATATAATGGAAATAAACAAGCTGGCTCTTAAAGATTTCTAAGTTAATGATCATGTTAGTACTTATTGAATATTTTCTTTTGCATTCTGAACATTAATTTCTTTCCTTTCATATTGTGACGTATATCTGAGTGAAACGGCTACTCGAACAAGAAAAAATGTAGGCCGGGACTTGATTTTGTCCATCAGGAATTGAATGGATGGTTGTGGTTTGCTATTGGTGGATCTCATGTGAGTGACAGGTTGCCCCGCCCTCACGCATCATCATCAGAGAAGAGACTTCGCTGCAAGAGATAAGGGAAATTATTTTTACTAAAGATTACAAGGACACATGAATTTGATCCATTTTGATTTCATGGTGATTTTAAAGCTGCAGTTCGTAGTTTTTCCTCTTTGTCGCCATATCTGTTCGAAATCTGCAACTGCAGTTATTCACGGAATTATCAACTTTACATGAGTTGTGTAAAGTTGATTTTACTTTTTTAAAGATTCTACTTTTTGGAAGTATGACCAACATAAGAATCTTCACCAGAAAATGTCATCTGAACAAGTAACATCCACTTTGCATTGAATTGCAATGCACAAAAAAAAAGCATTGCAGTAAATCGCGCTGATTAAATCTAACGATCGCTTATATCACGTCAAACCATGCAAATTATACTTAGTTCTCAAATTGTTAATGTTAACATCAGCATTGCGTGACTACATTTAATGCCCTTCCGATATTTATCCTTGTTTTTGCATGGGCCGGTCGCTGTCTCTTTTTTTCTGTAGCCACTCCGAAGTCCAAAGTCTTTTGCATTTTACAACGGGTGAATCTCCAGTTGTCACAGATGATTGTCGTTTGAACCTTTCTGGATCCACCATCAAATGATAAGTTTAATTATATCAAGTGCTGTGAGAAATGGCTATAAATCTCCACCTCCAACATCCTCACACTCATTGCCTACTAGCCGAGACTCCTTCTTTATGTGCATAGATGTGACGTAATGACGCAAAGACATGCCCGAATTACCCATGGAAAAACATTATTACAAGCGTACCATTTAGAATCAAGCTAAGGCAAGCAGATAGTTTTGAACACTGCCTGGTATTGCACTTGCTCAAAAATTATTTTTGGATAATTTCTAACCCAAAAATGTTACGGACTGCAGCTTTAAGCAAAGGTCAAAGGTAATTTAGATTCTAGTCTAAACAGTTATAATTTGCTATTAGCTGCATGAGTGCACCGCACATCTCGCAAGCTTCATGTTAGAAATTGCCTGTTAATTCTGATCTCCATGTCACAGTTTAGCCGAGCCGGGACTCTGAGACATCTTCTTCACAGTGAATGAACGTAGATGTCAAAGCCAGATTGAGCTGAGATTTGAGAGTTGAAGGCTGCAAGCTTGAAGCTTTGCAGTTGATAAAGATTTCAAATGAATCAGGACTAAAGAAGAAAGGAGCAATGGATGATGGGTAGCTGAAGGTCATGACAAAGTTGTGTATTTTGTATCCTGCTTAGTCTATAAAAATAATGCGTTTTCAAGGTATTCTCTGTAGCAATGATCAATATATATATATTCTCTTATATCTCTTATGACTCGAGCATTATATTAAATATATTATACAGACTTTATGTTGAGGTAAACGTGAATAATATTGAACGACTGTTAATGGTTTGTCTTCATGCATGAGTCAATGGCTTTTATATGAAAGGTAATATGGCACGTCCTTCCACAGTCTGTGCGCTTCCTTTCCCTGCTGAGAATCAGATGACTTCAGGAAAAACAACTCAACCCAACCCATTGTGTTATTCTGAAGATACTGAAGAGCCGCGGGTTTTAAAGTAGTTGTAAATGAATTCAGCATGCTGGTGGTCCGGCATGTTTTCAAAAAGCTATTGGACCGACGTAACATTCAGTGTCCCTGCAGAGGATGCAATGGAGCGAATGTGGTTAAACTGGAGATTTGAATGAGAGCACAGAACTCAAGACTCCCTGCAGTGCTTTTATTTTGCTTTGAAAATAGTTTGATTTACTTTTACTTCATATTTTTATATACTGATAGTAGAATACAAATATTTCCCTATGGGCAGGTTAGAAGTCCATTATTGTAGGCAGAAGCCATGCTGAGAGGAGTACAAACAGTACATAAATGCCCCAAGCGTTCAGTCCGAATGAGCCACATTATACCACTTTCATTTTTCCTCCTAATGAATATGGATCTTACTTTCCATAATTTAGCTAAATGTGAATCAGAAGCAGTACATGAAAAAAACTGGTTAGTCATATGTAGTTCTGCCAGTGTTTTAACACTGAGCTCAAAGCAAAAGAGCAATTTTAATATGAATCAAAACAAAGAACTTGCATACTTCCCTGCTACCCAGTAAACCAAAAGAAGCATTTCATGAACAAATACTAAACATTCGTAAATAAAAGTAATAGGTGAACAATACCTTGATGACCATCTGCATCCGCTGAGATTTTAAAGCGTCGTAACTTTGCTATCCCATAATGCCACAGCTGAGGATTCAAAAGTTTCAGAAGTCAGATTCAAAATTTACATAAAATTTCTCTCATTATTTACTCACCCTGACATTGTTCCAAACCTGTATTACTTTTCTGGTAACACTTTACTTAAAGCTTGTATGGATAACGCATTATAAACGTATTTTTAATGCATTAATTATGCCTAGTAACACACCTTATAATGCATTGTATGGTCTCATTAATAATTGTAACCACAGTTATAATGCACTTTTAAAAAGTATAATGCATTAAACCACAACAAATAACCAATTTCAGATGTAACAAGGGATCTGTGAATATTATAATGCATTTTAACTTTTGTTATTATAATTACTTATGAAAAGATATAATGCATTATACCATACATTATGAATACCTTTATAATGCATTAGGCTTTAAGTAAAGTTTTACCAACATTCTTTTTTCTGTGAAACACAAAAGGAGAAATTCTGAAGAATGTCCACGCTGCTCTTTCATTCAGTAATGAAATATAAAGTCAGCAGTGGCTGTCAACCTAAAAAAAAAAAAGAGTAAAAAATGCTTTATAAAAACGTCATAAAGTTTTCCAGATGATTGTGCACCATAAGTGCACTCAGTGCATTCAGTGAAAAACTGCACATCATTTCTCACACCAAGTTGTGCATATTTAGGTAATTTGATCATGCATCCAATTTTAGCAGATTTCCCCAGTAATCAGTATAACATCTGAAAAAAGTGCACAGATTCTACACGAGCCTAAGAATTGAACTTTTTTTTTGAATTAAGTGCGATTTGACTTCTGACTTTTAGAAGAAAAAAAACTTCTGTGTGGAATTACACACAAAACACTGAATTACTGTGAACTGACATCATTTTCCAGAAAATGTGCGGGATTCACTGAGAATTTAATTAATTGCAATTAAATCCAAATGCTTGGGAGAATTGGGCGCTTTTATTTAAAAGGAAGAGAAAATTGCAGCATAATGAACGCTATTGGCTAACAGTCCTCCATCAGATTTGTTAATTACTGTACGCTCTATCCTGCTTCCATCTGCTTGAGGGTGTGTTAAGGAAGTTGCTTTGTTCTTGTCCAAATGCAATTAGACTGCGGCTCCACATACGAAAACCGTGTAGCGCAAGTCTCCCTCTAGTCCATCGCAGGGCTAGAGAGCACCAATGACAATTAACTTGAATTGTGTAAAGCGACAAACATGGGAAAACTGCTTAAATCCGGGACTGCTGGAGGAATTTGGTTAGCAGTGATTAATGCATATTCTGAATTCTTGATTACTTGGGTGTTTTTGTTTTTTTAATTAAAAGTTGCTCATCACTTTTGCTTGTTGATTATTATCTTATTATTATTTTCCAAGTTTTTGACTGGTATATGATCAAACTAGCAAAAACATCTTGCATTGAAGGAAAAGTCATGGAGACTCGTGGGTGAACTATTTGAATTTGCAACACATTGATTGATTGACACCTATTGACCACATAGCAACGCCTTAGCAACCACACACAAAAAAACTAGCATTGTGGTCATTGGCAAACACCTCGCACATTTTCTTCTGGAAAAAAAAATGGTACTGCTCTGAACCGAATTAACTTTAACAAAATGTTTTTTTTTTAACCAAATATCCAAAAGTCTGACTGTGATTAAAAGAGTAATTAGGGCACAAGGAATTTTTCTAATACATTTTAAATAAATTTAAATGTGTTTCTAATGGCATAACTCTGCATTGAGTGGGCTGAAATAAATGAAAGTTTTGATCAGCCAGCAATGGGCTAAGGTTTCAGCGATCACCGCCTCATTCAAGTTCCCTGGTTTGTTGAACTTTACTGTCAGGGTAATGAAAGTAAACGAAGCATGAAGACATTTAATCTGCCCTGATACCCATCATCTGATGTGCACTTGCATGCGCACACACACACTCACACACACACACACAGTTGCATTATTGGCTCATTTGCGATGATGATTTTTATATGGTGTAATATAAAAACCCTCATCATAGTAAGCAATTAATTTCTGGAAAGTGTTCAAATGCATATTCCATTAGCAGTATGCATGTTCATTTACCCATATTCATTATTCAAATAACTTACAGTATGCTGTTCACAAAATAATGCAAAGCTATTTGTAATTCAATATAGTGGCATGCACACTTAAATATGCAGATGGGTTTAAGGTCATGTGTATAGTTTTTCAATTTTAAAATACCTTGCATTTCCGACGTGCACACATTCTGAGCAAAACTAAGGGAAAACAATATAAATGCAGAACTCAAAACACATTTTGAGTTGTGCAGCCAATGGCATGAGTTTGGGGCGGGACTGTCTGTTTGGCTGACCAATGGGGAGCATTCAGAAAACCTTTTGAAGTTGCCAACTTTTAATGAGAGGACAAAACGCAGGGTAGTGGATCCAGAACAGTGCACACAACGCAAGACAGGAAATACATCTCTCATAAAAAATGCTGGCATTCTTAAAGTATCGGTTCTATTAAAATTAGGAATCGTACCGTTTTTAACAGCAGGGTCTCTCTCACAATACATTTCTAGTACTTGTATTACGCAACACTATCCCAGTGTGCATCTAAAGTACACATTAAGAAATGTGTCCGTCAACTTCCCACATGGGATAAGCATCTCTGTGCTCTCCAACAAAACAAGGACCAATTTCACTTGAGGTAGAATATTCTGTGATATATTTTCCCGTTCTGAACTCAAAATGAGCTCTGTACATACGGAGCGGTTGTATGTCCACCAGGCTACTTCTGAGGCTTTTTCCTTCATTAGAATTTTCCTTTAATCCGTTAATTACAGAGAAAGGACGACCGAGGAGGAGGATTGCGGTCACACTCGCTGCAGCAGCGAGACCAGGTTAGATCCAGACGATCTGTTTTAATTGGATTAAAACTGACAGTGAGACGATCAATGCGGGCATTATCATGATTTCATCAAACCCTCCATTTCCCCACAAATCCAATTTGAGTCTGATGCCTCACATTTCGGGTACAATAACAAAGATTTATCGTGTGTGTAGCAAACTCTAAAATTAACTTTTTTTGCAAGCTGGGCACCAAACGGAGATAGCATATGGAATGTTTCTCTCAGTGATACATAATGGCACATATTGTGATAAACGGGATCCTGACAAGCGCAGGGCACATATTTGTCTACATTAGCATTGAGTTCTCTTCATTGAGCCGCATGCATGCAACGTCTTTACATGTTAACTGCTGACCTCCTACACCAGCACTTATGCTAATACAATCATTAGTTTCACTGCTATCACGCAGGTAAAGCGTGACAGTTTGAAGGAGTGTCCACATTAGAGTCTGGCAGAGGCTCAACAGGGGAACGAAGGAGCACTCATTGGCCAATACATCTCTATAAGCTGGGGAAATTGAAAACTCTACTACCACTGGGAGCGACGTTGGGTTATTTCCCGATGGAGCAGCCGCCCTCAGCTTGGCCGATGAGCAGAAAATGCATATCTCCATTCGTACTGGGACTTATTACTATCTACAAGAGGTGAAATGGAAATTCACTTGAACAAAGACCTGGCGAGGCGTTATAGGTGACACTCATTTCACCAACTACATATTACCCATGAGCGCTGATGGATTCAGTCTGCCTGATAATGTCAGGATTTCCAAAATTAGACTCATGGGTCACTTCAGTCATTTGGAGAAGATCCCAAATTTGATTAGGACTGGGTCTTTGTCATGCAGTCTGAGAAAGACTGAATATCAAACAATAAAAGAAGAGATTTATCCACACACTAAATTTAACTATAAAATTCAATGAATAAACATTCATTCTACTGGACTATATGTAATTTAAAGGGGAAGTTCTCCCAAAAAATGGATATCATCTCTCATCATTTACTCACCTTCATGTCGTTTCAAACCTGTAGGACTTTTTCAAAACAGAGGAGACGTTTAGCAAAATGTCTGTCCTGCTCTTTTTCATAAAAGTGAATGGGGACCAAGAGCCGTCAAACTACAAAAAAAGACCAAAAACTTATCACAAAAGCGTGAAAATATACAAGTACAGACTTTGCCAATATTCTTGATTCATTTGTTTCCATTTGTTTTAATTTGTGGTAACACTTTAGTTTAGGGTCCAATTCTCACAATTAACTAGATATTTATTAGCATACATATTACTATGATATGATTAGTACCAATAAAGCCCATATTGATGCCTTATTCTGCATGAACATATTCTACATCCCTTAATCCTACCCAATACCTAAATTTGTATTAGTTAATACAAATACAGCTGTTCATTGTTTGTTCATGTTAGTTACAGTGTATTAACTAATGTTAACAAATACAACCTTTGATTTTATTAACATATTAGTAAATATTGAAATTAATATTAACTAAGACTAATAGATTAATAAATGCCGAAGAAGTATTGTTCATTCTTAGTTCACGTTAACTAAGGTAGTTAACTAATGTTAACTCATGAACCTTATTATAAAGTGTTACCATAGATTGAATTTGATGAGTAATTTGATGAAAAAAATGAGTTCACATTGAAACCTGATTTTTGATTGAAATTTTTAGTTTGAGACATTGTTAAGATCTCATCTGAAACATGAGATAATTGGAGAAAAATCCCAAAAGTTTGATATTAATAATAAAACACTTTTTGCTCTCCATTTAATCTTATTGCTGTCTAGGACAAACAACCGAGTAATTATAGAGATTTTATTAGAGATATTACTTTCTGGTGCTTTCACCAATGGTTAAAAACTGAATAAAACCTTCTTTGGGTGGACAACAAGCACAAAATGATCCTGGAAAGCATGTTTGTGATTGTAAACAAGAAGCTAAACATTTTTTGGTGTGGTTTTCTGAAGGAGGCAGGACTCCAAACCACAAGATCCATATTTTTAGTGGTCCTTGAATATCTAATTATGTATGATTATATTTCTGTGAGATTTCAGGCATCATTTAGAGCTGGAACAGGCTGTAAGTGCAGTGTCAGGCACAGTTCCTCCCGAAATGCAGGATGTTAAACCACCTGTTGGTGTCTTCAGCTGTTCAGGACTAAACTGATCACACCACCCACACATCCATCTATCTCCATGGTGATAAGACCCAATGGTCCCAGGTGGGGTTGATGATGAACATTGTTGTGACTGATCTGAAGACACATTTTCTCTCTAGCATACGATCAACATTAAACCAAAATTGAACCAGTTTATATTCTAAACACATATTCCAGTCTTATTGTGAATGATTCATCAATGCATGTTGCAAGGGCGTCGAATTTAGAAGAGACGCTAGATATATATGCATCTAAAATGGGTCATAGCATTGACATTACCCAAGAAGTCAAAGTAAATACGTTAAAAAACTGATTACTTTTTCAAGGACGTGCATTTAGTGCATGAATGAGTACGGTTAAGGTTTAAAACATAGCCTAGACGCACAGTGCAGTTGAATGATCAAGTGTGCCCTTTTTAAACTAACTATGTTATGTTACACTATGTTACGTTACGCTATGTTTTATGTAATGCTATATGTTATGCTATATGTTGAAACATTATGCTATATGTTATTTTATGTTATGTTATGATATGCTGTTATGCTACATGTTATACAACACTACAGGTCCTTCTCAAAAAATTAGCATATTGTGATAAAGTTCATTATTTTCCATAATGTAATGATAAAAATTAAACTTTCACATATTTTAGATTCATTGCACACCAACTGAAATATTTCAGGTGTTTTATTGTTTTAATACTGATGATTTTGGCATACAGCTCATGAAAACCCAAAATTCCTGTCTCAAAAAATTAGCATATTTCATCCGACCAATAAAAGAAGTGTTTTTAATACAAAAAAAAGTCAACCTTTAAATAATTATGTTCAGTTATGCACTCAATACTTGGTCGGGAATCCTTTTGCAGAAATGACTGCTTCAATGCGGCGTGGCATGGAGGCAATCAGCCTGTGGCACTGCTGAGGTGTTCTGGAGGCCCAGGATGCTTCGAGAGCGGCCTTAAGCTCATCCAGAGTGTTGGGTCTTGCGTCTCTCAACTTTCTCTTCACAATATCCCACAGATTCTCAATGGGGTTCAGGTCAGGAGAGTTGGCAGGCCAATTGAGCACAGTAAAACCATGGTCAGTAAACCATTTACCAGTGGTTTTGGCACTGTGAGCAGGTGCCAGGTCGTGCTGAAAAATGAAATCGTCATCTCCATAAAGCTTTTCAGCAGGTGGAAGCATGAAGTGCTCCAAAATCTCCTGATAGCTAGCTGCATTGACCCTGCCTTTGATAAAAACACAGTGGACCAACACCAGCAGCTGACATGGCACCCCAGACCATCACTGACTGTGGGTACTTGACACTGGACTTCAGGCATTTTGGCATTTCCTTCTCCCCAGTCTTCCTCCAGACTCTGGCACCTTGATTTCCGAATGACATGCAGCCACTGAGCAACAGTCCAGTGCTGCTTCTCTGTAGCCCAGGTCAGGCGCTTCTGCCGCTGTTTCTGGTTCAAAAGTGGCTTGACCTGGGGAATGCGGCACCTGTAGCCCATTTCCTGCACACGCCTGTGTACGGTGGCTCTGGATGTTTCTACTCCAGACTCAGTCCACTGCTTCTGCAGGTCCCCCAAGGTCTGGAATCGGTCCTTCTCCACAATCTTCCTCAGGGTCCGGTCACCTCTTCTCATTGTGCAGCGTTTTTTGCCACACTTTTTCCTTCCCACAGACTTCCCACTGAGGTGCCTTGATACAGCACTCTGGGAACAGCCTATTTGTTCAGAAATTTCTTCTGTGTCTTACCCTCTTGCTTGAGGGTGTCAATGATGGCCTTCTGGACAGCAGTCAGGTCGGCAGTCTTACCCATGATTGCGGTTTTGAGTAATGAAACAGGCTGTGAGTTTTTAAAAGCCTTAGGAATCTTTTGCAGGTGTTTAGAGTTAATTAGTTGATTCAGATGATTAGGTTAATAGCTCGTTTAGAGAACCTTTTCATGATATGCTAATTTTTTGAGACAGGAATTTGGGGTTTTCATGAGCTGTATGCCAAAATCATCAGTATTAAAACAATAAAACACCTGAAATACTTCAGTTGGTGTGCAATGAATCGAAAATATATGAAAGTTTAATTTTTATCATTACATAATGGAAAATAATGAACTTTATCACAATATGCTAATTTTTTGAGAAGGACCTGTATATGTTATACTACGCTATATGTCATGCTATGTTATGCTATATACTATGCTATACAAAACGTTATGTTACACTATACAGTATGTTATGCTATATGTTACATGTTATGGTATATGCTATGTTATGCTATATGTTATATGTTATGCTTGAGATGCAAATTATACTCTCTATCTACAATACATATTTTCCAGCTTTGACTGGGATCATGTTTTTTTGTACTGTCCCTATATAAATTAACTGAAATGAAATGCTATGCTATGCAAAACGTTGTTATACACTAAACAGTATGTTATGCTATATGTTACATGTTATGGTATATGCTATGCTGTTATGTTATATGTCTCCACCAATATCAAATTCAAACCTACACCCTCAAGAAAAAAGATTAGTTTTACTGTAAATTCAGCTTTGGTGAGCATGAGACTTCTTCTTCTTCAAAAAAAAAAACTTAAAGACCCCAAACTTTGAACAGAGGTGTATATAGCCTACTATATATACGTACACACACCCACAAACACATATCGGTTTTCACATCTAAATTGTAATTTGCAATTAAATTGATTAGCATTGTATTTAAAGCAAATATTTTAGTAAATGTAGTAAATTTACTTTAGTAAATAACTAAATATAGGAAATGTTCTGTAAAAACCATCCACTTGAACGCTTATAATAAATAAATATATATATATATATATATATATATATATATATATAAATTATATGAAGGCTTGCAGTATGATCAAATGAGTTCCTTTTTACAAAAATAATTTAAATCAGAAAATGTGAATTATCCATCTAACATGACCGTAGAATGAATGCAATGGAAATCTATTGGTTTATAAGCCTAGCAAATATAATGTCTTCAACACATTTTAACGCGCACACAACCATCATTTTTTTTTGTTTGTTTGTTTTTTTGTCACTGCAAGTCCACTGTTAAATAACAAAAATTCCAAAACTGACATAATGTGAATTATCATTCACTGCAATCTACAATCCTGGTTCTGTGCTCACTGGCAGCAGACTCCCCCACCTTCCTCTGCAAAGCATCCTGGGAACCGAATGTGTGTTTAGTATGGGCAGAAATGAGCTCATAAAATGTGCAGTCATTGTCTAATAGCTTCACTCCCAGACAAACAACCGGAGACAAACAACAGACTTCAAGCAGGCTGATGAACTACCCACACCAACTCTCAGATTTCCTGCAGGCCATCCGCTGATTATGGACAGAACATCAAAACAGGCTTAGAATAAAGAGCGCATGGCTTGAGGGACTTTGGATCACGGCTACATTTGTGATTAACTTGCATTCTATCTGAAAAAAACGCAAGACTGCATTTATTTTTCAAGTAAAATTATATTTTTCAGGACGCTCATTACTTTGAAGGCGGTCGGAAAAATATGATTTTGCCCCCCACACACATTTCTAATAGTTTCTGCACCCCTGCTGACAAAAGCAGATAATTAGAAGATTTTATGACAGAAATGTTCTATATTGTCAGTGTGGTGTGACTAAATGACATTTCTGTGAGGGTTTTGAAAGCTGTTTTGCACACCAAAGCCAAATTTTATTTTATAATGAGAATGCATCACAGGTTGAATACAAGAAAAAGCTCAAGTGATTTGAGTATTTGAATGTCATAAAAGTCCCTAAATGAAATGTACTAAATGAAAGGTGTTATCCTTTTGAGGATGAATTTTATTTCCAATAAAGATCTTGACATTGGCAGAAACTTTTGAATTCTAAAACTGTATTGAAAACTTCCTCATCACTCCAAGAAGACCATTATTGAAACTAAACTGCAAATACAACTCATTTCGAACTTTCTGACAGCAAAACAGATGAAAACAACACATTATAACTGCGTTTACACATCAATGACACTAGGAAGTAAATGAGGAAGTATAGGATGGATGATACAGCTGAGATCTACTCCCACCTCATAATGACCAAAGAAACAGGCTTGAGGTCAGAAATCCGACCTGTATAGATCAGAAAACTTTGTCTTCAATGAGAAGCACCATTAGATGTCATTTCCAAGACGGCTGCAATAAAAATGATTCCATTTGTTATTTTCAGATGGAGGTGGGAGAAAGTCTGAAAAGAGTCTGAAACTCAGCATGACTGGTACAAAGATTATTCTAGTCGACTAGTAGTAGTTCATTTAAGCCATTAGTTGACTAGTCTCATGTTTACGATATGAATTGAATGACTTATATATTGGGGGGAGGATGTTGGCTTCGGAAAATGGTTTAAGTTTCATTGCTGAGAAAAAAATATTTTAAAGTATGTAACATTGCTAACATTGTTCTAGATTACAGAGAAATACTAAACCATAATAATAAGTAATGGAAAAAGTAATGATTATGAATGTGTCGTGAAGAAAAGCAGAAAGGAGACTGTCAGCCCCCGCCTCTGACCATCAGAAATGTAATCCTAAACACTAGCAGAAGAACATACTATCAAGCAGTTGATATTTAACTAAGAATAGGAAGTTGAGCAAACATTGTGTTGATCCCAGCCAGAAGGAAGCACCTGTGAATCAGCATAAAGTAAGGGAAGAGTGGCTGATTAATTGTTTTTGAAAACTTAATATTATAAGTGAACCTCAAGGGGCAGAAATTATAATTAAAAACTGCTTTTATGAGGTCCTTCTCAAAAAATTAGTATATTGTGATAAAGTTCATTATTTTCCATAATGTAATGATAAAAATTAAACTTTCATATATTTTAGATTCATTGCACACCAACTGAAATATTTCAGGTGTTTTATTGTTTTAATACTGATGATTTTGGCATACAGCTCATGAAAACCCCAAATTCCTATCTCAAAAAATTAGCATATTTTATCCGACCAATAAAAGAAGTGTTTTTAATACAAAAAAAGTAAACCTTCAAATAATTATGTTCAGTTATGCACTCAATACTTGGTCGGGAATCCTTTTGCAGAAATGACTGCTTCAATGCGGCGTGGCATGGAGGCAATCAGCCTGTGGCACTGCTGAGGTGTTCTGGAGGCCCAGGACGCTTCGATAGCGGCCTTAAGCTCATCCTCATCCATCAACTCAGTCCACTGCTTCCGCAGGTCCCCCAAGGTCTGGAATCGGTCCTTCTCCACGATCTTCCTCAGGGTCCGGCCACCTCTTCTCGTTGTGCAGCGTTTTTTGCCACACTTTTTCCTTCCCACAGACTTCCCACTGAGGTGCCTTGATACAGCACTCTTGGAACAGCCTATTTGTTCAGAAATGTCTTTCTGTGTCTTACCCTCTTGCTTGAGGGTGTCAATGACGGCCTTCTGGACAGCAGTCAGGTCGGCAGTCTTACCCATGATTGCGGTTTTGAGTAATGAAACAGGCTGGGAGTTTTTAAAAGCCTCAGGAATCTTTTGCAGGTGTTTAGAGTTAATTAGTTGATTCAGATGATTAGGTTAATAGCTCGTTTAGAGAACCTTTTCATGATATGCTAATTTTTTGAGACAGGAATTTTGGGTTTTCATGAGCTGTATGCCAAAATCATCAGTATTAAAACAATAAAAGATCTGAAATATTTCAGTTGGTGTGCAATGAATCTAAAATATATGAAAGTTTAATTTTTATCATTACATTATGGAAAATAATGAACTTTATCACAATATGCTAATTTTTTTTAGAAGGACCTGTATATTCATGTATACACATAAGCACAGGTTATATGCATTGTTTTACAATTGAGACTGCTAAAACTTCCCCCCGTTTCACAAAAGAGATATGAAAATAAAAAATAAAACATTTTTATCATATATTTCTCTTGTTCCTCATCACAGAGGGAATGAGAAATCTACTGCCGAGGAAAGTGTAGCTACCACACTCAAGGTAATTAATTCTTCATTTGCTATTGTTATATGATGATCCCACTTCATTAATCAAATATGTTTAAGAACCCTCTTATAGTTTATGAAGTTGTAAAACAATTTTTTTATATTTATACTTTATTTTGAAGGCAAGCTTTTTTTCATTGAATATGGGAATTATTTCACACTTGAGTGCAACCCGCTGTGTGTTCCTCGTCTTTTTTACTTTTCTATTAAAGATGAGAATTCAACTTTAATAGCACATCCATTTGTAGAAAATTGCCTCATTTCAACTGTTTATGCCTGTTGACTACAAAACAGATGGACAGACTTCCTCATGTCTCTGCATTGAGACTGGGAGCATCATCAAAATCATGTTTCACAACATAATGAATGAAGATACGACTTTCCAGAATAGAACACTAAAACTACAACAGCAAATATGAACTTCACTCAATAACACGTTCAAATTCATATAACCAAAAGTTCAGGGTATTAATACAACATCAGAGACATAAACCACAAAAATAACTAAGAATTGTTGTCATTACATATGAAACACGATGCATCTCATTCAGCTAATAAACTATGCAAGCTGCATGTGTGCAAAAAAAGAGAACATTTTGCAAAGCAAAAATATTATATGCATTAGTTTTATAGATGTGCATGGACCTCAACAGCCGAGGTCCTCAATTCAACAAACATCAAGTTAAAATATCACCACAACAAATAACTATCAGTGACGAGTCTGACGACAAAAACAACAGCATCATAAATAAGTCTGCAAACTGAAAAAAAAAATTCCTATTACAGAAACCACATCATTTATTCATGCTGCAATGCATGCTGGGAGCTCAAAACTCTTCAGATCAGCAGCACTGCCTGATATAAAACTGTTTGTTTAGACAGCTCTCAGGGTATATTTTTGAGAAATGAGTTTGATCTAACAGTAAAAAGCATATGTGATTCAAAACGCAAACAAACAGCAACAGGTATCGATTTAATAACTCATTCTCAATTATGTTCTGGTTTGGACAAAAATATCCATTCAGCAGAATGAAACTATAAATTTACATTGAAAAGAAATGTAAAGTCAATCTGCCTTCTGCTTGTGAGCCTGAAAATCTTATTTCTTTACTTTCACTCCAGCTGTTCTGCTGATGACACTAGATAAGCAGACTTTTCATACATTCACTGTGTGATACATTTACAGTAGATGAATTCAAGAAACCATCAAATATCAGCCTGACCCTTTTGGTCCCCAATTTCTGTGTCTTTGCAGCTCTGATATGGTGTTGGCTTCACCCTGCTGCCACTGACTTTAAGACCTGTCCTCCGCCCCTAAATTCATCCTCTGGTGAGCAATGAGCTGGATTTATTTCTTGCCTTATCTCTCCCACACCTGTCCACCACACATCAGGAGCCAAAGCTCCGCACCTTGAACAATTACACCCTGTTGTCAAAAGCCAAATCCCAGAGCCAACAAGATCAGCTTATTTCCCCCCACTCTCTAATTATTTTCATCCTTCTAGAAATCCCTCCATCTGGAAAGATTTGGGCGCAGGTGTGTGTTTGTGCGCGGATAAAGACCAGCGTCCAGTGTCTTTAGTTCATTCCCAAAGCTGATTCCAAGAGTGGCATTCTTCCCTGCAGGTGAATGTGCAGGAGAATGCGTGTGTGTGTGTTTGAGTGATGATTCTTTTTCAGATATTACTGTAGCGTTTATATGCACATATAAATATAACTAATTATTATTCATAACGAATTATGATCAATAATTAATAATTTAATTATTTTCAGAATTTACTGTAGCAGAATCAATAGTATGATCATTTTATCGGTTCATCCAATGAACGGAAAGCATAAACAATTAATATAATATCTTCCTGGCCAAGAAAGACTAATTCCCAGCTAACAGCTAAATTAAGAAATAATTCAAGGGTAAAAGCATAAGTAGCTTAGATCGTAGTTCAAGACAATAAATTCGTAAGCACATAACACAAGTAATGCTTCTCTTTTCAAATACAAACAATACTTTATTGATTATAAGCCTATGACTAACACATACAACTAATATCTAATACACACATTCATACGAGTTGCAGAAAGAAAGAGAGTGAGGAAGAATAAGTTTAAGAGTGAGGTGAAATCCCAAGATTCTATGCACTTATAAGACACAACCTGAACGAACCATCAATAATTCATTTCACCCTTTTATCGTTTCTCAGGCGGGTAATTCGATTTTATATCAATGCACCAGTTCAGTTAAGAGTCTGGAGGCTACTTGCTTGTCCTTGCGTTGCTTTGGGGATTCCCTTTTGTTGGTGTAAAGGGGTTTCCCGGGTCCGTTGCTTGGCTGGCGGTCTCCTCGTGCCTGCTAGATCTTGGGCAGCCAATCACGTGGTGTGTTGGCGGCTGGATGAAAGTCTTTGAAGTTGGAAGCGCGTTGCAGTCGAAACATTTAAAGGAAACTTTGCAGCAAAACTTAACTTAGAACCGAGACTTTTAACGGAAAAGAAAACAAAGGAAAAGAAAGGAAGGTGAGACGAGTTAGATGGCTTGAATAAATCTGTTTTAACCCTGATCTTGATTTGGGTCATTTGTCTCTATGCGTCTACATGGCTACTATAACCATCGTCTGCTCCACCCGACTTGTTCTGCCGAGACCTTTTCCGAGGGAGAGAGCGGGGGAGAGAGAGGGCAAGAGCACCAGAGAGCAGAGGGCAAGAGCCCCAGAGAACCAGAGAGAGCACACAAGAGCAGCGAGAGAGAGCAATTCTGTGTTCGGGTCTAAGATTTTAAACTCAAAGTTTGTCCAACCTCCCGGATGGATTCTGGCCAATTAGGAGGTGGCCCTATTTTCTTCTTATCGTGATTAATGGGTTATCTGAGATCTCCTTGTTCTCCAGCACTAGCAGAGAGAACAATAGGCCACAATTTAGACATTATTACTATTATATGAATACAAAACATTTTACACAGATTTCAAATCAAACCATCTTTTTGAATTAAAAATACGATCCTGCTGACAGGAAACACGGCACACTTTCATTCACACACCTAATATTTATAACAATTATGGATTGTATGGCATCTAAGCTTATCAGACACACACATATATTGTAGGAACAACATAGAATTGTGTAGTTGCATGATGTTTGATTGTAAGTCCATCGAGAATTGTTCTGGGATGAGTTTTATAGATTTTGATATGTAAAGTGTTTTAGCGTGTAGAGTTTGTGGGGTTTAAGCCATTCCGGTCTGAGGTCATGGAATAGTTCGTTCATCTCTCATGGGACCTCTGGTCCTTAAGAAAGGGTAGTCTGTTAGTCGCATCGGTCAGGTGACCTCTTGTTATGGCCTCTTGTTTCACCATTTCTGAACAGATCTGTTCTTGCCAAATTATAAAACATTGACAACGTTCTTCCTTTAGTTAATCAATAAAAAGTCTTTTTTTGGTTCCAGAGCCTGGGGTAATCTGGAATGTGAAGCCTCTTTTGTGTGATTATGTGTGGACAATCGCCTAAAAGCTTTACTTGTGTTTGGTTCATTCTCGTAGTCGCTACATATCCTTTCATGTAGTGTGTAATATAGCAGTTTGTACATGATAAATGGAGTTACCGTCTCCTAAAAGAACTGATTCTGAACTGCCTGTAATGAGTCGTCAATAATTTCAAAAAGTAATATAATCAAAGTAAATAATCAAAAAGTCATCTTACTTCCTGTATGAACCAATGCAGGTTTGTAACACATTTGTATAATGTCAGCCTAGGCTATATGGCTCATTGGCAGCATGCGAACAAAAACCTGCCATCTTTGAACCACCTTCAAACACTGTTGTTGAAGCTGTGGCCTGGAAAAGTTTGGTTCATGTTGACGACATGTCAAAAAGACGCTGTTTTCTGCGTTGCGAAAGCAAATCCACTTTGCTGCACTTCCAAAGGATGAAGACGGTTAAACCGACGCCATCCTTACTGTTGTATCACTGTGTATCAAGTGCTGAGGAAGATCCGGGGCTGAAAATCAGAAATGGTAATGGTAGTTTCCTTTCCGATAAGCGGTTGACCAGTCACAACAGACTGGGCCATCTGACCAATCAGAGCAGAGTAAACCAATCACAACAGACTGGGCCACCTGACCAATCAGAGCAGAGTAAACCAATCACAACAGACTGGGCCATCTGACCAATCAGAGCAGAGTAAACCAATCACAACAGACTGGGCCATTATCTGAGCAATCAGAGCAGAGTAGGCGCTCAGAAAGGAGGGGTTTAGAGAGACCGAATCCTTTACTGAATAGTTTCAGAGACTGAGAAATGAGGTGATGCTGCAATGTATATTATGAGAAAATGTAATTGTTTTTGTCCATGAATGCATGTAAATCTATATATATATATATATATATATATATATATATATATATACATACATATACACAGGTCCTTCTAAAAAAAATTAGCATATTGTGATAAAGTTCATTATTTTCCATAATGTGATGATAAAAATTAAACTTTCATGTTTTAGATTCATTGCACACCAACTGAAATATTTCAGGTGTTTTATTGTTTAAATACTGATGATTTTGGCATACAGCTCATGAAAACCCCAAATTCCTGTCTCGAAAAATTAGCATATCATGCTAATTAAAAAGGTTCTAATCAAAAGGTTCTCTAAACGAGCTATTAACCTAATCATCTGAATCAACTAATTAACTCTAAACACCTGCAAAAGATTCCTGAGGCTTTTAAAAACTCCCAGCCTGTTTCATTACTCAAAACCGCAATCATGGGTAAGACTGCTGACCTGACTGCTGTCCAGAAGGCCATCATTGACACCCTCAAGCAAGAGGGTAAGAAACAGAAAGAAATTCCTGAACAAATAGGCTGTTCCCAGAGTGCTGTATCAAGGCACCTCAGTGGGAAGTCTGTGGGAAGGAAAAAGTGTGGCAAAAAACGCTGCACAACGAGAAGAGGTGACCGGACCCTGAGGAAGATTGTGGAGAAGGACCGATTCCAGACCTTGGGGGACCTGCGGAAGCAGTGGACTGAGTTGATGGATGAGGATGAGCTTAAGGCCGCTCTCGAAGCATCCTGGGCCTCCAGAACACCTCAGCAGTGCCACAGGCTGATTGCCTCCATGCCACGCCGCATTGAAGCAGTCACTTCTGCAAAAGGATTCCCGACCAAGTATTGAGTGCATAACTGAACATAGTTATTTGAAGGTTGACTTTTTTTTTTGTATTAAAAACACTTCTTTTATTGGTCGGATAAAATATGCAAATTTTTTTAGATAGGAATTTTGGGTTTTCATGAGCTGTATGCCAAAATCATCAGTATTAAAACAATAAAAGACCTGAAATATTTCAGTGGGTGTGCAATGAATCTAAAATATATGAAAGTTTAATTTTTATCATTACATTATGGAAAATAATTAACTTTATCACAATATGCTATTTTTTTGAGAAGGACCTGTATGTATGTATATATATATATATATATATATATATATATGGATTGTGTTATGACATAAAATAAATAAAGAGAAAATCAAATCAAAAGATATATTTATGGTAAGAATATTATATTCACTGAATCGTTTCAAAGTGGAAATGCTGCTATTTTTAGCACATCAAATTGTGACAGTTTCAACCCTTATCTGAAGAATCAGTGAGATATGTCTAATTGGCTAGAACTTCTATTTTCTTAGACCTGCCGGTTTTAAAAAAAAACTGACATCTTTAAGTGGCTGCCAATAAAGTGAGCATAAAACTTCTAAGGTTGCCATTACATTTTATGGATGAATTACTGAAATGAAAGGAGACAAAAGCTTAAATCAGACATTTTATTCTATGGCCTCATAAAGCTCCTGCATTAAACTGCTTCCTATTCAGAGGTCTTTTCTAAGCAGAATTAATTCTATTCTCATGTTCCTAATGACTGACAGGTTATCAGCTTAACAGACAATTCACTTTACTTGTTAAAACTACTCTTTTCCCCATTTCACACTATAATCATAACTGTTGCATTTTCATTAAGTATAATTTTCTCATTTGGCTTGTGGCCATTTCTTTAATAAAAATACAACACGTGGGAGGAACGCATGAAAGCAGCACCTCTAACAACACAAACAGAAACTCCTAAAAAATAGTTGCAATTCTAATATAATTAATATTCCAATACAGACAGTAAGCAGAGATACCAATAACCAAAAACTCTATACTAATATCTGGCAAACATATGCTTACAAGGCATAAGAAAAGACACTTTTGGGTCATTAAATTGGCTTTTCAACTGACTGATTTTAGTCTATAAAATTCAAACAAAGCTTTCTCATTTCTAATCGATGGTTGTATTTGACATATCTAAAGGCTCTTGTTGTGTTTCATCAGGTGGAATGACACATTACATTTTTAATATAAACCCCAGTTTTATAACTTTAACAGCCTTCTAGGCTAACCAAACAATAGAAAATCACTATTTTAAAACTGGTTATTTTGAATGATTCGTTCAAACTGGTTTGCCAAACATTTTAAAATCATTTTGTTTGGGAGTAAAATGTGATGTGGGTGACATAATGGAAACAAGCTGTTATAAATAGCTGTTTTTATCTAAATATTAATTTATCTACTAAAAAGGGTTAAAAATGCAAGTAACACTTTTGTGCAATGACTCAAACTCCAACAAATCAGCAGTGTGCAACCCTAAAGAGACTTGCAACCCACCAGAATCACTGCTTTACATCTTTTACATCAATCAGGGCACCAGGACTGATAAACTGGCTTGTCTGGAACTTGCTTTGCTGTCTTTAAATGAAGCTACAAGCAAAAGTTTCCTCAAAGAACAAGGGAAAAGATCTATCACGTCCTAATAAATATAAAGGAACGGCACTGCCTGATTTTTCCCGCTCAGAACAAACAATACCCTCTTTACAATAATAAAAAACTGAGGTGTTGAATGATAACAGAGATTGTACTGATAGCAGCTGGCTTATGGGCCGTGTATTCTGGGCTTACGCTCTGATTTTCTGAAGCATCCGTTCATTCTTGCAGGAACAGCTTTTAACAAATCTCTATGACAGGGAGCCTCCTGACTACCAATTGAAACATGATGAATTCAGTGCGCCGGTTCTTGATATTGCTCAGTGCCTGTGACTGAGCGACTGGATGAACAATCTCAACAGTTACACTTGCAAGTCAACGTTTTTGTCCTCTTAAATGAATAATTCTAGGCCCATAACAACACCAGAAACCAGTGATGCACAGATACAGTGTTGGCAGATACAAGTCTGGTATGGTGGAGGGTGAATGCAAGAAGAATGGTCTAGAGAGTAATTGAAATTCTGCATTTACACAATTATTAATTCATATTCATGAACAATTCATCAGCGCAAAATGTTTTTCTTTGTAATCTCTCATAAGAATTTAATAACATGATCTAGTCTGAATGAAATTGTCACTAGGCTGCGTGGGATATTGAATGTCAACTAACAAGCTAAATAGCTATTTAGGTATTGTACTAGGCTCCATTGTAGTATGTAACAATCTTTTTACAATACAAGCAATTCCTAATGGATAAAATAGCTATTTTCACCTGGAAATGAGTCATATTACAGAAATAATGTTGCAGTATTTATTTTAAAGTAAGTTTAAACTATTATGTAAATTTAAAATAACTATTATGCTATTTTTAAAGTTTCCTAATGTTGTAAATGTTGTAAATGCTCTAAATGTTGTTTTGGAGTCTCCTACAACAGGTTTACATGCATCAAAGGTCAAAAACATAATATACATTTGCACATCACCACACTAGACTCGTCAGATGAATCAGTCTCTCTAAATCCCTCCTTTCCGCGAGCTACTCTGCTCTGATTGGCCAGACAGCTCAGTCTGTTGTGATTGGTTTGCCGTGTGCAGCGCACGTCAAAAACCAAAACGCCCATTGCCATAACAACGTCAGCTCTGCGTGTCGTGAGGCTTCCTGCACCGTAAACTAAACACTGTAATGAACAATGACGTTGATTTTACCATATCAATCCGAGCGCTTTAAGGAGCTGTATGTAAGAAATTTCTTTCAATTAATCATAAAAAGGCCCTGATATGTCACAAGACATTAAGAAATCATATTCATTTTAAATACTTATATCACTGACAACAGTAGTATGGCTAGGGTATTGTCATTTAAAAAGTGGACTTGCAGCCCTCAACTGATGTTGATGTTGTCATGTTGTGTTTTGGTCTGATGCGCCACCCTCCACCTATCTACCAATCACGAAGTCAGTAGTGTTTCGGGATCCGGGTTGCCAGCTTTGCTCTAATCTACCCTAACTCTAGTCGGATAAAAATGTCTAATGTTACTAAATCAAAAAGACCTCGTTATAATTCAGAAATTCGTTGTGACAAAGTCTGAAATAAAACCAGAATTTGTATTGGAGAAGCTTTTGAAAGATGGAGACGGCTGAAAACGGAGAAGAATTTGAACACAGACGCCAACGTTGCTAATTTTCCCCTGAACAGGTAAGATTCATCTATGCTTGGCTAACTTGTACTTGATGTCAATGGACATTCATATATTCATGACAGTCGAACAAAGTTATGCATGTTCGTGCAAAGTAACGTAACGTTAGCTCACATGGACGTATACTAACATTAGCAATGCATTATAGGAGGAGCCCGTTTCTCTGTCCTTATGCTGAGACGCAGAGGAAAACAACATTAGCACGCCCATTATGGCAATTTGAAACGTAATTGAGACAGAAGCCTAACTTTACCTCAGAAAAAATGATTCGTCATTCGTTCTTCGCGTATATCGTGGACGATGGCATTCTCCAACACGGGCTCTCGCTCGCTTTCCATCTCTGCCGTGCGCGCGCGCGCCACGCGGATTCTCTGTCTCATGTGCGCTCGCTCTAGATTCCGGGACATTTTAACTCATTTGCGGCATAACTAGTCGATCACGAGTGGCTCAACAGGTAAATCTATAGATAAACTCATCTTCCAGGCATTTGACCGACCGGGTTGACATTTCAGCGTGAGAAATCGGGGGTGTGGCGTGTGAGCGTGTGAAACCACTCAGATGCGGGTGTCTCACGGCCAATGCGTGAGAGTTGGCAGCTCTGAAATGTAGTTACTCTAACAATATTTTATGATGGGACTGAAAACTACCCTGTGATAGCCATTGGTGATATTGAATTTGTCCCGCGTTATAATTGCTGTGGCAAATGTTTAGGTTATTTGTTAGCCTACTTATGACAAAACTTGCTTACCGTACATTAATGACAGATAAATAACGTTACAAGTTAGACTAACAGCTACCGTTCTGTCTGTCACATACGAGCATACATCTTTACGATTAAACTGTCACATACGAGCATACATCTTTACGATTATACTGTCATATACTAGCATACATCTTTACGATTATATTTAACTAATGACAATAAGTACATTTTTAAAATACATAATTACTTATCAAAATATCTCTCATGAAGCATAAACATAATTAACAGAAAAAAAACTTGTGTACGTCTCGTCGTCACTTGCCATTGGAAGCTCATTGAAGCAGCCTACGTTTCTGCTGAATCCTGCAACTTATCTGGCAACCTCGAGTCAGGTGGTGGGGGGGGATACAACGCTCTACTGTATTTTTAAAGTGATTGCAGTACCAGTTTTGGCCACAATCCTACATATGGCTCCTAGGCGGACAATATGCTAATGTTTCGTCTTGACGTCACAACGTCAACTACTACTCGACTACAACTTTTAAAAGACAATAACTTATATTTCACTCTCAGATTTAAAACATTGCATGATGTTTTTATTCACTTAGAGCTATGTTACACACTACATGAAAGGTCATTTTCAAAAATCAATAATTTTAAATGATTTATCCATGCACATCTTTTTTTATTTATTCATGTGCCCTCATAATCTTAAATCAAAATAAATTCCTCTGATGGCATGTTTACTGGCATGAGGGTGGGACAACCTGTCACTCACATGAGATTGAACAATAGCAAACCACAACCATCCAATCAATTCCCCATGGACAAAAACAAGATCCGCCCTATATTTTTCTTGTTCAAGAAGCCGTTTCACTCGTATATACGTCACAATAGGATAGAAAAGTCTATTGCAACTTCCGTTTCATGCTAACTTCAAGTTGGGTAGCTTGTAGCTTAACGAGACGCAGTTTCAAAACTTCCCCAGATTAAAAAAAAAAAAAAAAAAAAAAGATATAGTTGAGAGTCCTTAAATTGTGCCCTTATGTAATGAAAAAAATAAATCTGGTCTGGTCTGCTTGGTAATTTCAGAGCACCTGCAAAACAACGCGCCCCTCTTACTATAATCAATACTGCCTATAAGGAAAAAAAATAACAAAGAAAACAATCCAAAAATGCCATTAAGAGGGTAATGCTGTTAAATTCTCATAAGGATGAAGTAATGTTGTATTAACACAGGTCTTATATGAGGCTTTTCCACTGTGATATGAAAGTCTAAAAGCTTTTCCCCTACAGACTTGTCAGAGTGGCGTCCATGCCCAGATCAGAATCTTTCATGAAACATTTTAAAAAAATAACACAGAAAACTCTCGTACCGCCTGAGAAATGGGATTTCACACTTTAAATGGGATTTGACACTTTCAGATATAAATGTTATTTGAGTCACTCTCTCCTACCAGAGAAACACTACAGGGTCAGAAAAATTCAGACATGAATCAAATACGCTTTCAAATGTCCTTTCAACATCCTGCTGAGGTTCATTTGGTTTTCCTCCCCTCAGCTGCCGGTAACACGTGAAGTATCAGCACGCCACCCGTGTTCGCTAGGGAGACGCGACCACGGGCGTCAGTCGGGCTAATAAACAGTGAAAAACACCACGCGGTGCTGCGAGTTAATTAATAACGTGGTCTGTCTGTTCTGGTTTGAAGTGAACGTTGTTGCCTCACAGGCCCGGGATCAGCTGTGGATAACGGCTCTTTTGATCAGGTTCTTCTGTGTTTAATAATGCATGTCTCAGCCTTATGCCCTAACCGCTGCATTAGACTCCAGTGCTCAAGGTAAGATCACCCTCATCTGAAACTCTTACTGACCTCATGCTTTTCATCAGAATTTTGAATGTAGGTTGATCTAGAATTTTAAATCTGGCATGTTGATCTATATTGAAGAGCTTCATCACGTAATTCTCTTTTAATACATGAAATACAATTGCTATAAAGTCTAATGGGACAAAAAGCAGATCAAATTCTATATATATTTATATACACACGCTTACGAACTACTGTTCAAAAGTTTGTGGCCGTGTCTCTCAGCATACGTTCGCAAATTCAGTTCTCTTTCAAGTCTTATTGCGCTTGAATGGTCGAATACACACGCGATTATGTCAAAATTCCCCTTGTGTGGAGTATTCATATAAATACAGCCAGTCTCAAGGAAAAGTAAACAGTTGGTTGTAAACCAGATGTGTATCATGGATTGTGCTATTGGTCTTAAAGTGACAGCAGCATAATAATGCTGCTCTGTCATTAATGTGAATCAAACAAAAAATAAATTAACTTGCTGCTCTTGAATGACTTTTTTTTTAGCTTTAATAAGAAAACATTTATATTTAATTCATACAGAGAAGACTATGCAATATTTTATTTTTGCATTTGATTATTACATTTCTCTACTAATTCTAAATACATGTTAAAGAAACCTATTGTACCTGAAAAACTTAATTTGTAAACAGAAATTAGATCAAATAACACTTAATAACTATATTGAGATATATATCGCTATCGTTAAATAAACTTTCTCATATTGTGAAATAAGAAATTGATGCTGAAAATTCAGCTTTGGATCACAGGAATAAATTACATTACAAAACAATTATTTTAAATTGTAATATTTCAAAATATTACTATTTCTACTGTTTTTTTTTTGTTTGTTTGTTTGTTTGTTTTAACAAATAAATGGCCTTGATGCTCAAAGGGTACTTCTTTCAAAATCTGTTTTTTTGTTTTTGGGTGAATCATAAATCAACTAAGCTGTTGGTTTTAAATAAAACATTAAAATAAGTCAAAATAAAGTGTCATCAGCTCCTGCCTGCTATAGCTTAAATTATAAATTTTGTTTTGTAAGCTCAAAACACTGTATTCTTAATGCACATGTAAGTTTGCCCACGCTTGGGTTTCTAATCATTGTGGCGTCACACTTGGTAGCTTCGCCCACAATGAAATATCAATGGCCCAAAATCCTTCCGCACATAGCTGTATATTTAACATCAAATATGCTCTGATTGGCTGTGGTTGTGTCTGATCACGCATCCGGTAAGGACAGAGAAATAACTTGCTGCTTTAATCTTATGGCATCATGTCTGTCTAGGAAACACTAGCACCAAGTTTGTCCAGAGGGAATTCCCAGTAATTTCTGTATTGCAAATTGCTTTGGATAAAAAGTGTCTGCTAAATGACAAATCGTGAATTGCCCTGAATTGAGGAGGACACTTGTATCTGTCTGCATTGCTCTGATTATTGGTGTTATACTAGGCCAGACACTATTATCCTCAAGTGTACTGTGAACATAAACAATCCATATTCAACACCACACCCAACACAAACCCATCAAAGGCTTCAGGCTGACTGAAGACGGGGAGTGTGCCAAAATCCACATGTAGGCCAAGAGAATCCGTGAGGATCAATAGATCTGAAAAGAGTCATGCATTTCAAGAGAATAAATTGAGAGTTGCGTAACTTCTCATCATGGTGAAGATGCCCATATGATCCCATTATTAATGCATCAACATTGATACATCTGCAAGTGAAACCAGATCAACCAAACTAAAGTGAGATTCTCTCAAGTAAGATCTATGCAAATCATCAACATATTAATTACCACCTCAAAAGATGCAAAAAGTCCATCCGCATTATGTTTTTAGGCTAAACAAAATCCAGTAACAGTGTTCTTCTACTAAGATACTCCAAAGTTGTCAAGTCAGCAGAAGTCTTGCTGACTTACTGGAACATTTACCTCAGCCGATGTCGGTTTCCAAGAAGGATGTGACTTTTAATGAGCTGCCAACCAATGAGTTGTCAATTTGGCAGCTAAGCTTTGCAACTGTTATTTTAGGGTTACTGCACTCTCACTGTCCTCTAGAGTCATTGGACTTGTTTTGCAGCATCAACTGTCTAACCTTACAGTGCGTTTGTCGATGTTAGGCAAAATTCAGCTTTTAACAATTGGCCCCTGTTCAGTTCAAGATGTGGACTTCGAATGATGGGAAGCAAATCTGCCATTCAAAGAAATTCAAGAGTCACACAACAGAGTACCTGCATTAGTTTAATAAAAATGTTGAATTTAACCTATTATCATTTTTATAACTTATGCCTATACACTACAGTTCAAAAGTTTGGTGTTAGTCAGAATTATTTCACCAAAGTGACAATAAAGACATTTATGTTTTGTTTTTTTTAAATCAAAAAATCTATTTCAAATAAATGCTGTTCTTTAGAACTCTCTATTCACAACTTTTGGTCATGTGACACTGAAGACTGGAGTAATGATGCTAAAAAATGTAAAGTACATTTAAATGTATAAAAGTTGAAAACAGTAATAAATGCAGCCCTGGTAAGCATAAAAATCTAACCAACCCCAAACTTTTGAAAGGTACTGTATATGCTTATATAATTTTGCCTATATTCCCTAATAGTTAGAAAACATTTTCTCAATTACCTAAACTTTATTTACTTAAACTAAGTTACAATTCTATCGAATTAACACCACCATCCAAACATGCTTTACCAAAGGCACCACAACCAATACAATGTTTTCAGATACTATTATAAAAATAGATACTTACAATATGAATCGATCAATTAAATAATGTGTGATAATATATAAAACATTATGGGGAGGGGGGTGTTCTTAGATCCTAAAAAAAAGTTAATTTATTAAAAATAATTAAGCAATTTGGCTGTGTAACTAATGTAAGTGTAGTTTTTATTTAGACTTCACACTGAAAAATGAACTACACTTGCAGCAGTTAAATGAATTCAATTCCATTTTAAATTCATTTATTTTTCTTATGAATGGTGCACAACCCTGGTCTGCAGTTCATGCCATGTTTTTATGCCCAATATATAGATTTTCCCTTGTCCATCTCTCTGACAATCTAATCACAGCTTGTATCACTTTATTATTACATATCACCCCTGAAAGTATCCAAGCGCAATAATTGACCTTTGCTATTATTCCACTATCAAACGCAAGCGAAAATCTAATAAGAGAAACCGACAGGGAACCAAAAGCCAGAGAGTGCTTCAATAAAGATACAGCTGAGCACAGCTTTGGGCATCGGTTTACCTGAACAGAGTTGCTAACTGTAGATTACATCTTTTGAAGTTCATTTTGAGGTTTTTGCACCCTGCTGTTCCACTTTTAGAGAACTGGAGAAATAATGGCCGAGAGACATCATTTTCAGAGAGATATCGCCGAAGCTGTAAAAGAGTTGTGGCCAGAGCATTTTGTCCCCTGTAGGACGAGGTTTAAATAATCGGATTGGTGTAATGGGATGTGTGGTGTTGATTAATGGTCTTTCTCAACGTGTCAGGGTTTGTACCTCTGTCTGTGCCCTTTGAGTGCATTTGTCTCAAGCTGCCGTTTACAGTTTCATGGCTTGACTCACAAAGGCAGTATCCCAGTGGGCTCTTAACGTCTTCTAAATAAAGAATTTATAACGGAAGGCACTTTCACTAATCGAATACATCTCTACATGGGTTTTAAGAGAAGTCAAGTCAGTAAGCATGTAAAGCACATACAAGTTTAACTAACCAGCCTTCTACTTCGGTTTACGTTATTCTTTTAAGTCAAACAGATTCAGGAAAATAAGTATTATAATGAATATAAATAGTTTAATATTCCATACCAATAACGATCTAAACCATAAAGTGATTAAAATGAAAAAATTCTTTTTTTATGAACTCTGCTACTTCAGCTTTTCCTCAAATAATATACCTGTATTGGACAAAAATCTATCAACATTTGTTTTAATATACTGTCACGGTTTGAATGGTAATCTACAAGCGTCTACATTTCAAACAGCCATCAATTTCCTCAGTATCAGATCAGCATGAGATATTGAAAATAATTTTTGAATTGTGAGCTACTTGCTAATGCGTCAGGCGTACAACATTCATAAACCCGCCGCTGTCTACAATCTTAAAATCACTGAGTGTCTCTGGATATCTTTTTTTTTTTTCATTTCTTCAATTTAGCTAGAACTTGAGATGGAAAGGAAAAGTAGCCTAGTCATTTTCTTTCTTGGCATTCATTATGGTCTTTCAAGACATTCAGGAGATTTTATTATTATTTTTCCAATAATAATCAAGGCAAAAACACTTCACTTCTGTCTTTTAGAGTCACACACATCAGTTTTTTTTCTTCTTCCTCCTTTTGATGCCTGGACAAGCTCAGACTGATCAAAGGCACAATCTATCTTCAGAAGTTACCAACAAATTCATCAGGCCCGCACACACAGGCACATTTTAATCTGAATGTGGATCAAAGAGTCGACAGATGTTTTAGAAAAGACTTCTATAGAAAAGAAAGGGAAAATCATCCTTACAAGCTTTGAAACCAAACACAAATTTAACTCAACGGTCTTTGCTGTGTCAAGGTAACTATTTCCAAGTATATGGCAAAGGAGAACAAAAATATTAAGATGAGAAAGTAGTCTACCGGATTTTCTAGCTATAAAATAGAAATGAAAAATCAAAAGACTGCTGTTATTTTGTTGTTTAGCTCCATAATGTATTTCAAGTTAAATCTGCTCCTTACATCTGTTATAAAAAAATGTATTTGGGTGTGTAGACAAATTGAAGACCACGTGGAAGTTATGTAACATGTTTTTCATTCAAGAGCATGAGAACCTTCATGACATCTAGACATGTTAACATCCATAAAAATGCAGTATACTCCACAGAAATCCTTGAAAATCCTTAAAGTCGGGCTCAGAATTGTCTTCATGCACACATCTGAACCTGAATCAGTCAGACCCATAATACTAAACATCAAAGAACATACTGAATATGAATATGTATTCAATGAAGTGAATATGAATATGTAATGCACTATCATAGACCTGTGTGTGTGTGCAAAGATTGATATCCTATGATGACACATCTCAAAGTATATTGCTACTTTCGGAGCACATTGTACAAAAAAAATGGAGGAAATTGCTAGTGTCAAGTTGATTTGCTGGCTTAAATGCAAATATTTGAGAGCCAAGTTGCATAGGTTGTTCAAAGTCTACCAGAAGACGTCATTTTTACAAGTTCTCGGTACAGTAAGTGCTTTCAAGGAAGACGTAATTGTTGGATTTGACAGTTTGCGAGGTGGAACTACATTTTTCAAAGATAAAGACCTTGATTGATTTCAAATAAATGCTGAATTTTCTATGCTTCAAAGAACAACTGTTTTCAACAGGATATGTTTCTTCAGCAGCATGAATGATTTCTAAAGGATCATGTGATACTGAAGACTGGCGTAAAGAAAAATACAGCTTTGCATCACAGGAATAAATTACACTTTAAAATATATTAAAACAGAAAACAGTTACTTTAAATTGTAATAATAGCTGCTAAGTGGACAAGACCTTAAAGAGACCATAAACAAAGCAGTGCTTGATTACCATTTTGAATATTAATCATGGTGATGATCACTATCTTCATTCCTGGCGGCTCATGTTGTTATGAAAATATTTATGTATTGGAATGCTCCAGTAAGATGACGTAAAATAGGAACAGCCTTCTGTCTGTGACGTCCTGACTTCTTTGCTCGCTTTCATCACTTTTGCTCTTATTCTCGTAAACTAAACTGAACAGCCAATCAGAGTTCTCTCTCTCACTGACGGGGCCAATGCCAATGGATGCAGATTCAACATGATCAATCATCCAAAATACCCCAGGCGATGACCAACTAGAGCCGAAAAATGGGCCAGCCAACACTCAACGACGGTCCAACGGTCAACCATCGGCTTGATGTGTCAGGGCCCTAATTCAGCATGTTAAATTGATATCGGGGCCATCAGTGAGAGAGATCACTGCGATTGGCTGTTCAGTTTAGTGGACGAGTAAGTGCACGGGAAGAAAAGTGAGAACTGATGAAAGCAAACAAAGTCATCAGGACGGCACAGTCAGAAGGCTGTTCTAATGTTGGGAGGCTGTCGAGTGTCGGCCAGCCCAGTTTTTGCACTGAGTTCTGCACCGTTGGCTCTAGTTGGCCATTGTCCGGGGTATTTTGGCCGATTGAGCATGTTGAATCAGCGTACATTGGCATTGGCACCGTCAGTGAGAGAGAGAACTCTGATTGGCTGTTCAGTTTAGTGAACAAGTCAGTGCAAAAGGGAGAACTGATGAAAGCAAACAAAGTGATCAGGATGGCACGGACAGAAGGCTGTTCTAATTTTACATCATTCCAATACCCAAATATTGTCAAAACAACATGAGCTGCTATTGAATACAGAAAGTGATCAGAATGATATCCGCAATATTAAGCAAGCCCTGCTTTGGTTATGGTTTGTATATCTGCAATCCTAGTTTCGGTTTCCCTTCATGAATGACGAATATACACAAATTTAGACTATTAATACCTGCTAATCTAGACAGTTATTTCCTTACAAACAGGCGCAGACCGCACATGCTAGTTGTCCTTCGCCTGTGGTTCTTTTGGTGTGTTCAAGCGTATGTTTTTAGCCAAAACGCAGCCGACATGACGCGACAACATCGGCTTTCGTTGACAGCCACTAGTTTTTTTTATGTGAGCCCAACTGCAGTGAGTAAAAACTAGCCCGACTTTCTGTCTTAATATACATTTCTGTCTAGAAAAAGATGCTAAGTAGACAAGACCTTATACGAGTAATAAACTAATATGACAAAGTCTGATTATGCAAGCAGTTTCAATGTAAAATAATTAAGTTATTAGAGGCACTAATAAAGATGTTTGAAACGATGATATGTTTGATATATTCAATCAGAACCAATTAAAATGAACACATTAGACTCTAACACAGTAACAAGGTTATACGGAGACAGGAAGAGCACACTACGCAATAGCTAAGTCTTTCAGAAGAGATGCTGGGGATGAAAGCTGAAGTGTCAGCTTCCCATGGGAAGAACCCTGTGGTTCTACTGGTGAAGGGTTCCCCCTGATCTGTGTATCTTCAAAGGTCACTCACTGCATGGCTCTGTACTCATAAAAGAGACAAGACACAGATAAAAGAGCAACTGATTAAATTAGAAGCAGGGGAAGACAGAACCAGCTGTGATGATAAATGAACTTTCATTAGTCTAGTTTTACATTAACTGGGAAGCGACGAGATGTGCCTGGCTGTGGGCGTCTTTATCCTTGTCCTATTATGTTTTCTTACGTTGATATGGTTCAGAGAGAAAAGACGGAGATGAGAAGAAGAAAAGACTGAATTTTAAATGTGAGCCTACAGAGGAGTAGGAGCCGTCCTCATCCGTCTCCTAAGCCCAGAGTGAATTTTTGATCAGGGACTCGGTTAATCAGGATGGGTTCAGAGTGCTGAAGCCTTCTAAGACAGGAATGCATTCTAAGACAGAGGAAAAATTTAGTTCATCATGAAAAAAAAACTTTGCATTTATATAAAAGTCTTCCCATGAAACTAGTAGTATTTGTGTCTATCTGATGAAAATGAAAATTAAATGAAATTATGTTTAACCAACAAACCAATTAAACTTATATATACCACTATCATATTCATAGCACATGCTAAATGTAAAAGCAAGTAAGATATTACTTGTCACTGGCATTAACACACATTGCTTATGTCGTCTACTCTTCAGTACAACGGTAAAAACTTTTAAACTCTTTTAAATGTCAAACATAGCCCATAGCAGCAATAAACATGAACAGGCATTCCCCTTCACTCAAAACAAATTAAATAACACTTAATTTCAACATTTACTCGACTTATCCAGTCCTATACAAAGCATGCAGGCAACAAGAAAACTACTACTGAAATTCCAAAGTTATCAAGACAATGTCATTACTCATTAAGTTACAACAACTTAAGTTTGTACAATGTTAAGCTAATATAATAATCAAAATTATTATGTCAATATAACTCAATGAACTAAAGGTTTAATAAATAAATTATTATTTTTAACTTGCAACTATGAATTTATTTAAGATTTGGTAACAGGTTCCCTGAATTAGCCTACTTTTTAGAGTGTGTTTTCTATTAAAAATATCTATTTAAATCTGATGTCTATATACATTTTTTACATGTCTAGTCATAAAAATACCATGCAAAAAGAATAATTAATATTAAAATGAATATATAAGTTTATGTTGTTGGTTTTCTCTTGTTTTTGCATACCTTAATAATTTCTTTGTATGACAGCCTAGTCCTGATGTCCACACAAATAAAAGTTATAACAAGTAATACAACTGACTCCAAGCACAACTACGAAATATTTTCCTAATTCTATTTTTAAAACCATTCAGAAATATTCTACCAAATTTAACCTTCTAAAATGGAAAACTGTTTAATTTTGTATTTCCACAGTATTTGTGTATTAATTTCATTTTTTAAGTAGTAATGTTAAATTATCACTGCACAAAGAAAACCATGCAACTTTGGGCAATTCAATAATTACAATTTTCATTTTCAGGAAACTATTTAATTTAAAATTGTTATACAAACAGTAAGCTAATTAAACGTTACAAGGAAAGGGGTTTTGAGTTTCCGAGCGGTGTTAACACCACGTGACCTTGACCCTGTCACTTCAAAACCATCGGATCTGGGATTACAGCAATGCTAAGGACAACTTAAAATACCCAGGTGTATACCTGACCTTTTCACTGAAATCGCATAGTTAGCAGGTCACTCGTACAAATCATGAAAGGAATACACATTTGCTCAGATCTCCCAACTGGCTTAAATTAACTTTTTAAGATGTTCCATGCAATCAATGGCCTTCAAGCCATGATCAATCCATAAACAGTAAGCTGTCACACTCTCACACAAACACAATACTTTTTGTCCAGTCTATTAATGCCATTACATTTGTATTGATACTGTGTTTTTGTTTCCCTACTCATGCATTCATCTTGGTTCCTGAAGGAATCAATACAACGAATAAAAGATATTTCTTGCAAGTTGCTTTGGTAAGACAACATCCTCTAAGGAAGAAATTTACATTTTAATGATATGCACTGTTGAGTTTCAGAAAAAAGTTGTATTTATGTGCTCAGGGCATGGTTTAAACACTACTGTTTTTATGCAACAATATGCTGACAACTGTAACCTAAAACTGTAAGTGTAAAGACTTCAAGCCACACTTGATTTGAAGAACAATGAAAATGCTCACATGCTGCGCACATCCACCAGGAATCTGTCAAGGACTCACACTGAGCCTTCTGGGACTTAGACATGAGAGAAGCTCCCTGTTGTCTTATAAACTTGAACACTGAAGCGTCTTTGAACTAAAGGCCAAGAGATGAACTTCAGCAGCACATTTACAGCAGCAGAAGAAAAATTCACTGGATAAACCTCAAGGCAAAAAATTCGATAAAAGGGGCTCCAGTATATCTGCAAAGGGCCATTTTTTTATTTTCCAAGTTTCCAAGAAATGAAATTGCTCTACCAAAGTGTTATGTGGTATGATGTGTCAAAGAAGAAATTGTAAACTTTTCTCTTTTTTTACAATCTGCATGTTTTTGGCTGTAAGGCACAGTATGCAGCAACATTAGCTATTTGCACTGAAAAAAAAAAATTAGATAAAGAAAACATCTCATGTTTGCATTGCCTGATTATTCTACTTAATTATTTTAATGCGTATGAACAACCTATATCCAGTGTGATGATGACTACTATAGCTACATAAGCATTGCCGGTTGTGCGGTCAGTGTCGGCTGTTCTTATATAACACGGTAAATGACTTAACGCTGCAAAGTATTTCGCCTAACGTTAACGTTACATGACGCAGCGCTTTGAAGTTTATCAAGATATGCTATTTTCAAGTATTGCAGTACCATGGTTTCGAATGATAGCCGTAATCATATACCTTATGTTTATATATCCATTATGTGAACTGAAATATTTTGTGGTTGTAAAATGCATTACCTGACACGGCTGACGGTATAGGCTACAGAGTTGTCAAGCCAGACAAGCGGCGCACAGTGCAGGTGTTGGCCTTAAAGATGGCCTCAAACGATATAATCCATTTCCAGGCTTGTTTCAGTTTATTTTAAGTTTATATTCCACTTAATGCAGTGTATTTTTGTTCTCCGAGTCCTAAAGTAGCCTACATCGCGTTATTGTTTACAGTGAGAAACCGTTCCAAACGATTCAGTGTCGAATGATTCACACTAAATCATGAAGCGATTCGGTACGTCTGACTGATTCATGAATCATTCTGATTCGAAACACTAAAGTAGGCCTAGTACATGATGTCGGCTACATCTCTGACTAAAAATATCTTTATTTATATAAAGATCTTTTATAAGATGTATGTAGGCTATTTATATAAAATAAATATATATAATTATAAACAAATATATATGTATAGGCTAATTATTGCGTGCGTGCGTGCGTGCGTGCGTGTGTGTGTGTGTGTGTGTACATAATCCTATATTACCATATTCTTTTAAAAATATAGTTAGAATATATTCTTTTTAAAATATAGTTAGAATATACTCTGGATTTCTGCATAATCATTAAAAAATAACTAATAACTTAATGGGATTTTTACTTTTGCAAACCTACTGTTGTGCTCTACACCCAAGGTAGTGGCCAACTAAATTGGTGATAGTTTCAGCTTTTTGAGACAGGCAATTCCCCCAAAAAACATCAGAATCGCTAACCAGAAATCATAGGAATAGCAAAGATGCAATGCATCTTCCAGTTCCTGGTTTTATCCCAAAATAAAATGCACAGCCAAGCACCTGGGGCCCAGATGAAGCTATATTGAAGTATATTGGTTGCTCTTTCATGCAGAAGGCCTCAATAATGAAATGCCAAGCTAAAATGTTGAGATGGATGCCTGAACCATCACATGCCAGAAAATGTTCATGTCACTGGTG